>CM035807.1:105203726-105391226 GCA_020466095.1 Chlorops oryzae
ACGAATTCCGCGTACGATTACCTGGAAATGCCCATATGACCATAAAATTATAGATATATAAAAATAAAAATCTACAAATTGAAAAAAATTAAAAAAATTTTATTTTAAAGATTAACATACTTATGTTCAATTACTATTAAAATTTTATTTGTAAACGGCGAATCTCAATATTTACAATATTTGGAACTTACACTGAAGGTCGTCAAACATGTTAAAATTTCAAATTTTGTCAAAATATCTCAAAAAAATCAGATTTTACAACGGTTTTGATGGCTATCATAACAGTTTCCTCTATTGGAAGCACCTCTAAAAATGCTACGATCTGATCCATTCTCAAAATTGTTCTTACTCATGTCATCCGCCGTTACGCCTGTCCAATTTGGTCAAGACAACACAAATCCTTCAATAATATACATAATATGAATACACACGTACGCACAAACGCAACATACCTTTGACGCAAAGTGACGAACATTAAAACAAAAAGCGGAAAAACTATTTTTCTCTCTTATTATGCATATTCATATGCAATTTGGTTTTTTTCCGAGATTTTTTTTTCTCATTTCTTCAAAAGCTGGAAAAAACCCATGAAATTCTTTAAAAAAAAAGTGGAAAAAAAAACGAAAAAAGAAAAACCGTTACACGATTTTCGACAAATTTACCTCAAAAAGAAGATAAATATCCGGAAAATACACACGCCACGTGCAATCTATGCGTCATTGTAAATTCCCACGGCCCCATTCCCTATTCTAATGCACTTTCAATGCAATAGTACCTACATATATAAATTGTTGCATCAGCCCAAACTTATAAATATGCAATTTTTGTTGACAATTCATTTTGGATTTCACTTACCATTTCGTCAAAATGCTAATGTTTTTTTGTTTATTGTCCTTATTGGAGTCGACAAAGCAAATTATTTTCTAATATTTCGATGCAAGTAAATATTTCCGCTTTTCCCAACAACTCAAGGCCTTTTCAAATGAACCTCTATATTTCACTGCCAAGGTTTATTTATACAGGCTTGCATTTTCAAAGTCAATGAAGAGAAATATTTGAAGCACACAGAGCTGCATGCAGGTGAGAAAATCAATACGACGAAATCAGGGTTGGAACCTGGCGAAGAAGAAAGTGCAGCAATTTTAACAAAAAAGGGCAGTAGATTTGAATTTTGCGCAGTAAAAATAAAAATCATTACAAATCTTTTTTTTATAACAAAAATATATTTTATTCTTTTCAAATAAAAAGAAAAAATAAACAAAAAGTACATTTCATGTAAATATTTCTCCATATTGCGCGTCTTCCAATGTGAAGCGAAGGTTTTTGGCAAGATTTTTTTCTGTTATATCAGCTGTCAAACTGTTAATATCGCGACATATAAGCTTCAATGGAAAATCCAAGATGTTAAACAAGGACAACAATAGTATCTTTGTTACAAATAGAATTGCGGTGTTGATAATGTATAGCCAAAATTGGTACTTTTTTGGTAGTTATCGTTATATGGCATTCAGACGGCGTCGAAATCCCGGGATTTCGGCACTTTTGAGGATTTCAGCCGATATCCAGTCGAAATCCAGGGGATTTCCCATACAAATGAATGTCAAACGAAATCCGTTTAGAAATTGGATTTCAACGAAATCCCAAGAGAAATCCGGTACAAACTGAATGCAACTCTGTGTTTTTCGATATGTATCGAAGAAATGCTGCAACACTACTGTCAAATTTTGAAAAAACCAAAGTAAACAAACAGGCAATGCTGCCACACGTAAACGAAAAATTCCCTACAAACTAAAAAAAAATCCCCACAATTCTTTACGTTTTTCCCTACCACAAATATCGTTATATTTTTTTAAAAATAATATGCCTCTTGCATACAAAAATGTATGAGTAGCCATGAATATGGTAGGCTAATATTTTTGAGAATCTTTCAGGGTAGTCTGGAACTCCGAATCGTACTAAAGTCATTTAAAATTTTTTTTTTTTTTTTCAAAAATAAAAAGTTTCTTTCAAAAATTAAGATTTTTTGTTGTGGTTCAAGTAAAAATGATTTCATTAAAAATATGAATAGGCCTTATCTTGTAGCGGTAAATAAAACAGTTTTCAATTTATTCAAAAAAGCCTATAAAAATACTACATATTTCAATTTTCAAATTTGTAGACTATCGACGCTTAACGATAGCTTCGACCGAATTTTTTCACATAAACACAGGTTGGCATAGTATTTATTTTGTCTTTTTAATTTTATGATATATAATATAAAAACTAAATTTATACAAAATTTATTAAATATTTTGGAATACATCACATATTCCGTACATTGGCCGATTTTAAGAAATCTGTTCTTTTTTCCCTAAAAGCCATTTTTTGTTAAAAAAAAAATCCCTTTAAAAATTTTAAGGAAATTTCCCTACAATTGGCAGCACTACAAACAGATGAATGGCTGTCAAACCAAATCCTCTCAATGGCGATATTGTCGTGTGAACGCTTGGATTTCGATATGGATTTCACGAAATCCAAGTGCCGAAATCCCGGGATTTCGATGCTCGTCTGAATGGCATATTAGGAGTTTGGTTTGACAAAAAAAAAATCGAGTGACACCAGGGACGAAAATCGCAGTAGATTTTAAGCTTTTCGCAGTGTCGCGGTAGATGTCAAAAATTTCAAAAAAAAACGCAGTAGATTTAAGTTCCAACCCTGGACGAAATGTGTTCAATCGCTTTGAGAATGCTGCTCTGTACTTGCTCTCAGCTGTTCTTCATTTATCGAAATTCGATTGTGTTATTTGCCCATCTCTAATCCGCTGTGTTTTTAAACGTTTTCAATCGGAAATATTATTTTATTGTTTTACTTCGATTCGTATAAGTACCGGTGAAATAAAAAGAATATCAAGATGTCTTATATGTTACCGCATTTACACAATGGCTGGCAAGTAGATCAAGCCATTCTTTCCGAAGAGGATCGTGTTGTTGTAAGTTGTTTTCGAAACTTGAGAGCTGAAGAGAAACTAAAACGATAAGAATTTCGCAGGTGATCCGATTTGGACACGATTGGGATCCAGCGTGCATGAAAATGGATGAAGTGCTCTACAGCATCGCCGAGAAGGTAAAGAATTTCGCAGTCATATATCTAGTCGACATAACAGAGGTTCCCGATTTCAACAAAATGTATGAATTATACGATCCTTGCACGATCATGTTCTTCTTTCGCAATAAGCATATTATGATCGATCTGGGAACGGGTAACAACAATAAAATCAATTGGCCACTTGAAGATAAACAGGAAATGATTGATATTGTCGAAACCGTGTACAGAGGTGCGCGGAAAGGACGTGGTCTAGTCGTTTCTCCGAAGGATTACTCAACGAAATATAGATACTAAAATCGAATTTTACTTTAGTTTAAACTATGACTGCCTATTTTAATTATCTAATCATTAAATCTAATTCCATAAGTCCTCTGAGGAATCCCAAAAATGATGGCAGAAAAAAAAAGAAGGAAATTGAGCGCATTAGAAAGTAAAAAGTGATGTCAAATTTATTAACGTCTTTGGGCACATCGGAACACTTTACAGTCACACACATGTAGAAAATCATTTTCGAAATAAATTATTCAACAATATAGACAAAATTACGTCCAACATCAATAACGGAACCGTTCGTTTTTAAAGCAACATGCTGCTTCTGTGAATTAACAGTAAAATGCCCATCGGTCAATAGGCTTTTGCCCTTTTTATAGTTCTGGAATTCGGGTATTTTTCGCGGACCGATCACTGGATCGTCGTAGCGCCAAATTTTGAGAGCCGACGTTTCACCTTAAAGAAAAACGAAGAACGTTAACCGAAAATTCAATTTGCGAAAATTATCGAACAAACTTTTTAGCCCGATAGCCTTTGCCAGTTTCTCTGCCAGCGAGCGCACTGAATCGCCTTCAGATATAACAGTATTAACTTGAAAGAGGCCAGAACGTTCAATGGGATTTACTAGCTCAACGGCAACATGAGGTGCAACAACAAAATTAATATACGGAGATCCCGGTCGGACATCATCAAGCGGAGTAGAAGATTCATCGGTGAATTTAATTTCCAGGTTTTCAAGCTGTTGGAAAAATTTTTCAAAATAATTATAACATCCATCGGAACGAATAGACTTCAGACATGTACCTCTAAAGTATTTCTCAAGTAGCCAATGTTGTCCAACAAAATTTGTCGTTCGTCGAATTCTAAGACTTTAGTGAAAGCGGCAGCACCTTTTCCTCCACCTTCAACTTTTTCGCGGACCATTTGCGCGAAAGGCATTACTCTTTTCATGTATTTCTTTAATTCTTCCATCTTTTGTAGATTGGCCGCTATGACCTTATTATCTGGCAGTGCGTTTTTATTTTCCGTATACAATTCACGCATTGTATCCAGAACACAATTTTGCCATGTTGGAAAGGTTTTCGCAACCCAAATTTGTGCACGATTCGGCTTGGCAACAGTTGCATCTAAAGCTTTCTCCTTTCCACCTTTACCTTTGACTTGTAAAAGATTTTTCAAAGCCAAACGGAATGAATGCGCAGCTTCCATTAAATATTCCGAGCACATAATTTCGTTCTCATTAATTTCACCAACTTCGGGGAACTTGGCACGCATTATTGATTCCTTATTGCCCAAAAGTGCCCAGACGTGCTCGGCGGTATGTGGACAAATAGGTGCCATCAATAGGGCTTGACGTCTTATGAATTCGAGCACTAAATCCTCATGCATGCCATGAGATCCACAGAGCTCTCGGTATTTATCGCGGGCAATTTGGAACTCATAGAAACCGGTGCAAAGTGCCTCCTTGAACAGCATGCGACGGTAATTTTCGTCCGTTTGTTTGGTTTTCAAATGCATTTCACTTAGGAAGACCTTGTCGTTGAAGTTATTCAGCTTTCCCTTTCGAAGTATCGAACGTGATGCCAACATTTCTTTGACCCATTCAATGAACGTGTAGAGACGCAAAATTCCAGCGTCGGCCGTGTTTTCTACGAAATTAGCATCGTCAATGCTGTCGCCTGCATCAGCCAAACACAAACGCATGCCATCGGCAGAGAACTTTTCAACGGCTTCATAGAGAGTCAGGAAATTGCCCTCCGACTTCGACATTTTTGCTGAATTCAACATCAGGAAACCATTACAACGCACACCCTTCGGCCATTTCGTTTTATCATTTGGCCAGATCGCGGCGTGGTTGTACAACATGAACGTTAAGTGATTGAAAATCAAATCCTTGCCAGAAGTTCGCAGATCCATTGGATACCAATACTCAAATTCACGGCGTAGTCCATCGAATTTTTCTTGAGGAACTTTACATGATTTGGGAAACGGTGCATTTTTAAAGAATACGTAGTCCCAAACTTCGGGTGTCATATCCTCTGGAGTAATGCCTTAAATAACAGAGACTAAGCAAACGTGATAGCTAAATAAATGAAATGCTTTTCACTCACCCAATGGACTTGGTTTTTCGCCCCTGAAAGAACCATCCTGAAGGAAATGCACTATTGTATAGTAAGCCATATGAATAGTGGAATCCGAAAGGGATTCTATCACCCATTTATCATCCCAGGGAACCTTTGTGCCCAGACCATACGTTCGCGAGCAAGCATATTCATGGAGCCAATCCAGACAAGCTAGAAAACTATTTCTTGTCTCTTCATGAAAGAATTCCATTTCATTGAGCATTTCTGTTGCCTGTGCTCGCCATTTCTCCTCGCCATAATTGAGATACCACTGATCGCACAGTGCAACAACGCATTCATCGCCAGAACGTGACACGATTAAGTTTTCTGGTTCATAGTAGATATCAGCACCATTTATGCCTTCAAGTTTCTTTTGAATAAGAGGTTTGACCTCCATAACCCTACGACCAGCGTATTCACCGGGCAGATATGTACCATCGTAGAAAGCTTTAAAATATTTTAGTTACTTGGTGTCCAATGGAAACGATTATATGAATACATACCCTTAAAGTAACACATTTCCTTGGCTTTAGCCAATTTGTCGCGATCATTTTGGGACTGGACTTTGAGGGTCTCACAACAGAATTTGGCGCACATATCGCCCATTCCGGGTATTTCCAAAATTGGGATCAGCTCATATGGCATGACCATCTCATCCGTGATGTTGTACATTTCACGAAAGGCTTTTTTATTCTTCAAATCCATAAAAGCGGCATAATCATCGGGGGCGCCAGAAGGAACTGATGCCACAATACCCGTTCCTTTATCTTCTCGAATATGCAACATTGGCAAAACATAGATGACCTCATAAGGGGTCAGAGGCGCGGAAATGGGTATTCCCAACAATTCCGAACCAGTTATTTCGGCGATCACGTCGACTTGACCCTCAACGGCAGTGAAATTTTGATACGACATATTTCGGGCGGACCGTTTTGAGCTAATCCAGATCTCATTATTCCGAGTCGTTTGCCAGGCTATGTACTTTATGTCCGGCCGGACCCAAATATTCGTCTGCCCATACATAGTCTCCGGACGCAAGGTTGCAGCAATCATAAAAACTGGTTGTTTCACCGAACTGAAAATGAGAATTTCAACAGAATTATGAACAGCATTTTTTTTTATATAAGTTAATTTATCTTTGATCTAAAATATGCAGCCGGATTCTGAATGGATATTACCCGGGATTTTTTTTCTAATAAATTTTCCCACGTGGAAAAGGGAAGTGTCCTAAGCGTTTAAAAAATATTTTCTTGAAAATGTTCGAACTTCTTGCTGCCTTTCTATTAATTTCCTTAGAAAGGAAGGATTTTTCCCGGGAGTATTTAGAATCGGACTGATAACTTAAAAGCGCCTATAGGTCAACTGCGTTGATTCTACCTCAATTTTTCTGGATTTTTCAAAAGCTTCAGCTTGATAATAGAGTACTCCTGTGGTCCAACGCCCTCACCACTCGCACGATCGTGATCCATACAAGGCTGTCCATCTTTGGGTGAAAATATCGTGTGACGTTTGCCATACATAATCTTGTTACGATTTTTTAGATGCAAAAACTGCCAACGTACAAAAGAATCGAAGAAAGGATTCCTGTCAGTCGTAATGAAGGAACGTCGGAAATCAATCTGAAAACGAACAAAATTTTATTAGCGATCAATGATTGAAATGATTAATCCGAGATGTGCTCACATGCAATCCAACACGCTTCAAGTCTTGAACACAAAGTGGTGGAAAATAATCAAGCCAATAGTCGGCATCCGCGAAATTCTTGATTTCTTCATCTTTAAGACCCAAGCTTCGCATAATCTCCCATTGATATTTAGCTGTGCCCGTCTTCGCAACCGCTTTGGTCTTTTTAGCTTTCGATTTATCCTTGTGGGCTTCTTCCTCGGGAGTTGGTTTCGTCTCTTCAACCACTTGCTCGTCGGTAGGGAATTGCGGGGGAAAGCCGAAGTCCTTCAGCTCACGTTTAAGTTTATCGGCACATGCTGCAATGGGCATGCCAGTGCAATGGAATCCGAATGGCCATAGGACATGCTTGCCTTTCAAGCGATTATAGCGAATCGCAAATTCGGTTTTCGAACTCGAAAAGGTGTGACCCAAATGCAAACGACCATTCATGTACGGAAACGGGAATGTCGCGAAAAATTTCTGATCCAAGCTTCGTTTGGGCTCCATCGGTGCGTCCGCCTCATGGATTTTCTCATCTTCCCAGCGTTTTTGCACTTCACGCTCGATTTTTTGCAAATACTCAACCTTAAAGGTTCCTTTGCGTTCTAGGTTCGCCTAAGATTTTTCAAAAAATGAATTTTCGTTAGCGTTTCGGGTTATTTGGAATGTTAGTTTATTGCTTCGGAAACGACTTTTGTTTTTGAATAAAATTTGAAGGTTTAAGGTTTAAAGGTACACACATTTACTCAATAGTACCTGAAATCGAACTTTTTGCCCCAAAAGAGCCCAACAACACTTTCAAATGTGCTCGATCTCATTGCGTATGAAAATTTTAGTTTTTTTCACATGTTTATACTCGTTTGCTGGTCACAAAAACCGAAATATGAATGAATGAAATTTGGAACTTCAACTCACCATTCCGTGGAGACAATTAAAGTAGAGGTATTGGTCAATAAATAGATGTGATGTTAAATTAAATAACTAATTAAATGCAAAAGGGAGTTTGACTCCAAAAAAGAAACTTAAGCGTAGTGCAACGTGTTATAACTTGCTGAATAGTAATCGATAACATTATCGAAATATTATCGATTGCATTTGTTGTTTTGAAATTTTTATAATCGATATTTTTCTGTGGCTGTTAACTTCAAACGTGAAAATTTTCGGTGTTTTCAGCAGGGCTGTCACGGATGTGATGTTTTTTCCGCGTATGAGGGTTTTGACAAATTACATCCGCAGATGCGGATTGATTGATGAATGCGGATGCAGATGTTGAAATTATTGCCGAAGCTCCGCACTTGCGGATGCGAATACTCGCAGCGACCCTGGTTTTGAGATAAAAATACTTAAAACTATTTCATTTTATAGGAACTATGGTGGCTTGAGACGACTGAAATAGTTTTCTATTTCCTTACTATGCTTCTTTGAGAATTTCTGTCAAATGTCGGTGGCACTTGAATTGTTTTATGGCGACCTCAGACGTTCCGACTTTTCATCCGACCGATAAGCCCAATCGAGTCGTTCGTTCGCATAATACAATACAACTTTTTTCATACCACTTTTCATCCGACTTCATTTTGCGTAAAGTTTTATACAGACATTTTTGATGTTTCCCTTTTAAGGGGGTCTTCTCATTGAAAACCCGTTTTTTTGACCCTTTTTAAAAAAATTCTTATTTGAAAACGCAAAGAATAATTGAAAACTTTTTTTATTTATTGTATTACAAAAGGTTCAAAGTAAATAAAAAAATTTTTTTTGCCTCGATACGTGGGCTGTTCAAAAAGTAATGAGACTTCAAAGTTGGTGGTGAAAAAAAAGGTGCCGTCACGGCGGCCACGATTCCGGGTCTCCGGAGCGTCCGAAATGGAAAAAAAATCGGGGTTATAATCAGTATAGATGTAATTCTCGGGTGAACCTCAAGCTTAATTTTGTGATTTTTTTTGACAAAATGGTGGCCATTCAAAAAAAAATTTCAATTTCGGGCTTTTTTTTGTAGTTTAGTGTAAAAAAAAAATAGTAAAAAATTTTTTAAAATTATGGTCGAGGTTCACCCGAGAATGGTGACAATTCTGCGTCGATTCCACTTTGTTTCATGAAAATCGGTTCAGTTGAACTGGAGATATCATGGCCGCCAGTTCGAAAAACGTGGTTTCGAGATAAACGCGTTTGAAGTTTGAAGCAACGCAAAAATTACTCGTTTTAGCGCAGATCTTGCTCGACAAAGAAGGCTATATCCTCTAAACTATTTCGAATTTCAAAAAATCACAACTACCCAAGCTATAAATAAATGCAAAAAAAAAAGTCGAAAAAAAAAGTTGCTCAATGAGAAGACCCCCTTAAAGTTGCATCCGTGTTTCCACGTTCGAAAGAGGGCACAAAAAGACAACCGAATTTTATTAAAATAAATAGATTTTTCTTTTTCCCGTCGTTTCGACGGATGGTTCGCTTATACACGGGGTACTCTAGAGGGTTAGCTATCTAGGCTTAGGGAATTTTTTTACGATTTCTTTTGTGCTTTATTTAGCAGTTACCCCGTCTTCTCTCTGGCGACCATATAAGAGTACTTTTAGGAAAAAATTAGAAAAGCTCTAAAAATAAAAATCCAAAGATTTCATGAAGTTTAAATAATTGAACAGATTTATTGTTGGTTTTTCATATTGTTTTTTTTTTTGGCTTTGTTTTTTTTATTTTTTTTTTTACTTTAACAATTGGTTCCACT
Organism: Chlorops oryzae; assembly: GCA_020466095.1. Taxonomy (NCBI): domain Eukaryota; kingdom Metazoa; phylum Arthropoda; class Insecta; order Diptera; family Chloropidae; genus Chlorops; species Chlorops oryzae. Next base: position 105,213,585 of record CM035807.1, read on the forward strand.
ACTGCGATTTATATTGGTACTTAAATATAGTTTTCCATTTTATATATTTCAATTCTTATTTCGATAATTTTTTTTTCATGTCGTTCATTTTTTTTTTTTGCATTAGAACATCAGGAATATGCAGTTTATTGTTGCATTGTTCAATTTTTTTTTTTTTAATTTTTATTAATTTTTTTATTTTACTTCATTTTAAATTACAAACTATTTATATACGCATTACCTAAACCACTCAATTTCTCGCATGATTATCAGCTTTTTTCAATTTCTTTGTGTCCTATTTATGGTTTTTTTTCCAATATTTTCACCTAAGGTCGCTTATATTTTGTTTTTGTTTTTTTATTTTGATTTTTTTTTTTTTGCAATTCATTAATTATTTTTTTTTTATATATATTTTTTTCAATTTTAAATTTAAATTTTAATTTTTTTTCCGTTTTTGCTTTGGCATAACAATCAATTTTTTATATTACTTTTAACTAGATTTTTTTTTTTTTTTTGTTAGATATCATATGTTCTCCATCTATGTATATAACGTCTAATTTCCGTTTCCGGTTTAGTATAAAAGGCTTAACAAGTGTTGTATACAAATGTGTATGCATGCACGAAGTATAGTGACCTCTGACACATACATACGATTAAGGTACATGAAAATTATATAGGCGCAGGATGAAGAAGTCTCTATAGTAGGTTCATAAATATATATGTAAGTATAAATATCGCTAACACGAGTATCTCTCTTATAAGTTTTCGATATATAAAATATGAAATCTATGCATGTATAATTGTTTTTCCATTTTAATTTTCTCCATCGTTTGTTTTTTTTTTTTAATTTTTTTTTTTCAAATGTATGTAGGTATATATGAGCTTAAGTAAAGAGCACAGTGTTTCGTAGAAAAATATCGTTGTGTACTTGTTTAAAGTTTTTTTTTTTTTTTTTAAAGTGTTTCATTATGGTTAGTACGCATAGGTGGGATGGTCTCTAATTTAATACATATAAAAAACTATTTATATACATAGATACAAAGATTTATACAGTGTTCCAATTTGGATACCACCGTGTACATAGGCAATAGAGTTCGTTGATTGGGATAGTTTCAGTGATGTGGTTTAAAAATGATAGCTAGAGTAGAAAGGAAGAAAAATTGTTGAAGACCCTTTTGCTTACATTTATGCGTGTAAAGATCCTTAATTTGGCTTTATTATATCAGGTATATAAAGTTGTTTGTGTATTTAAGAAGGACACAGTGATTTGGTTCAGTTTTTGGAAAAAGACTTGAGTGGAAGTTTCGTTCAAAATTTGAACTTTAAATGAGGATAAATTTTCTCATTAATATTTTTATTTTATTTTAATAATGTTTGTATAGAGATTTGAATTGCCTTTAAAAGGCAAAGGAAATTATTTTCGTTTTTTTTTTTTTTTAAAAAAGGCGATTATAGAAAAAAAGAATTAATGTTTAAATTACTTTTGGTTTTAGGAAATCCTCGCGAGAGTTTGTGATTAATGTTTGGAGCTTTTTTTCTTTTTTAAATTCATTCTATAATTTCTTAGTTTAGCTTAAAGCTTATTACATATATTTATATGTAAGTATATATTTATATATGTATAAATATCCTTGTAATTAATTGCGTTGCTAAATTTCTAATATTATCTCTTTTTCCAATATTTTCATTCAAAGTTTTTGAAATGCAATTTTTATTACCCGCATTGTTTTGATAGTGTCGATCGATCTTTTTTTTTTTTGTCCAATTATACACGGCGTGGCAGAGTAAAAATTATGCAATTTATTTATTTATTTATTATTATTATTTTTTAATTCTGCTAAAGACAATAAGAAGGCCATAGGTAGGTACTCGAATTGAAAATATAAAATCATAAGCTTAAGTTTTCTTAAGTCGCGTTTACTCAGATTGATATATCGATTGATTTGATTAAGCGATAAAATACGCAACTCTGGAAGTCTACACTGAGAGAAAAAAAAATGATGTCAATCTGTTAAAGGTTTTTAATTTCCTCAGTAACAAATTCTTTTGAATTATATCAAACCCGATGAAAGTGCATTCATTTTTTCAGCCAATCAAGGCAATACGGACAAAAAATGCTAACGTAAGGGGGCATTTACACATTTGATAATTTTGTCAAAATCTATGTCAAAACAATCTTCAAAAAGTGTACACGTAAGAGTTTTTGACATCAAAATCGTTTTTTGAATCGAAAAAACATTTTAAATTTTGAAGTCAAATTTTTTGTGATGTCAAACGTCAAAAGTGTAAATGGGCCCTAACGCTTCAATTTTAAAGCACTTTGATTGAAAGTTTCAATTTGAAACTAAGGTCGAAAAAAAAAATTGATTTTTGGCCATTTTATTTCGTTTAAAGGTTTTTTCAAATTCTTGTACTTTTTGTTTTGAAAACCATCCAGTCATTTTAAGTTTATTGATGATTTATTCACCGATTCTTATAGATCGAAATATTTAACAAGTTAAAGCTAAACTATGTCGTCTTATACAAGGCCTTAATCCAGGCTATGATGAAAGGGGGTTGATATTTTTAATTCAAAATTAAATTGGATTTAGATTTATAGCCCTAAAATTAAGTTCATTTCGTCTTAAAGGAAAATGGGCATTGTCCCATTGTCAACCCGTGAATAGACCTCGCTCTAATAATAAGGAGAGTATTCACTTGTTGCCTGGTCTGACCACGTTAAAAATGCGTCGAAATTATTTTTTAAAAGCGCAAGTCCATTATGCTCACAATTGGGACTTAAAAAAGCTATGCGAATACTGAAACAACAAATATCAATTTTTATCCACAAAGAAATCTTGCCCTTTTGATGATTACGACAGTGAAATTTTTAATGTTTTAAGGAATTCTTAATGTTTTCTTTCTTTCTTAAAATTAACCAAATTATTTTCTCAGTGTAGACAAACAGAAATTTAATTCCTTAAGGCGGCCCACAAAGGCTTCACAAAATCCATCAATCAGTTGAAAGCGACGTACGATTTCGTGTGTGTGGCTTGATTGACAAACCGATTGGAAGTTTTCAAAAATTTGTAATAATCTTTTGTTGTTTTTTTTTTTTGCCTTCAATTGATTGATGGATATATTGAAAGCGCTTGTGGGCTGGTTAAGGAACTTCAAAGTAGAATTTTCGCTACGAATATTTTCAATAGTCCGCTTGGCTGGCAATGAATTTTCTTCGCAGCTCAATTAAGAAGTTTTACAGTGTTAAAGGGGCCTTTGATTGATTTTGCCCACATATACATATGTATGTACATATGTACGTATGCACATATCAATACAGTAAACGAATTTCTAATTTCTTAATTTTTATTTAAAACAATCCACATGCTTAACTCAGTTCAACGAGACATGCAAACATCGCTCAAAGCTCTTAACAAAATTTTAAACTAGCTAACTGGCTAATTGACTAACACACTAACGGACTAACGGACTAGCGGACTAACTGACTGGCTAACTAATTAACAGGACAAATTACATTGGTAATGCAATCCAGTACATACATACATACGGTATGATACGACGATACATTGGCTATAATAAATATTTATAATAATTCTCTAAATTACATTGCTTTTTTCGAATCCAACAACAACAATATACTTTGATTCAAATTTTTTTTTTGCCTAAAATTTTGGTATTTTTTTCTTCTTTATCTCGAATTTTTGATTTTTGTTTTCTTTTTTTTTTTTCAATTAACATTTTTAATTTATATAATTATGTTTTTTTTTCTTATTATTATTATTATAATTTTTTTAAATTTAATATTTTTATTTTATTTAAATTATTATTATAATTAGTTTTTCAATTATTATGAGTATTTTTTAAACTACTCTTCGTGTCCGTTTTCGCGAACGGAAGTTTAGCGCAATAAAATACGCAGCAAGTCTAGCTAGAAGAGTGTCTCTTTGGACCATTTCCTGGAAGAACCTGGTAGGCTGGGATCACGCGAATCATCGGCGCCGCTTTTGCTGCGGCTGCGTTCGGCCGCAGCATCGGATGCCGATGAGCTGCTCTCGGCGGAACTCTCATCGGTCGGCACTCTGATAAGTGGCAATTCCAATGTGACTTGGCAGGAATTTTTGTTGTCTTCGGAAAGCGATAGAAATTTCTTATCTAAGCCCGAAGCATCCAAACTGCTGAGATTGCTCGCACTGCGACTGACGATCGCGATGGAGGGTTGTGGTTCAATCTTTTCTGCTGTGGCCGCTGTGCTGCCACGCAAAATGAGATTTTTCAATGACGAGGGCATATTGATGATTGGATGACGTTTATTGATAGCCGAATCGGAGATCGAAGAGGCACACGGATCATTAGCAAGTTTCGAGCGTGGCAGTTGTTGTTGTTGCTGTTGTTTGTTCGCCCGTGAGCTCGACGATGTGATGCATTGGAGTTCGATTGGTTCTGCCAATGCTGATGCTGTAGGAGAATGGCAGCCAGAAATCACATTGTTATTCTCTGTCAGCGGACTGGAACGGCCAAAACTAACGACAGTATTCAAACTACTGTGTTGGGTTTGAGTTGTCGAGCCACCGTCATTGGCACTACCAACGCCAACGCCACCACCACCGCCACCATCACCGCTCAAACCGCTCGCGCTCGCTCGGTAACTATCCGTGTCGTCTGTGGCGTCCCTGTGACCTGTCCCGCCATTGTCGGCTTTAATGCCAAACACTTCGGTGTTGAGTGTTGAGCAGGTGTCATCTTCGGTAGTTGTTGTTGTTGTCGTCGTCGTCGTTGTTGTTATTGTATTAGTTGGCTGACTCTGCGGGTCACTGTACTGTTGCAGCAACTGGGCACGTCGTGGATAAGTTGGCGGACTACTAGTACAGATCACCGTTCCGAAGTGTGTCTCGAGCGGTGGTGTTTTCAACGATTGCACTCCGCTGCCACTGGGCTGAGGCTGATGCTCCCGACCAACGAACTCCTTCAATTGTTGGCCGGCAATTAGCGCAATTCGATCACTCGACGATCCGCTAATGGTTCGGTGTCTTTGGAGTATCGGTCGACGGAGGCGATTGCTACTGCTGCTGCTGCCGCTGCCAAATGCGCCCAAACTGAAGCGTTTTTCGATTGGTTTTTTCAATGACTGATTTAGACGTGCCGCTGCCATTCTGGATGTTGATGCAGCTGTATCCAAATCAATGGCAGCTATAGTCGCAGGCATGACCGGTATATTCGATGCGTTGTTCGGTTGTGGAAAGCCAGCAGCTTCGTCCGCCTCATTTAGGCTTAACTCTTCGCTGTCACTGCTCATTTGCTGCATATCCTCATCGGTATCGGCAACACTATCTAGAGAAACGGAATCATCGTCCATCGATCGTCCCTCGGAGTCACCATACTCCAATGAGGATATTTTAAAGGAACTTAAGGAAGCCAATGGAGCACGTTTCTCCACGTTGAATAGAGCTTTCCCGGATACGGTGCCCAGACTGCTGCTACCATTGAGCTTATCTATGCTCACTGGCGTGCTGTCTATACTTAGACTGCTGGAATTGGCAGCAGCTGTTGCGGCGCCTGCAGCATTGGAGGACTTCATTGCCGTTGCCGAACTGGTGTACGGGAAATTATTATTGTTCTCATAGGCAGCGGAATTTATATTGCTGCGTGGAGGATGATGAATTGTCGCTACTTGCTCAATTTGTGTCTGCAGTGGCTGTGGCGGCGATGGCCGCTGCAGTTCGACCAGTGCGATCTTTCGACGTACATTCAAAAAAAGCTCCTCAATCGGTGATTCTGTAAAATGGAATCCTTGATGAACGCTGGCAGGCGGCGCTGATTGTATCGATTTGCCACCATCGCCGAAAAATTCCATACCGCTGTCGTGCAACAATGTTGTTGCTGTTGTTGTTGCTATTGCGGTTGTCTGGTTGTATGGATACACATCGACAGTGTCGGCACTAATTGAGTGTATCTGTTGTTTTCTTCCGGCCTGTGCACTCTCCGGATCATAATAAGCGATGCTATGTTTCCGTACAAAGCCCGGAAGTGGTGCACCGCTTGATATACTCGCTGCTCTCCCGCGGCCGCCCGGCACATCCTTTCGAACATTGGCAGCTATAGTTGATGGCTTTGCAGTCTTGCTCGTTGATGCGTTTGTCGCTGGAGTTTTTATCGATGTCAATGTCGTCGATGCATTGGCCGCGTTCGTTGTCCCCGGTTGCAATTGATCATAAATGCTTCGCTCTGAGGGGCACGGTGATGGCTTCGGTGTCGGCTGGATGACTTGTATATCGGGATAATAGTAATCCCAGTTCTCAGTGCTCGAGGTGCGTGACGTGGCTGAGAGTTTTCGTTGCAGCGATGGTGGCAGATTGCTAAGACCCAATGTAAACGCGGAGCAACGGCGCTCCAGATATGAACTGTCTGTGCTGCAACATGTCATCGCACTGCTGCGCCGTGAGTCTTGACTCTAAACAAAAAAAAAAAAAAAAATTGTTGAACAAAAATAAATAAAAATCCAATTTTAAATTATTGATGAATATTGAAAATTCTATCCGCTACCGACCATCATCATTGGCACCTCGAGGAATCCCTGTTTGCTTTTTGTCGAATCACTGCGCTTGTGCAACGTCACTTCCGCTGTTCTATCTTCCGTTGCGTATTCACCATTATCCAATTCATCGTCAGTTTCCATAAAGTAATCGTCGTTCCCGAAACTGCTTCCCATTGGAAAATTTCCTAAGATACGTGATGACTCAGAGCCGCTCTTCCGTCTTGTGCTGCCGCCTAAGCTACCTGTTGCCGATGCCGCTGACAAGGAGAACCGACGTGGCGGCTCAAGAAGACTGCTGTAGCCACCGCCTTCGCGAGGAGAAAGCAATAAAATGAAATTATTATTAGGAAAAAAAAAAAAAAGTTAATTTAATCCTATAGAGAAAATAATCAATACAAACGCAATCGTTACAAACATCAACTACCTACTTCAAAATTCTTAACCCTTTACTGCATGATATATTAAATAATATAAAATAATTTTTTTCGGAGTCAATGGTTTTATTAACCCCTTACTGCATGACGTATTAAATGATAGAAAATAATTTTTTTCCCAGTAAATGGTTTTATTAACCCTTTACTGCATGATATTAAATAAGTGGACTAAAAATTATTTTCGCAGTAAATGTTTTTATTAACCCTTTACTGCATGTTGTATTAAATGATCGAAAATATCGCAATCACGCAAATGGTTTTATTAACCCTTTACTGCATGATACATATTGAGTGGAAAAAATTTTAAAATTTTTTTTCATAAAAAGTATTTTCGGTTATTTTTTTTTTTTTTGCAAAAATCACATGGATTCGTGTGCGATAAAGGGTTAAGAGTTTATCTATTGAAAGTGTTTCGCAATGAAATAATTTCCACCTAGTCACTCACCGACTGATGAGAAACGAAATCCTCGGTTAAGCATTGGCGGTGCACTAACATTTCCAAGCGATAGCATCCGTTGCCTCCGATACGCAATGGTATCGTATTCATCAGGGTAAATGGACATTCCTGTTGCCACAATAGCTTCTTGAAGCTCACGTTCTTCCTCTTCCTGCATGCACACAGCCGCAACAGCTGCCATTTTCGGATCCTACGGTACACGCACAACACACACACACACGTTCACGCACACACAGAAAACACAAATATGTATATACAATGATGATAATTACAACAAAGATTAAGCACCACCATTTAGGGTGGGGGCGCGCGGCCTTAGCTCACCTTTAAGACTTTCATGGTCTCATTTGAGCTGCTGCGGCTTTTCCATACAATCAGAAATACCATCAAACCGAAAAATCCACTCAATGTCGCTGCTATCCTCACTCCGGTCATAACGTCATAGGTCGCAAAGAACTCCGCGCGTATGCGGTCTCGCTCGGCAGCAAGTATCTGAGCCTGGATTGTTTTATTTTGCAAATGCGGTGGTGCTGGCGTGGCAGCCTCAACGCTATCGATGAGCGTCGGCTGGGCAGTGAAGTGCTTCGTATCGTTAGTTCTGCATAAGAGCAACATAACATATATAAACGATATGCGATATAGACAGGTAGATGGAAAAAGATACAAAAAACAAATTAATGAAAATTTCATGTTTGTTACCTACAATAATTATATGATTCGCTAACGGGAATGCACGAATGCGAATGTTTGCATGTATGTTTGTGTATGTTATATCGGGACATAATTAATCAGTTTAATTTGTGGTTATTCGTGAGTTTGAAACTTACTCAGTCGTTGCCGCATTGTTGCCGCGTTGATGATCATTAAATGCTGTAGCAGCTGCCACATACTTTGCTGGTTTACCCACATAAGCAATAGTATTGCCATGTGTTGCTGCTGGAATGCCATTATGTTTGGTAGATGCTGATGATAACGGTACTGTGGAGCCCGATGACGATGAACCTGTTGAAGTTGAACTACCTTGTGCTGACGACGTTGACACAGCACGTCGAGAGAGTTTTGCCATTTCTAAAGGAACATTTTCTGTAATCCAACATGAAAGGAATATCAGTATGAATTTTATTAGGTACCTACATACATACATATTCGATATCAAATGGTTGTGGGATTCGGAATTAAATGTTTCTTTTATTCTCAAGTTCAGAAATTATTAGTTTTTCAATTATTTATTTTCAAGTAAACTTGTTCTTTTATAAAAATGGCGCAGCAAACATTTTCTTAAGAAGGCTGAAAGGTCTTTATCACAATGTGATCATCAACATCATATGTTCGATAACACTAGAGTATAATAAATTATATTTTTGAACTTCTCAGGAGATCTCAATGCACAATTCTCATAGACTTGGCCCTTCTAAACACTAAAGCAATGTTTAAAAAATTCCATAAGTACAGAAGCGTTTTATTTTATTTCTTGAATAAGAAATTCTTTAAAAGCATTGCAGCTTTTTCGAGCATAACTCGACAATGCATAAACCGATTTCAATAAATTATCCTTCAGATTAAAGAAAATTAACCGCTCTAAGGCTTTGTTTTCATAGTTTTAAGATCGGTCAAGAAAATAATATACTATTAATCTACAAACCTTTAAAATAATAAAATATTTTTAGAGAAAATGCATGCATTTTTTTCATTCATCGGCATAAAAAAAAAATCGATCGCAAAACAGATAAAATTTTTAATGCATTTTTTATTTGAAGTATCTTCCTTGCCAAAAAAAAAAATCATATAGTCCTTTTTAAAGTCTATCCATAAATGGTAAAATTCTAACTTTTATAAGTAAGGGAGTGAAAGCAAACTCATGAAATAACCAAAAATACAGTGTACTCTCTCATTGCGGACACTGCACTTTTTGGCAATGCTCTAGTGTTCCTGCTTCTCAAAAAGTTTCCTCTTAAGCGGACACCTCTGTTAAGCGGACATATTTTTCGATCGCGTAGGTGTCCGCTTAAGAGAGAATACACTGTAGTGTGTTACGACAGACAATCTAGCAATTTGAATATCCTTGGGTTCGATTTTAATTCGAAAAGCTACTGGGAAAGTAATGATTTTTTCGGAATAGGCGTCAAACAGTAGTACCAACACGTTTAAAAGAGTTCAAAAAGGCCCAAATCGAAAGTTTTTGCCACTAATGATATTAAAGTTTTCATTAGGGATGGTCGATATTGACAAAAGTATTGCCTTCGATAATATCGACTGTACACATTATCGATATTTATTTATCGCAAAATCATATCGATTTATCGACCATTTTTATTCTAAAGTTCTTTTGTTGAACAAAATACTTGTTTTGAACATCAAACATGCATCTACCTCCCCGAAACACACAGGCGATGATCCAAAAATATCGTTCTTCGATATTGGACTTTACGTATCGATTTGCAATATATCGAAATAAAATTACTCAAAAATTTCGTATCAATTTAAAAAAAATATCGATCTTTCTAAGTATCGATATTTTGATCCCATATCTAGTTCTGATCCATTTTGATAACAAAAAAAAAACCAACAAAAATTCAAAAGATTATACAAAAATTTAAACACATCGAACAAAATTTACGCAAATTAAAAAATAATTAAAAACATTAAATTTGATTTTTGAAATATTTATTTAAAAAAATATTTAAAAAACAATTAAAACATATTTATTTAAATATTTTATATATTTTTATTAATTTTTTTATTATATTTTAGAGATATTTTTTATTTTTACAATATTTTTAAACATCTCTAAAAAAAAAATTTAAAAAAAAATTTAAAAATTAAAAAAAAAACATAAATTGTTTATTGGGTTATGTTATTTCTCGCAAATAAAGCGTAACAAAGCTTTAGAAATCAAAATTGCTCTTAATCCATTCCCCATTAGATACACATTGAGCACTTAAGCATGTTAGAATTTTATGACCATCCATCCTCACATCCGATAGACACATTCTTGTTAGTCACCGCAAAGAGTTACAAGACACAATGAGTTAAAGCTGTGGTACGTTCAGCAGTGCATAAGCCACATTTGCTTCAATGTCCATATGTATGTATGTAGGTATTTTCAGTATGAAGACGTGACCACCACCAAGCTTGTTCTGCTCATTCGGCTAGCATCACATATCGTTTCGGTTTGGGTAAATTTCGATGAAGCATGGCCACATGGTGTGCCTCCTTACACTTACCCTTATAGCCCTCATAGAACATGCAACTTGCTTCGAGCAATTATGAGATTTTCCATTGTTTGCGCTTCGGAGCATGCGGCATTCTGGGCCATTTTCATGAGATTGCGGAGAGGAAGAAGGAAATTATTGCCAAAGTTACACTCAAATGGCATATTTCATGCTGGTCAACTTTTGATTGTTATTTTAAACAATTTTCTTTCTTTTTTTTTTTCGTCCCCCCATTTTTTTATGCATTCTTGATGGTAGAATTTTTGTCAGCTTAGTTGAGAGTGCATTTTAGGAATGTTTTCATATTTGATTTATGTAGATTTGAAAAAGTTATGAGTTATGGGCTATGAGCTATGAGCTGTGTCGTTTATTGTCTCTTTTTTAATCGGACATTATTTCGATTGTGTTTTCTTGTGTGTCCTGTTTGGAAATGTGACTTCGGTTTGTTTTTGGCTTTTATAATTTCTTTTGTTCTCTATTTGACCAAAATGTTATTCAATTGAAAAACAAAAGAGAATATTTGAAAATTGCAAAAAGATTCCCATCGAATGAAATCGTATTGTCCTTTTCGTGTTACAGTTGAAAGCTCAAAATATTGATGGAGGAAATTATTTTAACTTTCATGAAGACCAAATGGAGTTGAATGTGTAAGTGATGAATGATGGTAGGGGCTATCTGAGGCTATATCTCTGGGACCCAACTGGCAGAGGATATTCAGTGTCTAAAAGACTCTGTTTCCAATAAAACGCCCTTCATGTTTAGAAATTTAGGGCCCTCGGGACACTCTAATGATATACCGCTGAAAAGGACTTTTCCCTCAACAAAATTGTGATCCAATTCCTTGATAATTGAGTCGATTCGTCGAAGGTTCATCGCTATGATGTTATGATGATGATGAAGATGATGATGAAATGATGATGAAAATGATGATGAAGATGAAGAAGAAGAAGATGATGATGATGATGATGATGATGAATGATGAGAAGATGAGAGAAGAATGATGATGATGATGATGATGATGATGATGATGATGATGAAGATGATGATGAAAATGATGATGAAGATGATGATGAAAGATGATGAAGATGATGATGATGATGATGAAGATGATGATGAAGAAATGATGAAGAAGGTGATGAAGATGATGATGATGAGATGATGATGATGATGAAAATGATGATGAAGATGATGATGAAGATGATGATGAAAGATGATGATGATTAAGATGATGATGATTAAGATGATGATGATGATGATGATGATGAAGAAAAAGATGAAGAAAAAGATGATGATGATAAAAATGATGATGTTAATGCCGATGAGAGTGATTGTGACGTCAAAAGTGTAAATTCAAAAATAAAAAAAAATCCAGAAAATGCAAACTCTCACAGTCATAATTAACGCTAAGCACTTCAGTGAGCTTTAAAATGATTTGCGTTAAATGGAATTTGAAATTAAACCTCATCATTAAACGCCCCAAGGGCTAACTTTAAATCCCCGAAGCGTTCGATTCGCATTCACATTTAAGACATCGATTTCTCACCATAAAGCCATCCGCAATCACCAACGAAGAAAGAAAACAGGAAAAACAAAAAAAGCAAAAAAAAAAAACAAAAAAATGGAAAAAAAGAGGAGAAGCAATTGCCCCAGAAGAAGATGCTGAAGAAGAAAAGAAAAGCCAAAGGAAAATCTTAATTCATCACGTTAACGCATTTCACTCGCTCACTCACTCACTCACTCCCCCCGCCCGCACGCTTTCTCATCCTTTAGAGTGTGGAAATGCCTTCGAGATAGCCGGGAAAAGCTTGTATGTTTGTCGGTTCTGTCAGCCTTTCTCGAGCAAGGCAAGAGAGCGTATTAAGGACAATGAAAACGCAATAGCGCATTTCATTTCAAGGCTGTCAAAAGAAATTGAAGGAAAATCAATTGAAGGAAAATCTTTACGTGTCGTGGCACCTTACGGCTTAATACTTATTTTCTTTTCATTTTTCTTTTGCTTGTTTTTTTTTTTACTCTAACGTGTGTACGTAACATGGCTGGCACCCCGGCCGACGATAATTTGTCCCGCTCTGATTGTGCTCACTCGTTAAGTAGGCTTCATGGACAAATATAATAGCCATTTGTAAGATTACATATGTATATGTGTGTGTGTATGAAAAAACGACGTGTGTGCTCTTTCATTGAGTGCGATTGATATTTTCTATAACATCATTTTGTATCGGTTTCATATTTTTAGTTTGTATTTAATTTCGCATTTTGTGTATTTCCGGTTCCAGGACATTTAAGCTGCCCACAAACGCTTCAACCGATCTATCAACCGATTAAAGCAAAAACAAAAACATATCCAAAAATATGAAAACTTGCTACCAACACGAATTTAAACGTCGATTTCAATCGCTTTTGGGCCCCTTTATATACAATATGCAAGCGATAACAATAACACATTTACGACTCAAAGTATGCAACGTTTTTTGCTCTTTGAACAAATCGTTGACGACACTTCTGGGAGTAACACATATGTACGTGGCGTCGATGCATTCCTGAAGTCATGCATTCCATGTGTAGAGGAAGTCCTCCATTACTTGATTCCCACAATTTTTTACAAATTTTTAAAGTCTTGCTTCTTAATGCATTAATGTGTGTATCACGCTATTCATGGACAACTTTGCTTGATACGAACCGATTTCATCAAGATTAAGTCACTAGAAACAAGAAATTATCAAAGCAAATATGAAATATTGACTTCCAACTATCGAATTTGAAACTCGCATCATACTTGTGCCTCCTTTATATAAAATATCAAGATAACAATAACACATTTACGACTCAAAGTATGCAACGTTTTTTGCACTCTGAACAAATCGTTGACGACACTTCCAGGAACTTCCAAAAATGGTTTTTAACGACGCCAAAATAAACCATTTATTTATTAAATTGTTTAGTTTGGATATTTTTCTTCCGACTAGAGACTCAAAATTCTGAAAACTTTCTTAATCATAACTCACAAAAACTAACAAAATTTTTAAAAACCGAAAATCTAAATTTTAAAACTTGAAAAATTTAAATTCTTTGATATCAAGCCTTCACTAAAAACTCAGACAAAATATTTTTTTGGAAGAAATCCGCGTAACACAACCTCTAAAACTTTTATAAAAAAATATAAAAAAAATTCTCAAAAATTCTTTAACTATAAGCTTTCGAATAAAGCATGTTAAATATTTTTTTTTTTTTGCTTGAGTTATGGACAAGCCTGCAATAAAACTTGAAAATTTCTTAGAAAAGTAGATAAAAAAAATATTTAAAAAAATTCTCAAAAATACTTCAACCCACAAGGCTTTCAAAAAAACTAAGTCCAGTTATGAAATTCGAAAAATAATATTTTTTGGGCAGCCTAGTATATCATAATTCGTTTAAGGATTTAAAGGATGGAGAGGAAGTGTCCTTACGTACAATTGATCTTTAATTTATAAAATTCAGCATCAGTTGATTCTTCATTTAAGAAGTCCTGCGAGCCTTTTTTTCTCGGCGCCCCAATATCAAGATTGAATAGAATTCCTTAAATACATTGTGGCTCTTATTGTTATAGCGTTTCGGTCCGCGGCTGACCGCAAAAATGAATCTTATCTCATTGTTCGCAATTGATTGAGCAAAGACAATATATTTTGGCTCTTTATTGAAATGTTAATGTAGTGTAAAGCAAAATCAATGGCAATAAATTTCGGGCTATAAATCTCAATATCATCGATACATTCTATAATGGGAAATGACGTGAAAATAAAAACGAACAACCAAAAATATGAACATGTTTTTTAAGCACACGAAGGCGCTTAAATATTTTAATGCATATAATAATTTAATATTGGTGAAGAGTATTAAATTTTTATTATTTTTTTTGGTATTGTAGTTATGCAAAACGAACAGCAACTTCCTTCCGCTTCTAATGTCATTTTGAATAATTTGCATTCGTGGCACGTTCGAAGGAAATCCTTTTCCTCGCAGTAAAAAAAAAATTTTTATTCCGTTGATGAAACGATGGAAGAATGGCCATGGAAAATCAACTCAACGCAACTCGATTTCAATGAATATGAAAATGGATATTCATAACGAAAATGGAAAATAAAAAAAAAACATAAAACCGAAAAGGAAAGTCAAAATGATAATGAAAATCGCAACATTGTCACTGCTCTACGTGATTGTCATTCATCATCAAATGCGATATTCGATCGTTGACTTCGCCATAATAAACTCATTTCCCCCACTGTATTATCTCTTTCAAAAATGAAATGAAAGCAAGGCTTTGTGCGTTTCTTCTTTATGGCTTTCAGGTGACAACGTGTCTAACTTTTCCACTGTGTAGATCTTCATTTTTGTACATTAGGGTGTCCATAAAAATAAACAGTTTTTTTCGAACATGCTTTTTTCGAAATCCAATGGGTTAAAAATTTTTGGGAATTTTTCCAGAATTTTTTATAAAAAAGTTTCGAAGTTGCGCTAAGCGGATTTTCTCAAAAAAGTCCTGCTTATATACAATATGAAAGGTATTTTTTATATAAAATTCTTTTGAGAACATGGGAACAATGGGACATCGCTTTAAAGCGACTCTAAAGAAAGAATTTCACTGTCTTTGAAATTGCATAATTTCTTTCTCCTATATTCAAATAAATTTTAGAAGCAATGAAGCCCTCTCAAACTTTTTTCAAATTAAAATGCAACCAATGAAACTATTAAATGTTTTAGTTTATGTACATGAAAACGGAGCTTGAATATTTTTCATATGACTGGAGATTCAAAATGTTCTTGAAGAACTTTGCTTATGAACCAGTCTTCACTAAAAACTCATAGAAGCAGGAGTTCGTAGGAAAACGCGCGCATCGCAATCTCTAAAGGGTTTACAAAAAATCTGAAAAAATTCTCAAAAAATTCTGTAACCCATAAACTTTTTTTTTTGGAACACCCTAATGTACGCATTGAGTTATTTTCTTAGATCTACATAGCATCGTTCTGTGTGTGTGTGTGTGATGGCGTACGTTTGGTTTTATTGCTTTATTTCTTCAAATTTTAGTCTTTTCTGTGTGCTTTAATTAAAACTTCAAATGGAAAAGTCGAATAAAAATGGGTCCAATGATATCGCACACCCTCTTCTAAGGAGACTCAACTCAAAATTTCTCAATTTTCAGCAAACGCAAATATCAAAATGCGTCGCAGTGTCAATCAAAGCAAGAAGAAAGGCATTGGCGGGGTTTTGAAGGCGTTCAGAGGTGAACGTATTATCAAGTTCCATATGAGTTGTGTCACCTAAGAAGAATGTGTGCGATATGTAGAAAAAAATATAAGAAAATTAAAAAAAGATATTAAACAACCGATTTAAGGATCGTTAGAGCATTGCTTAAAGATATCGTTAAACAAAACAAAATGTTGAAGTTTATTGCTTCAATGATTGGCTTCTCATGATGCTTTCATGGTAGAGATTCCTTGGTTTCTTCTCGACTTATTGCCATGAGATTCGTGGATGCTTCTCATATTCATAGAATAAGCGAAAGATTTAGTCTCAGAGGGGCGATTTTCTTTATCTCAATCGCCCCTCTTAACCAAGTCGCTAGACTAAAAACAAAAAACATCATAAGAAGAAGAGTTCCAATGGCTCAAAGTGCACATCGTGCACGAAGGCTACGAACGACTTCCTATTGAAGCTTGATCGAGATTAAATCTTCCAATAGTTTTCCAAAGGATCTAATACAGTCGACTCTCGTTAATTCGAAACTCGAGGGACTCTTAAAATATTACGAATTATCGAGTATTTGAATTAACGAGAGTTGACTGTATAAAGAGATTTTGTAGGGAACTAGGGATCGCTTTGAATTATAGAGAGGTTCGAATTATCGCAGGTTTGAATTAACGAGAGTCGACTGTAATAGAATTGTCAAAGTCATACGAGTAGAGCTTCATTCTCGCATCAATACAAGACGAAAGGCCTCGGGACCAGAATAGGACAAAAGTAAAACTCACAATTGACCAACCGATAGACTGTAACGACCTAGAAAATTCAGTAAAACTTAACTGATAAAGTTCTATGATTTTGAGCATCTTTCGGCACCTTTTTCATACATATGCTAATATTATATCCAACAAACAATACACAAACCTTATTAGCCGCATCGGTGAACACTCAACGAAGAACGCAACAGAAAAAGCCATTGCCAACAACTTAAATTGCCACGCTTAATGTAGCTGACAGGGCATTAAAATAAAAATAAAATAAAAAAATAAAAAAAAACATATTATAACAAAACTCGCAATAATAACAGACACTCTTGAACTTTGTTGGTATATTTATTCATATATCACCATACCTATGAGTTTGTCTATACGTACGTATGATTTCCTCCAGTAATAAACAGGTCAAATTGCCAAAAAGGAGTACTCTGTGGCAGTGGCGTAACTTCACCTTACCGGGCCCGGGAGAATCTTTCGTTTGACACAGCTAGTTGACACAAGTGCGTGGGGCCCCCTGGTTAGGGGCCCGAGAGATTTTCATCCCCAAGACCCCCGATAGTTACGCCACTGCTCTGAGGTTACCCGGAATATAAATAGTCAAAATATGGAGTATATCCAATATTAGAATTGACTAGACTTTGAGCGGCAACAGGAAATGTAGTTAAAAAATTACACCAACTGGTACAATTGACCTCTTATAGACCACAAGAGGTCTACTCGTGGAAAAGTTAAATCTGGCAGTCAGTGGTTATTTCTCAATGACAGTTCAATTTAGAAAAAAAACAGTTTAAGTCATTGTTTGGAAAAAATGAAAATCGAGTGGTCCTGGATTTTTGTAACTAGTCGGGGAGCAGTTGGAGAGTAGCAGGATTTCCTGCTGGGATAAAATACTCGTATATCTGTGTATGTATGTATGAAATGAGAGATATATGCTTAAAAATATAAGCACGTATTCATTATTGCCGTAGGAGTATCTATAACAATAAGGCAAATGAATACAAGAGCAGTTGACAGTTGAGCGGCAGTAGAAACAACAATAAACGCCAAGTAAAACAGCTTCGAAGGCAACAAACATAGCTGAAAGTGCCAACGAACATGCAGCAACAAACAAACCAACGTAACAAAACAAAAAACCACGCTCACAACGTTGTTAAGACAATGAAATCTCTTGACGTTGTCTCCTGCATAGCTTCGAAATAAGTGGAAAACTGTGGCAAGTCAACGACAGGAACAACGGCAGTTACAGCAACAGCAACAGCAATGTCAACAACAGCAACAAAAAACAGGAACAACAACAAGAACAACAAAAGCAAAATACTCAGCCCTTGTGATAGGTTTAAAAACAATATTAAGATAGAAATGATGATTAGATATTTTAGAAGAGACTCTTCCGTCGTGCCATTTCACCCAATTTTCGTCAACTTATTCAAAGAGCTTTGTGAATGGGTCATTAAAGTCACATTTAGATTGGCAACGAAAGATTGCATTTTATGCCGGGTTTCGATGGCGCTCTTCATGGATGAAGAATTCTATTTAAGGCCTCAATGGCGGGATGTGTTTTTGAAGTGAAAAATTTAAGATTTTCTTTGCCAAAGTAATTGAAAGTAAACGTTTTATTGAAGGACAAAATGGGCTTAGCCAGTTGGCTGGAGGAAACTGGAAAAATTTTCTGAAATTCAGTTGAATGACCTCAATCATCCTGAGGTAACTACTGAATACAAATGAAATATTTTATTTAGCTTCTGAAGGATATTTATTGAATATTTCATATTGAGAGTGTCAAGAATTAATTTCAAATCCAGCTTTTTTTTTTGGAGTCTACTGACCTACGTTGGATCTTTGAGGCAGAATCGAACCTAGGAATTACTAAAGGGATTTTCCTATCATCGTTTTTATTTTTTCTCCTTATCTTTCCATTCGTTTGTATTCGTTTCTTGTTTCTTCGTCCATTTTTGAATTCATTAGTTCGTCCATCTTTGGTCGGATTTCCTCCCAACTGAACAAATATATATGGGGTGAGTAAGATCCTGATGATGATTCTAAGTGAGCGCTGTGTAACAGGACCACTTGTATCCCTGCAGGAAGAATGTCGGCACATGACCCAATGTCTACAATGAGTCAATAGGTATAGTTCATCTCTGTCGACGATGTCAACAAGAAGTCTATATATTTAATTTTTGTGAGTTTTTGCTGCAGCCTGCAGTGAATGCGATTGAAACAATCAACGAGGTTTCTACAGCTAGATTTCATTCATTTAACATATTTGCTGAACACATCTCAGAGGCCTCAATAGCAATTGAGCATGCGTTCTCGCCCACCAGTCTGAAGGTTCCCGGTTCAAACCACAGCAAAGAGCGCGCGATCTTCAGAGCTCAAGGCAAGCACTCAACGCATTGAGCTACCAAAGGCACACGAATGGCTCTTGCTATTGACGTACTAAAATAAATGCCTTCATAATGGTTCCCTCGTCAATAGCATGTCTATTGTTTGTCTCCACTATTGGTGGTTTTGCAATGACATTTGGTCAGTAGTACTGTTGACGCGGACAGTAGAAAAAGAGTATAGATTCACTACTGTCATTTCCTGCAGGGATATTTTTTCAAATTTTTTATATATGTATAAGTATGTGTGCTTGAGCGAGTCATATGCACTGAGAAAAATACTTGAAGCGTAAACTTGCAATAAATAATCTATGAAGTCTGCCATAATGAATTTCCGTGTTTCTTCTGCTTTTTGTTATTTGATCGCATATCAAATATTTGGCAAAATATATTCTCAGAAAAAGCAAATCTTTTATGCATAGTAATTCATTTTTAACGTGTACGCAAAAACAGAGCGTGAGCTGTTGATTCGCTCTTTGTATGCAGACGCTGAGTATGAAAAACAAAAGCAAAGGAACAACAAACGGGAATAATCCCGTCTATATGAAAGACTATTACTCTGGGCGGCACTGGTCTAATTCAATAGGAATCTGACAACACACAAGCTTTTCTAGAGGAACGGTATTTTGTGGTAACAAAATTTCGAATTACGTTGTTTAATAGCAATAGTAATGGTCGCCCACAAACATAATCTTGACATTATTGACATTGCTAAACATGCAATAATACGATTAAGAAAATTAGCTGGAAAATTGCACAAATACCGCCGCCATTGTTCGTCGCAGTTATCTTAATTAACAAACAAGTAATTTCAAACAATTATTGCAAACAAAACAGTTTAAATAGTCAACAAAATCGAGTCGAGTGCAAAGGAAGAAATTCGTCTCACCCGGAAGGAATCGTTTTCGGAAGAACCGAGGTAACAATTTTATTCGATTAACTCATGGTCATCGAGTTTCCATTTGGGTTGCCGCAATACATTTACAATCCGTTTAGTTGAGTGGGATGTGCTTTAAACAAAACATGTCTAGACGAATTTATTTCATCACATTTGGCCTTTTTACTCGACACGGAATTATTTTTGCCCCCCCCACCCCGCATATGCTGTCGTGTTGAATTCGAACAGCAAAATAAAATTGCCAACGACGTTTACAGAAAAGAACAGAGAACGATGCGATTGCAATGACAAAGTGTGACACACATGCTCAAGGGAATGGAAGCTTAAACTGTTTGACACAAATGATTGTGGCTCACCAAGTTCAACAAATGCTGGCATAACGATTGCCTAACAAATTGTGTTGTGTGACAATAGGCGCATGAAATTCAAATATCATAGGTCATTGTAGTAGAACTGGTTGGAAGATTGAAAATTAACTTCCGGATGAGCGGGGAATTTGTCGCAATACAATTTTCTAAAGAAAAACGTTCAGGTACTGCCTAATGATAGGATTTCATATAAGATTCTTAATGCATTTAGCGATTTGGCTATTAAACCTTCTATAGTTATTTATGTATATATTTCTATTTATCGGCAGTTTAAGCATCGAAAAAAAAAACCAATTTAAGTTAGTTTTTAAATCCTATTTTTTCGATGCTTCAACCGCAAATAAGGTATAGCAAATGTACTACGCTTTTAAAGGAAATCGACCGCAGATTCGGAAAAAAATTAGAAAAACATGTGTTAATAGGACCTTTTTCATACCAAAATGGCTCCCAAAGTAAAAAAAAATGGAACGTTTTTTCAGATGTTTTGACTTATACCGTTAATTTTTCCATTAAACGGATAACGGATAATCCGTTATAGTGGTAGAATTTTTTATCTCGACTTCCTGCTTAAAAACTTGATGGTCCTATAACTCCTCATGGGTGCATTTCGGGTCCCCCCTCCCATACGATTTTTTGTTCGTCTGGACATTCCTGCTCCGGATGTACTAGCGCTCGTGAAATACTCTCTATATTTGTTGGTGAATATATCTACTTCATAATCTACCAATCTGTCTATCTCTACATATGTATAAGTTATTATCTACTAATCTTTTTATCTCTAAATATATCTTTCCCTCTACCCAAGTAACAAAAATGATTATTATCATAACTTAAAGAAGTAGTGAAGAAGGCTACAAAAGGTTTGCACTCCGTCTTTAAGACATATTAAAGTCCAAATAAAGTGCAAAAGGGCCCATGTGGGCGGTCCGATAGAAGAAATTGAGAAGCGTATTTCTATCTTAATTGCCACTTAAATAGGAGAGCGAAGTTTCAAGTTCTAGTTTTTATCTTCTTAAAGGCTTCTTAACTCCAGCACAGCTTATGAGTTTATAAAAACATTTATCTATCTTTTTTATCACATTGATTTAAATACTAATGATAAAATGAAACGAAAACATATTTCGCAGAGGGTGTTGGTTCTGTCTAAAATTTTATTGACAAGATATTTGTGTTCATCAATGCTATGATAAGTAAAATAAATGAACTTTGGCTTTTGTTCGTTACGACAAATTGGAGCGATTTTACAAACGCAACGACTTTTACGGTGAAAATTACACCCGCAACCCCCTTCAAAATATACGCGCCTTCATAATTGTTCGAATTTATGAAATATTTTTGTAAAAAAATTACGCTGAAATTAATGCGCTGGTGCTTAAAAATGTGTTTTATGTGGGGTTTTAGTATATACTTTTCTTAAGTTCAAATTATTTGCAAAGATTAACTCGTAAGCATTTTAAATTTCGTACAATCGTAAGTATTGCTGCAAATTAGAAGGAATACAAATATAATAATTTGGTTAGGAAAAGTTTAACATCCGAGCGTACACCATTCCCTTCGGTGGTCGACACCGGACTGAAATGCAGGGTGGCCATAATTTTTTTTTCATTTTGACAGCACAGGTTGATGAAAAACACTTTACTTATTTAAGTACGATATTCGAAGTATTAAATACGTCCCATCATACCGATTTAATGCTTCGAATATGGCTACTAATTTCAGAACCATCTTAGACTGCTTTAAGAAGGATATTAAATACCAATTTAAAACCAAAGTGACAGCTCTACTTTAAAACCGATTTAAGTGACATTAAAGAAGGGAGGATTCAAATACCAAAAACTGATCATATTAAGTTTGAATAAAGAAATGAAATTCCGAATGAATACCACATTTTGTTACTTGGGTACCCATATACATATCCATATGTATCATCTATCAATATCTTTCTATGTATCAATATATTTATCTTCTAATCTATCTATCTATCTATCTATCTATCTATCTTTCAATTTATCTATCTTTCTATCTCCTTATATATGCTTTTATCTATATTTCTATCTTCTCATTTATCTATCTATCTATCTATTTATCTATTATCTATCTATCTATCTATCTATCTATCTATCTATCTATCTATCTATCTATCTATCTATCTATCTATCTATCTATCTATCTATATATCTATCTATCTATTTATTTATTTATTTATCTATCTATCTATCTATCTATCTATCTATCTATCTTTCAATTTATCTGTCTTTCTATCTCTCTATATATGCTTTTATCTATATTTCTATCAATAATATTTATCTATCAATCTGTATATCTATCTATCTATATTTCTACCTGTCTATCTATCGATATATCAATATAAATAGTTTCTTATCTCGCGCTTATGACCATTTCAAAAAGAGTTCTAAATCTTTTTATAAAAATCCAATATTTGCCGCGGAAAAAATCGGCCTTAATTTTATAAATTTCCCACAACAGCAGTTGAAAAACCGTTCTGCATAATTTATAGCATTTTAATGCTTAATTTGTGTTAACATGAAAATTGTGTAAATTATTAAATTCGTTATCTACAATAAGTTGTCGTCGGTGGGCCGTCCTTTTCGAAAAAATAAAAAATAATAAAAAGATGAAAAATAAAAATTCAAACACCAACAATTTCATGAAAGGAAGTCGCCTCAAAACATGATAGGGAAACACGAACAAAATAAAACAGAAAAATCTCAAAATTATTATAAGCTGAAGAATACAGTCAGTCAGACGTTAAGGCTTTCAGGCAATTTTATCAAAAGAAAAAAAAAGAAACGAGAAGAAAAAAATTATAATAATAGTGGCAAAACTGGAGAAATGACAAAAATAACAATTCAACAGACAGGCAGACATCCGGGCATCCTGGCAACCGGACGAACGGCCGAATGGCCGGACAGACGGAGAGATAAAAATACGAAGCGCCAAACCAGTCAACACGGTAAACTGGCAGGTAGAGATGTTGGCCTGAACACGGACGGCATGGCTAAGAACGGAAATAAACGTCGTTGGTTCTCAATTACGGACACGATTATAGTCCGACTGTTCCGCCAGTGTTCCCAATTTTGTATGTTCCTCCTGTGTTTTATTTTTATTTTTTTTTTCAATTTTATTTTTATTTTTGCTTTCATTCTCTCATTTCTCTTTGGCTCCTTTCGAAGCACAATACAATCAAATACATCGCTCGTTTGGCTGCTCTATTGTTAGATGCCAGCTATGCTCAAGTACGCCGACTATATCCAGTTGCCTTGGCTATTTTCTCGGCATTGTGAGTCTCCTGTTTTGCGTGTGTGTGTGTTGTGTGGGCGCATTTGTATTTTATACGGGGCTGCCAAGTTGGCCTCGCGGCAATAGGTTTTCCTTCATCCCTAGCTCCTCACCTATCGCAGTGCGTTTTTTGAACTCACTGCACACTTCATCTACGGGCAATCTTCGGCAGAAAGTCTTAAATTAGTTTAGACAAAGTTTCACTCAAAAAGAAGAATGTAGACTTCATTAGTTGTCGTTAGTTGCACTAAAGCCATATTTAAGAAATTGGAATTTAAAAAAGAAAATCACAAAAAATTGAAAGATATAAAAACAAAAATGGGCCAAGGTAGCAAGAAAATTTTTTTTTACAATTATTTAAAAATAAAAAAAATAAAAAAATCTCCCACGATGGAATACTTTTGATAAAAGTTTTTTTTTTAATGTTACTTTTATAGTTTTTAAAAGAACAATAGAATTCGAAATGAAAGGAAACTCACAGAAATATAAGTATGGCAATAAAGCGAGGACGTTGGTAGATGATTTGATGGGAAAGCTATGAAATTTTATAGAATTCAATCTTCTAGAGAAGAATGGAAAGAAGGATATTGATTGTTGAAGCTTTTCATTTTCCATTTTCATTTCTTCAAGGATACATTTTGATTAGCTTAACAGAGCACATTTTGAAAGATAATTTTAGAATTGATGTTTTATAAAAATCTCTGCATCTGACATCAAATGAAGATGAATCGATGCCCCAAAGATTTTGATTTGTATTATACTAAAATTGCTTTATTGCCGAAGCCTCTTATAAACGCAAAAAGAGGTTCTAATAATTCTAAAATAAGCATAAAAATTATTTGAGTGCGCGTCCAACATGCCGTATGAGCGATGCTTTTTCCTTCTACAATTCGCACATTTGTTCCCCATACGCACGTCGGCCGCAGCATATCAGCAATGAGGGCATCTATATGGTCTTACGTTTTCGTTAACATCTCAAAAAGCTTCCTTTTGATTTTGATAAAAATTTTTTTTTGAGAAAACTAGTACTCTGATTTTTTAAGACAGCCAGAAAGTAGCGTAAAAACGGGAGCACGCTGAAAAAAATTATTTAATTTTTATTTTCTTTTTGAGAAAAAATTTTTCTCAGTGTAAAATTTAAATAATTTTTTTTAAGATTCCTCATTTTATTAGCTATCAGTTTCCATTTGTTTCATCTTTCTATATCTAGTAGTTTTTGCGATATAAAAACTAAAAAAAAAAAGCTTGCTTAAAAAGAATTTTCAAAGATATTTCAAGGATATTTCAAGGATATTTCACACTGCACTAAAGGAACCTTAAACCCGGTTTCTAAAGTATTCGTAGATAAATAGTACCTAAAAAAAATCAACACCTTCCTGATCCGGCAAGGTTTTAAATTTAAAGTAATATTTATTCAAAATTTTTAAACTCAACGAGTATCTCTTAAAAATAGTCCTTAAAATTAGGATATTAAATTGCATAAACAATCTTTTGCGCTTCCTTATTTCAATCTCTTTGGACAATGAGGAACATAAATTTGTACGAAAAAATAAGCTTAAAAGATTTCGAGACTTTCCAATTTGCAAGGACACACTTTCACTGTTCTATGGCGCGCATGAGTTCAAGTTAAACAGCTTTTAACTTCTTTGACGGGAAGAACGTGTTGCTGCCCGCAACAATTACCCCATCGCATGAACAAAGAGGGCGCGCGCGGGCACACTCGAATACGTGTACGTGTTCTAAGCGTTGCTTTCAAGTATCATTTGAGAAAGTTATTTAAGGTGAAAAGTACACCCACCACACACATTCGCACACACACACACACACACACACTCTCAGTGTCACACGCTTGCACAAAGGATTTGCAGACTACACGGTAAAGACCAGCCGCAGTGCAACCTCAAAAATGCAGTCGCAAGACCCATATACATTAATGGTGGTAAATACGAGTATCTGTTGCTGTTGCTGGCTTCTCGGATGTGCCACGACGCAAAATAGTTTCCTACAACGTTGCTGAAAATTGTCTCCGTGCTTCCTTTTCTTTTGGAAATGAATTTTTTGAAAGTCAAGTAAGTCTTGCATTCACATTCACATTCTTGTTCGCATTCAACACTTCGAGTCGAGTTAAGTCGAGTCGGTAAATCACAGTCAGAGTCACAGTGACAGTCGTAGGTAAGTAGCTGGAATCATAGTCATGAGTCGGATGCTTTTGTATTCAACCAAAAAGGATTCAACAAGCACGACTGTTTGATTTAAAAGAGTCTCAAGCGACAAAATTGTTGGCTGCTTTCATTTGAAAAGAAGATAAGACAGCATACTCAATTTTATTTACATATAAGTTTTAATTTTTCAAAAAGTAAAGTTCATGAAAATATTTGATTTACAAGAGCGTAGGATATATCGATCAATCTGTTAAGAAAGATATCCTTCGATAATGAATTATTCACTTTTTCTGTGCAAGGAATAGATTTTGTCCTCAAAAAGAAACATAATTTTCTAAGAGAGAAAATAATTAGCTTGAGGCTAAAAAAATATCCTAAAAAATGCATTTGAGAATCTCAGAACATACGTACATAGGTGATAGAGATCTGATATTGAAAGCTCTTCTTTAACATTCATTTATAGGAGCTTTAAAATCCTTGTCAAAAGGGCTTCAAGCAGCTGGGAAATCGCCAAATTTGGCTAGCAAATTTTACACGAGAGAAAAAAAAGTAATTAACTATTGAACGTAAATAAAGTGGTCAAATAAACTGTATTCCGGTTAAATGCTGAAAAAGGCAGCGATGACAGTTGAAAAACATTATTTTTAGTCAATTCGTTTCGTTCATTGACAAAGTTATCCTATCAACTTCGAGTTTCATAGCGAATGTTAAACTGATTCGAAATCGTGCTTGGTTCATCCTGTAGGCGCGGAATTTTTCTAATTTTTTTTTTAATTACATTTTTTTTTTTAAGTGTAGTTGTTTTGGAACAAAAATTTTCCTTAATTTTAAGTTTTGATTTTTTTAGTTTTTATATGTTAAATTCAAGAAAAATTTGGAGTAAACAATTCTTAGGTTCGAAACTTAGCACTAAACTAACTGGCATTTTGCAAATTAAATTTTGTTTAGAATGTTACGTTCCTACTCTGGGTCCGTTCAGTGGCAGCGAAAATTTAGTGAAAAAAATTAAAATAAACACAATAAAAAAGA
Source organism: Chlorops oryzae (assembly GCA_020466095.1). Lineage (NCBI taxonomy): Eukaryota > Metazoa > Arthropoda > Insecta > Diptera > Chloropidae > Chlorops > Chlorops oryzae. Next base: position 105,240,331 of record CM035807.1, read on the forward strand.
AAATAAATAATTTAATAAAAAAAATTTAATAAAAGAAGATAAAAATAGTCAAGCAAAAATAATTTTTTCGTCCTGACAGTTGATTAACCGAGACATTATATCAACCATCAGGTAGTTTTCCTTATTGACTGTGTTTGTATGTTGAATTGACCGCTACTAACATAACTAACAATTAACGGTGACTCGGTTATTAACCTGCTTTCAGTTAATATAACTACTTTTTCTCGGTGTACTTTTGCACTAACGACCCTGCGAGCAAGGTGTGTAAAGTAGGGATAATTTTTTAGAATTCTTTCTCTCTTCTGAAAATTGTGTATGTACTAGAATATTTCTGTTTTACTGAGCCTCGGTTCGATTTATTGTACTGCTGCCCAGCGTCATAGTGTTTAATATAGCTTACGCTCTATTCTTGCGTACACATAAAAATGAATGCAGAAAATATTTTTCTTGAATAAACATATATTTTTTCAAGCTCAATGCTTAATATACATACATACGAGTATGTACGACCAAATAACAAAAGAAACATGAAAATGCTAGTTTGTTGCCTTTCATAGTTTATTGCTAGTTTACTCCTAAATAAATGATATAAAGTTTAAACCGTTTCTAGCCACGAAAACGAAAATAATTCCTTTACATTAAGCTGAACACAACAATCACTTTGCTAAGCTCTATCTATACAAGAGCCTGTGATTGGCTGTTCACGGCCGCATTGTATTGCGTTTTTCTATAAAAACCCAAGCTTCGTCTCAAAATTCTCAGTCTTTTTCTGACCGCGCGTGTGATCGGTTGGTTTTCGGGAGTGTCGGTTTGCGTTTCTTAGTGCGATTAGTAGTGCATCGGGTAGTTGTGTGCGTTTGCATGCGCATAAGTGATTCGCGCAGTCACGTGACAGTCTCTTAATTCGTTTGTGTTGTATGAAACAGAAGTCGTTCGTTTTTCAGAGCACAGCATCGTTAGCAACATGTTGATAAGGTGAGTTTTTATGCAAGCGTTTCAACTTCGGCAGGTTATATTAGTTTTCTGTGTTAGGTTATCCTAAGAAGGGAGTATTTGCGAAATATTCAAAAAGAAGACAAAGAAGATAGTTTCCAACTGGTTTTCTATAATTTCACATTTAGAGAGAAAAGAGCAATGTTATGCTCTCAAATGCCTTTTTCGCCATCGCACCTTTATACCCTGCTTTTATGTCCGTTTTTACATGCGGACGCGTTCGTTTTTTCGTTGAAGTTAGTTTTGTGTCCGTTTATGGGAGATTTTTTTTTACAAGGAAAAGTATCAAAAATTTCCAAATCATGTGTCCGCGTCCGCTTATCAGAGCGTCCGCGTATTGGAGCGTGTTTTGTATGAAAACCTTCGAAAAAAACTTGTGTTGCAAATTTTTCCTCTTATTAGAGATGTCCGTTCATGGGAGCTGTCCGCAAGGAGAGCTTTCACTGTAGTAAAATAAATAAAATAAAAAACCAATTTCTTATATATATTCTAAGTGGATGAAAGTGTCATTTACAGACTAACCTTAAACTAACCTGTTTATTACCGACAGCAGGTTAGCCGAATTCGTTGGAGCGAAATTGACCGGCTCATTACTGCAGGGAACATCCTGAATAAGAATTTTATAAGTGGTCTGGGTCCTTTGATTAAAGGGCCTCAATTATCAACCATTGCTATAAGCTGAATATTGTATAAAAAGGGTTTTGAATAATCAAAACCATTCATCTAGGTGTTGAAGTTAAACCTTTTCTATTCCCCTACTCATAATTTTTTTGAAGTTTTCCAGAAACCTTCACTTTAGTTTTCCTCATTACAAGTAGGTACATTCAACAGGATAAATAATTCAGCTTTTATTATATAGTAACATTTTTGAATGTGAAACATTTTATCCATCAAAGTTTTTCACCACTCTAAATTACCTTTGAATACAAGGTCAAATGTGAGGAACATTTTCAAGAATGCTTGAGACACTTTGACATTTGTCAAAGGCTTTCTGAAAAGGATACAAATGTAACTATGACTTAAGATAATACTTTTCCCTTATAAAGTTCAAGGCTCTTGAAGATGTATGAAGATGTATATCCTTATTTTCAAATGCTTGCAGCTATAACATTTAGAGCCTTCAAACGAAGCAGAAACATTGATTATACTTGCGGCAACATTTGTCTTGCATTTGATGTCAAGAGCAGGATTTTCTTAAGTGTGTGTGTGTAGCCCCTATGTGTGTGTGTGTTATTGGCCACATGTGCGCGTGACTTTTGCTCCGAAGTTTAGTTTAATGATTGTCATCGTTTAAGCCAATTTTTCGGTGTCACAAAGTCATATCACATTACGTTGTTGAAAGTAGCTATTCGCAGCTCTACATTTAGTACCGAGTACGCTGCCCTAATTCAAGCTCCACGTCGCTGATGTTGGGGATTATATAAAAAAAAAAATCGAACACTATAAACGAAGCACATCCTTCCACCTACATACAAACATACATACATACATACATAGTAACTTTACATTTGGTGCGACTGGGAGTTAGTGTGGGAGTGGGTGTGGGAGTGTTTTCATAGTGATGACGCTGCCGGAGGTAGGCGGCAATGTGTCGTCATTGGCAGTGTTGTTTTTTTTTCCTTTTTTTTTTGTGTGTACAATGGCGCCACAAATGACGCCACAATCACACAAAATTGCATGCAAAATCAGATTTATCTTAGCAGATGCCCTTCGGTGTGCAATGCATTTTGGTTCGCCAATGTTGCTAGCAAGCCCATTACTGTATTTGCATATGTGCTTTTCTAATAAAACGCTGAGCGGCATGAAATGGCACGTACCGAACTGAATATGAAAATGAACAAAAAAAAAAAAAAAATAAATAAAGTAAAAAGAAATAAAAAAAAGTTTAATGCAAACAGGAAAATGTTGACACAGCGGAAGCATAAAAAAAAGAATGCGTGTGTGTGTGCGTGTGTTCGTGGGTGAATGCGTCTCAACAAAGGTTGCAAAGCACAAGGAAGCTCATAAAATCTGCTGTGCAAAATCCTCGAAAAGCAACATATGCGTCCCGCACCTGTCGTCCTACTATCAATAAAAATGTCATTTAAATTGTTCTCTCATCTTGCATTTCGCAACAAAGCGGAAAATATTAAAATGGAGTTTATTTTATTTTTGCTTTAGTTGCATGTATTGGAGAAAACGAATATGCATTTAAATGGCTTACATGCAGTTTGGTTTTTTTTTTTTTTGTTGTTGTCTGGAAAAGGTAATCAAGCAGAAAAACTCCTTAATTGGTTTCTTATGGAAAATGTTGAATTTAATTTGGAAAAGAATTAAAAAAAAAAGAATTGAGCTTGAAGTAATAAAAGTGTTTGTTAGAAAAACTGAAAATAATTAAATTGAGCACCTAAAAATATGCTAACAAATATTGAGAATAATTGTACTATTCAGAAATCTTCTCATTCTTGAACTTTTTCCATTTAAGAACATTCTGAGAAAGGAGTTTAGTAGTTGTGTGGAACCATTGATGTTAGAAGGCTCCACACAACTTATAAATCCTTATTCAGGATGTTATTTGATTTGAATTTAACACCTAAAAATATACTTTTAAACATCAAGAACAATGCCAACAGTCAGATGTGTGTTCGATTTTGAAATTTGTTCATTTAAGGACATCCTGAGCATGGATTTGATAAGTTGTGTGGATCTTTTTAAATCCTTAATTATGAACCATTTTTAATGACTGGAAATTTAAAAAAAGGTTTTTGAATAATCAAAAGCATACATCTAGGTATTGAATTCAAATAAGTTCTGTCGTCCTAATGATTAACTTAATAGAAAGATTGAATATCCTCTTTTCATATTCTGTTAAGTGGCACAATTAAAGGATACCAAATAACACAGGCCTGCATCAAAACTTCCCTTTAAAGTTTCAGTGGTGGGTCTATTAGATTTTTGAATGCTGAAAAATTGAAAAATTTCCAAAATATCGCGTAAGACTTTCTTACGACCATTGCTGTTTTGAAACTAGTTTTTCTCATATATGGTTTAAAATATTTTTAAATTTTTAAATCTTTAATTGATCTTAAAACATCATTCTTTAATATGGCATCAAAAATATCTTCCAAATCGTTAAATGAATGGTGTAAAATTTTAAAATTTTGTCAAGTCTAGCTATGAATCTAGTACAAAAAAGTATGCACTTAATTATGTGAATTTTTTTTCTAATGGTATAACATCCATTCTTGTAGGTAGGCCCATTTAAGGCTATTTTTGAGAAGGGTTTCAGCAGCTGAGCGGATCTTTTAAGGCTATTATTAAGCCCCGTTACTAAAGGCTCATAAACTTCATAGAAATCGGTTTTTAAATATAAAAATGCATACCTTTGGGTGCTTTTAAACACTCTGTTGCCTGAGATTAAAGATAATTAAATTATATGGCATTCATTTCTAGCCACGAAAACGAAAATAATTCCTTTACATTAAGCTTAACACAACAATCACTTTGCTAAGCTCTATCTATACAAGAGCCTGTGATTGGCTGTTCACGGCCGCATTGTATTGCGTTTTTCTATAAAAACCCAAGCTTCGTCTCAAAATTCTCAGTCTTTTTCTGACCGCGCGTGTGATCGGTTGGTTTTCGGGAGTGTCGGTTTGCGTTTCTTAGTGCGATTAGTAGTGCATCGGGTAGTTGTGTGCGTTTGCATGCGCATAAGTGATTCGCGCAGTCACGTGACAGTCTCTTAAATTCGTTTGTGTTGTATGAAACAGAAGTCGTTCGTTTTTTCAGAGCACAGCATCGTTAGCAACATGTTGATAAGGTGAGTTTTTATGCAAGCGTTTCAACTTCGTCAGGTTATATTAGTTTTCTGTGTTCTTCTGTGTTGGGTTATCCTAAGAAGACAAAGAAGATAGTTTCCAACTGGTTTTCTAGAAATTGACATTTAGAGTGAAAAGAGCAATGTGATGCTCTCAAATGCCTTTTTCGCCATCGCACCTCCTACCGCACCTTTATACCCTGCTATTATGTCCGGTTTTACATGCCGACGCGTTCACTTTTTCGTTGAAGTTTGTTTTGTGTCCGTTTGTGGGAGATTTTTTTTTACAAGGAAAAGTATCAAGAATGTCTAAATCATGTGTCCGCGTCCGCTTATCAGAGCGTCCGCGTATTGGAGCGTGTTTTGTATGAAAACCTTCCAAAAAAACTTGTGTTGCAAATTTTTCCTTTTATTAGAGATTGGGTAATTTTTTTCTAGAATAAACTTTTCGTAAGGTGTTGACATAATTAATAATTCTTTTTCATTTAACTTTATTACCTTCTTGAAATTAAATTTGGTAATTTGTGAAGGGAATCGAAATAATCAACTTTTCAAGACTTTTTCCAGAATTCAAATTATCCTAACAATGGAAATGTTGAAAAAAAAAAATATTCAAATGAAACCATGAGAAGTTTTATTTCCATAGCCCAACATGCATTAGCATAAAAATCCAATGAAAAAGCAATGAAGAAAAAGCTACCAATCCAATCCGTACTCATCGACCTCGACGTGATTTGAACACGTAATTTTCTGATATGGAACCCGACGCGCCATAGGGTACCTCTAATTTAGCTTTTAAAAGCATTCGAAACGTTTTAAATTAAGAGCATTTTAATTACTTTCAGGAATAAAATTAAATCTCAAGACTAAAACAATTACAATTGGCAGCTAATGCCAGTTATTAGTGGTACTCATGCAGCTTCGCAAATGCCCTCGTAACTTTTCCCATCGTAAATTTTCATATAAATTTTTACAGTTTCTCATTTCTCATTTCCTACAACTTGCGAAGCTACATGAGTCCTACTATTGTGTTGTTTTTTCCCTTAAAAAAAAAACACTTTCAAATGAACCTGATTTGTTCTTTTTGACTTGAATGAACACAACGAATATTTGAGACATTGTACTTAAGGTTTCTGCTTTCAATTCCCTGAAATGGGACGAATAATAAACGCTCGATCCTCGTAAAAGAGTTGATTGATACGTTTTTCAATACCACAACTCCAACTGATATGCCTCGAATTTTTCAATAACTCTAACTGAATCGGACGGGATGAGCTTTGCATAAAATTCTTAAGCTCAAAGCCTCCATAGAGAGAAAAATTTGTTTAAGTAATAGTTATTAGAGCCATGGAATTTTACCTGTATCTTGTTCATCTTTATGGCAATAGAAAACATTTAAGTTTAGCACCAAAAACTATGCATCTAATAATCTGAGTTTTTTTTTCTAATAGTCAAGAATATGTTCATTCTTCGCAACTCATTGAAACGCAATTTTTTGGGGTGCTTTTGAAAGTTGAGGGATCCTTTTAGAGCCTTAATTAAAATCTATTATTAAAGGCTCAAAACAATATAGAAATTGGTTTTCTAATATTGAAATGCATATCTTAAGGTGTTGAATTTAAATATTTTCTATTTCCCTTAATACAATATTATTCTAAGGACCTTTTGTAGGACGTAAACATCGTTTTTGCAATGCTTGGAGAACACTCTTACTTAAATAACTACATTGACTTAGTTATGAAAAGGATTTCTCTAAGCTGAATTGCACTCTCAGTTAAATTATGTGCATTATCATTAGGTCAATAGAAAATGTTTAAATTCAACACCTAAATTGTATGCTTTTCATCATTGAAAAACCTATTTATATAATTTTAAGCCTTTGCCAATAGTTCTTTATTAAGGATTAAAAAGATCCACACAACTTATCAAATCCATGCTCAGGATATCCCTAAATGAACAAAATTCAATAGCGAACACACATCTGACTCTTGGCATTATTCTTGATGTTTAAAAGCATATTTTTAGGTGCTCAATTCAAATCAAATAACACCCTGAATAAGGATTTTATAAGTTGTGTTGAGCCTTTGATGTTAGTGCCTCAATTGTGAACCATTAGTAAGGGCTTACAAATGTACAGCTCGGTTTTTGAATAATCAAAAGCATACATTTAGGTGTTGAATTTAAGAATTTTCTGTTGCCTTTTGTGGCATCAGATGTTCATTGTTTGACTCAAGCGGAGGCCACAGAGTCAACAAAATATGTGAAGTGAGTGTGGGATAGGGAAAATGTGCTTGTGGCATTCCTATTTCGGGTTAAGGTACGACGGCACTCTATAGAGCTTTTTTGCTTGTTATTCTTATGTTCTAGATTCCAATATTCAAACACACAGTGCGATCTTCATTTGTAAATATCTTAAAATCAAAATATATCATTTGAGTTATAAATTTCATTAAAAAGTAATGAAGAAACTTTTTAATCATGAAATTTTATTACCCAGAAATCTTTAAAGATTGCTCCCACTTTTTTGTTTATTTTTTTTTTTTTTTTGGAATAATAAAATCTTTTCGTTTTAATACAAAAATTTTCCGTATTTTCTTTTGAAGAAAATCTTAATTAAGTTACAAAGTTTGGAAAACAAAAACTTTCTCATGCTTCAACGATGAATGTAGCAAGAATGTTGCTAATGAACACGGTGTGGGTATCTCTATCTAGTTAAAATGCATTCACTTTACTGTCGCTTTTTATTCATGTCGGTTTTTCTTTTCCTTTTTTTTTTTTTTTTTTTGGTGCTTTTACTTTTCTTCTCCTTAACATCTCAATGGAAAACAGATGATGGCAAAATAATGAATATTTTCTCAAACTGCTTAATTCAAATTTAACACGTTTAAGCTGTTCAGCGTTCTGTGTTCAGCGTTCAGTGCTTAGCAAAGAAGTGCTTTCGCCTTCGATGACGCGCGCTGCTCAATTGGAAACGTGCCCATAGCCAAAAAAATTTTCTCCTCTAAACGATCTCGAAGGAATTTTTAAAAGCATACGACGAGCATTCGTTAAAAGCGACCATTGAGCGAACGTCGGCGCTATTGAGAAAAAAAAAAAAAATAAGAAAAACATTAAAATTATATGCGCATAAAAAATGGAAGGTGAAAGAAAACAAAAAAAAAAAAAACTTTGGAGACACGTTGGTTTTCCGAAGGACTCTATAATGGCGGGTGGCTGGCTGGGTGGCTGTGTGTTGGCTCCCTCGCATTTTGGCGTCAACGAATCGTGCTTTTCAAGTTATTAACGAGCAAAGTTGAACGGGCGTCGGGAACCCCTTGCGAAAACAACAGCACAAAAATATTTGCGATTGAACACAAGCTTTTGGGCGTGTGTTGATGGGCGTGGAAATGGTTATTTCGGAACCTGCACATTCAAGTTGAAGCTTGCTGCTGGTACTGTTGCTCAGAGAGCTATGATGTAGTGCTCTTGATGGTGGGTGTTTAACTGTAAGTGAAGTCATTGGGGTTTTCGCTTGAGCAACTTCAATTTGAGCCACGACGGTCCATGGGACCTCAAAATATAAGCGAAGTTTCGAGAAAAATATCTCGCAATACACAATCTGCCAAAGGTATGCACAAACAGCATAAAAAATGAGCTCAAGAAAAAAGCGAAAAAAAAAATATTTAAAAAAAATAAGGAGTTAGTTTTCCCTTTTTTTTTTTAATAAATTCGCTGTGCGCAAATGTTTTCGATTGCGTAGCAACTGTTGCTTTTGTCCTCATCTTTCTTTATGAATTTTTCCACGCAGTTGGAATGTAAAATGTTTTCTAAGATAAATTCTTATAAAGCGCGATTTTCCGAGACATGTATGTACATTAGCGTGTGGATTTAGTCTTCGAGTGTTCCGTTGAAGTACATATGTAGCTTGTATATAGCAGCATCGCAATGTGCCCGCTTAAGCCATGCCGAAGCCAACGATGCATTCATTCCAATAAACCGTCTCTGCTTTTAATGCTTCAGGGTATCAACATGAACGATTGGGGCCTTCTGGGCGGGGAGCAGTGTAATATATTCATTTAAAGGAGAAAAAGAAAAAAAACACAACAACAAATAAATAAAACGAAAATATAATCGAATAAGTCAGAAAACATCTCATGTGAGACCTCCGAACGCGTACAATTTTAAATGAAGTGAGGGCTTCAAAGAATTTTCCATTTATTTATTTTTTTTTTTTTTTTACGAAAATAATATAATTTTTTAATGCCGAAAGCGAAGAGGAGCGAATTCTCGTGCTTCGCTATGTGTGTTTATTTACTGAAAATCTTCTAAAGAAATTAAATTAAAGGAAAAACATAAAACGATTTTACTCCTCGAAATTATCTGGTGCTGCCTTCTTATTTTTTTTTTTTTTTATTTACATGAGTGTTCTTTTTCCCTTGGCAAAGTTGCTTTAGGGATCAAGGTTTCCCTTTTATATCTTAAATACCTTTTCGCGATCTTTTGATCTCATTTTGATAAATTTGTAGTTAGGAAAATATTTATTGACTTGTTCAATTTGTGTCAAAATTTTAAGATGCCAATGAATCTTAATGGTGACATCTAATCTAGGCCTTTAGAGTGGCATATCCAGGGCTCGGATTTTTTTGAATTTTATAAATTTAAAGCATACCTTATGGATATTAAAAATGTTCTTCAACTCACATAAAGTTAAGATTCAAATTGATTTTTGACTTCAAATTACATTTTTTTTTTATGTTAGAAAAGCGCTAAACTTGTTCGCAAAATGCTGACAAGAAAGATTTTTTTTGCCCCATAAAGTATGCTTTAAATCGATCAAAGTCAACAAAATCCGAGCCCTGGACATATCTAATCAGAAAAGCGAGACCAAATTGCAATATTTTATGTAATATATTCATACAAATAAATACATACTTACTTACATCAAAGGTCACATTTCAGTCCACGAGGAGGTGAACTGTATCATTAGTAGTGCAACAGAAAATATTTAAATTCGGCATCTAAAAGTGTGCAATTGAATAATTAAAACCAAATAATATCGTTTAAAGTCTTTGGAAGCGGAGCTTATTTAAGACTTTTAAGATATCTGAACTTCTTTCAAATCCCTTCCTGAAGATGTTGATGAAATTGGCAAGCCTACAGGGATGAACAGATTTGTCCCTATCGGTTATATTCAGAATATTTAAAAGCATAATTTTGGGTGCTGAATTTTAATCCTAATCATTAGTTAACTTAGGTACAGTTACAGTCAGAGAAAACAAAGAAGCAACGCCCGGAACTCCTGGCATCGTCCGTTGGCATCTCAACCAACTACGCCACTTGTGAGAAAAAATTCTGTTACCAAATGTATTTAGAGGAATAATTCCTTGAAATCCTTAGAAACCCGGCAAATGATTAGTTTCGCATGGGTTTAAGGAATTTTTCTTATTTTAATGGGATGAAAATTTTCAAAGAGATCTTTCTCACAACTCAATTTTTCAAGAAAACTTAATTGGATACCTGCTTGGATTTTCCATCGAAATCTTACCTTATTAAGATCCCAATTTGCGCACATATACACATATGAAATTCGCGTGGTTTTGTATTATTTTGGTAAGGAAAACTTTTTATAATTAGTTGAACTCAGAATTCCTTACCTCGAAAGGACTTTTCTTTTATTTTTAAGCCAAATAAGTTCAAATATGAAATGAGCTAGAAGCTCTTATTCGAAGCATCACACGAACGAGCACTCGCACCCACATGAACATATAAATCATTTATGTATGTTTGTATAACCTTTAGCCTCAAATGTGTGTTGTGCCTTCATACGTATGGCCTATGCGTATTTGAAATATTATAAATTTATACAATCTCTCATATAAAACTCAAGTTATGCTTAAGAAGAAATTACGGAAACCGTCTTTAACACACTACAAAACGACTTTTTACGTGTGAACGCTTTCCAACGCCTACAAGTAGGCAAAGCGTAAACATCAAAAAGTGTAAATATCTTCATAAGCGATGAGAGAAAACAAGCAGATGAAGGAGAAAGGAGAAAGATGAAGAAGAAGACGAATAAGACGAATGTGAAGAAGATGGGAGAACGGGGTCCTAAGTAGAAAACCGCAAATGACTATGAAAAACGACGATGACTATAAGAAATGACTGTGATTATTTTGAAAATCATCATCAAGACATGGCGAAAGTCATTGCGACTTTTACCCGAGAATTTACCATTTACCATTTGCCATTTTCCATGCTGTGCACTCATTTGTACACAAAAGTGTTATGAATGTCTATGTTGGATGCTATGTTTTTAACTCATGTACTTATATTTTATATTTACGATTGTATATAAAATCGCATGTACGGATGGCTATGTGTGTGTGTGTGTGGGCAAAAGCACATACGTTCAGATATGTAAACAAATTATGAAAAACCTATTCGTGGTTATAAAGTTCCTAAAAGTATGTTACGCAGCGGTTGTTTTGTGAGAATGTGCGAATTTCCTAAGGGTTTTATAAATTGCTGCGTATACCCAGCGGGAAATGTCATGTTTTTTTTTTGGTTGGCATTGATAGTATATGGAATGTTTGGTCCCAATGATCGTTCTATGATTGTGTCTTAAGTTTCCAATCATAAAAATCATTAATACTCATTAGGGTGTCCCAAAAAAAAAATTTATTTTTCGAATTTCATAGCTTAACGTAAATTTTTTTAAAGCTATGTGTTAAAATACGTTTGATAACACTGTTTCGAATTCGGTACTTTTTTTACCGACAACTGAATCAATTCTAGGTAAACATACTTAAGCCTGAATTCAGTCCATTCAATCCTTTTAATTTGTTTTATAAATTAAGATTTCTAAAGCTTATAATGTTTGATTGATTATCGGGTTTCAATAAACAGTGCTATGATACTATACTAAGTTAAAAATATAATATTCTGATTTCTTTGTATGCTTTGAGTTCTATGAGCATAATTGCACAAACGTTGATTAATGATAAAATCTATGAAAATTTCATTATTATCTTGCCTATTTAACTTCTAAGCTAATAACTTTGAAAATTGGTTGTGCAAAATTTCAAAATTATCTGACCCTAGGATGTGATTGAAATCATTTGTTTTTGAGATGCCTTCATTTAACTTTAAGCCTAAATACTGAGGAACGAGATCTGGGAATTTCAAAATCTCTAGCTCAGGTCGTAGATGTTGTGCCGTTTTTTCTGTTTTTTTTTTTTGATTTATCCATTAAATCGGGAACACAAGGCTCTGTGGATTCAATTCCACCACTAAATGGTGTAGATGCATAAGTAGACCTACCATTCTTCTTTCCCCATGTTTAAAACATTTAAAAAAATTTTTTTTTTGTTTCCACCTAATGATCCCGTGCATTGTTGAGCAAGTTTTCCACCCAAAGGTTAGGCAGCTGCAACTTAAATGTTTAATGTACATGTGAGCTTTCTGTTCAATTTGAATTTCTTGTCACGACACGACAAGAATACGTTGACTAGAACAAAGATTTGAGTTTCTTGGCAAAAAACCTAATGTCTGTCATTGCTTAATTTTTTCCAAGCCTTCATTCTGTGCACAGTCTTAATGTTTCGAATACTGTACCATGTGAGTTTTTTGTGCTCATGTACATTGCTGTGTAGAAGAAACACTACAGAGATTAGATACTAGACTTCAAATCCCTAATATCATTGAGAATGTAAAGAAAGCTGCCTGTTAATGTTTCGCGCCTTATTCATGGCACACTCATTCTATTTTCAGTTTAACATTTTTTTTATCTTCATTCTGTGAGAAAAACACTCAGATATTAATATCACCTAAATCCACAACTCAATTAAATTAAAATGATGCTAGAATACAGCCACATGCACTATTTATTAATTTTTTTTCTTTCTTCCTTTTTTTTTTCGTATTTTTTGTTTGTTTTTTGCATCCCCACCTTCTTTTGTCTTCCAGGTTCACAGCACGACAAGTTAAATCGCGTTGCACATGAATGGGTTTCGTGCGTCGGGGGTGACATTTTTTCAATGGTTTTTTTTTTTTTGTTTTAAAATATCTTCCCACTTTCACGCCCCGATGCTGCACATGGCGACTTGTGTTAGCTTTGCATCTCTAACCTTAGCCTATTCACTTAAGAAGTTTCGTTTCTAACTTGTTGCTATTTAAGCGCTGTTTTCAATGAGTCTTATAGTTTTGTTTTAGTTTAGCCTACTCTTCGGCGAGGAATGCATCCGTCGTGGCTGCGCCCTCCAGCAGCAGAAAGGCGCACTTCAGATGCGTTCGCCGCCTTGCTGATTATTTGCCTTTTGTTCGCGACTGCGACGACGAGGACGATACCTTGTTGTGGAACTTTGCCGTTTGCTCTCTTTGTGCGAAATTGAAAAATATTGTTTATTTACGCTGGGAATTTAGATAGGAAAGTTAAGTTTTGCTTATTAAATAAACGAGCAAGTGAAACGATGGGAATACTTGAACAGTTCGAAGAGCAGAAAGATACCTACTTGGAAATTATTCAAGTGAATTCAGTGGAATAAAATGCGAGCACAATGAAGTGCCGCAAAGTGGCGAAATCCTTGTGCACATCGATGTCGAAGAAAAGCGTCTTTGCCCTATCATTTTCTATTATTTGCTGTCGTTCTTTGTCCCATAGATACAGATGGGTACTTGGAAAAAGGTCTCAAGGAATGCACAAAAAAAAAAAAAAAAAAACCTGGAATGCTCATTTAAAATATTTATAAAAATTATGGATTGCGAGAAATTTCGTTTTGTTTTTCTCATTCCATTGAATAATGAATTCTACTTAAATAAACACACACATTGAAGTACTAAAAAACAAAATACAAACAAGCTTGCGATGAGTAAACAAAATGCAAATTTTGAATTAATTAAATGAGCCAATAAAATATGCAAAAAAAAAACTTGAGCCAAAATTTTGGTAGCTTGGGTAATTGCTTTTTAATTAGATTCAAAAATATTTCTTATTTCTAATACCTAAGTGTATACATGCACACATACATATATGTACCTATATATGTTTATGTTTTTGCTTACGAGCAAAATTTTGGGTAAAAATGTTCAACTTTTCTCTGGCATACCTAACTGTATCAAGACCGCTCGGATTTATTAAGTTCACAGCAAGAATTTCCCTTCATTTTCTTTAAAAAAAAAATTATCCAAAATTCATACCGGTTTGGGAGGTATGGACCAGAAATGTTAAAAAGAGATTAGAAAACTGAAGAATTTTGGAGATTTTTCTTATTTGTAGTTACTAAATAGATGAAGTTTTTTTGGGGATTTTTTTTTCTATAGTTGCTTCTCCATGTTAAAGGCTAAGGCCCATTTGCTACTGTTCCGATTAAATTGTTTCGTTACAAAAAACAAAAAATTTGTATGAAAATTTTGACATTTTGAGAGAATATCGCAACGAAAAACCTTAACCGGAACAGTAGCAAATGGGCCTAAAACTTTGTTAAAGAAAGGAAATAAAATTATTAAACGACTTACGAGATCCAGACATAAGTAAGTGCGCAATTTAATTCTCGCCCACAATTTACGAGATCAATTCGAAATTGATCTGTAGCCAATCTGACAAAAAAAAAATATAGGCATTTGATACATTTATATGAATTTTTCAAAAATTTTCATATAAAATTAATAAACCCGGTTAGGTTGATGTGGATAGACCTAGATTACAAAAGGACCAGTCACCTGCTTGCCCTGGGCCGCGCCGACATAAGGCGTTTGGTCTTCATTATCACAGGACACTGCCTAATAGGCATGGCATGCCGAACGCCTTGGCGTTCCATACAATGACTTCTGTAGAAGTTGCAGATCGGAGGAGGAAGAAGAATCAGTGAGCCACCTCATGTGCCACTGCCCGGGCCTGGCCAGGAGAAGATCCAGGCTACTCGGCTCCTTCTTCTTCTCCTCCCTCACCGAGCTATCATCTGTTCGAATAAAAGACATGAGTCCAATTGGCTCCACCAAACGGGTAACTAGGGAGGCATGCCTTCCCACGTGGCATCACAACGGGCCCACACGCGGCCTAAGCGTGTCCCCTTAAAGGGGGCAGACACCCTAACCCTAACCTAACCTAATAAACCCGGTTAAAACTCTCCTGAAGGCTATATATTTGAATTTAACAATTCAAAAAGTTTAAACTAGGTTGAAGAGTATGAGCCCTAAAAAACTAGAATTTTTTTTTCTATTTTCCGTCTTGCAATGTGTTGTTAAAGAAATACCAGTGTTGAGTTTGACAGCCATTAGGCCAAGAGAAATCGCGGACCCAAGATCTGAGGGGGAAATTCATTAAAAAATTAATCTAGGGATAGTTGAAATAAGTTTTCGTTGCATTTTAAACCTTCAAAAATATAAGATGTGATAAAAAATTTTCCCCACAGGACTTAAGCCAGAATTCCAATAGCGCAGGAGCTGCGTAACGTGAATTCCTGCAAACATTCAACACATGAAAACATATGGAACTAGTTCGAATCAATTTCCTGCATGCTCACGCACACGCACAAGTTCGAAAAATTGAATATTTCCTGCGCGTGAGCTACATGACAGCTGAGTATAACAGTTGAAAAAAGTAATATAACAGTGTTGTAGAAACTATTGAGTACTTTTTTAAGGTACTTGGTACTACGGGGGCATACTTTTCTTGCTCAATCAAGTAATATGCATTAAATTTTATTTTCTTTTAAGCTTCGATGTCTATATTTATGATTTATATTATTTATTTGTTGAGTAAATGGGAATATTACATTCCGTTCATAGAAAATAAGACGATTACAAGAGTAGCTAAAAATGTACTGAGTCAAGTTAAGATTCAAAACCGCAGCAATGACATGCTCATGCACACGCATTATTGGAAATTGCATTTTTCCTGCAGCTCCTGCGCTATTGGATTTCTGGCTTTAAGTATAAATCTATCCCTTTCTGATCGTAGCGTAGGATAGCTTATTTGCATATTCTGTTAGAATTATAAGAATCTAAAGGGTCTTTAACATGAACTCGGCGACTCCAACAAAGACTCGGGTCGGTCAACAGCATTTTCAATTTAATCTAAACGAATTTGTGTTTTCAAATTGAGGACGTCATAAATAAATGTATAAACAACATTTTTCATATTGAGCTTAAAAGTTTTCTTCCCAGTAAACATAATCTTTTTATGAAAAGGTTATCGAAACCGAAAAAAAAAACAAAATACTTTCTTTCGTTCATAATAATCAACAATTAACTCTTTCCAATTAATTCTTAAAATTTCACAATCAAAAGTTGGGCTATCAATTGGTTGGGGGGTTTTTTGTTTTCTTCTTTCTTTTTTTCCATATCAATTCAAATTGAAGAGAAATTTAAAATTTGTTTTTGAAAGAAAGATTTCAAGAAAACAAAATTAAGACAATAAAATTCCCAGATTAACTTCCAATTACGTAATCTCTGTGCGGGTCATAAATGCTAACGAACAATATTCGAACGGGAATTATTAATTCAAGACACAGTGACCGAGCGTTCAATCACGAACTCATATGTATAAATAATTACTTGTTAATTATAATATATATATATATATATATTTATATAATAATTAATCTCTCTTCGTATTTTAGTTCAGTATCTTGGAAGCGTTCGAGCTCTAAGGTTGTTTCAATGAAGGCCACATTTTTATTGATTCTGGCTTGCAGCATTCTCGCTGTTAGCTTCGGTGCACAGTCTCGTGGTATTTTTAAGGATCCCAGTGAGTAATTAAAAATTAAAGATTTTCTTAAAATTTTATACTAAAAGCATTTTATTTTATTTTTCTTGTTCGAACAAAATTAGAACACCCCGGAAAATGTGCAATTAAAGAGGGCTTAATTCTTTCACCCGGCACCCATCAGAATCCTGATGAATGCGGTCGTATCATCTGCAGTGCCGACGGAAGTGCCGTGTTTCATAGGTAAGTACACATAATTATGATAAATTAATTGGATAATTTTTTAAATTCCAAAATCATAAATCACTCAGCTGCGGCGTCATAGTACCTCCGCCGGGACATGCTTTAGGCGATTTTAAAAACCCAAAAGCTGATTATCCTGAATGCTGTGAGAGACATTTTGTTAAGAAAAATTAAAATACCTACTCACCTCTTATTAAACACGGACAATAAACTGACCGATTTTTTCTTCTTTTTTTTTTTTTGTTGTTGTTTGTGTTTTCTTCTTCGTTTCGAAATTATGAAGAAATTTTATAAATATAACTTACGTTAGTTTTAAGTAAGTCCGAAGGTGATCTAATGTTATTGGATTTTTGTTGTTAAAATTCTCTTTTGTGGGCTTAAAGTTAAGCACACTATGCGACGATTGGAGTCCTAGTGCCACCGAAGGCCCGGGATTTTCGAAAACTACATTTTATAAGTACAAGAAATCAATGAAGTGATTTTTACTTGTATTGATTTCGATTTTAAATTCTGTTATCGATTGTGAAAAGGAAAGGGGTAGAAACTAGAGATGGGTGCATGTCGGGGTTTTTTTTTGTGGCCCGCGGGCTTTTTGATTTCCAATGACGAGCTTGGGCCTGAAAATCACATTTCTAGCAGACTCCATGCGGATCCCCGGCTAGCCAAAAGCGGCTGAATATTATAGCCGTTTTTGGATGTAGTAAATCTTGCTTTGAAATTGGTTTCTTTCTTGCATGTATGTATGTATGTATGTTTCAGTGGATGCCAATTAGGCCGTTAGGCATTGTGATACCACGGGGGGTTTTTCTGGTGTTTGTGTGAGTGTATGTTTTTTTTTTTGTAGTGTGCCTCTAACATGCGATTTTTTTGAAAAACCAGTGCTAGGCTTGGAACATAAGACTCCGTTTCGCCTGTGCCGGGAATAGAACCTCGGACCCCGGGATCAAGAGCATAGCACGCCAGAGCCACATTCTTAATATAAAACTACGTGTAATTTAGGGTAATCTCCGAAGTGTTTGATTTGTTATTTTGCCATTCTGCGATTCAAAAATTTGGCCCGAAAAATTATGCATTCTTCCTTCTCGTTTACACTGCGATACATTTTTGAGGTAGGTTATCGAATGTAAACAAAATTTTCACCACAGTTTCTGAAAGTAATTGGTAAATGTGTCAATTCCCTATATTTGTTTTTATCAGATTGTCTACAGATCAATTTTAAATCGATTTAGAAGAGTGTGGCTGAGAACTAAGTTGCGCAGTAACTTATGTCTATATACCATTAACCGTGTAGTATTAAATGTTCTTGATTTAACAAAGTATTAGCATTTGGCTTAGAGAAAATAACAACAGTGACAGTGGATCTGTAAAAACTCTATTTCGTACTTGGTACTGGACCACTATGATTTTTATACCCGAACACTCTGTGTCGAGGGTATATTGCGTTTGTGTGGTTGTGTGTAACACCCAGAAGCAGTCGAGATAGACCATACAAAATGTATATAGAAATGATCAGCTTCACCAGGAGAGTCGATTTAGACATCGTGTCTCGTCTGTCCGTCGTCCTGTCTCGTTTTGTATACAGTTTTCTTATCGAAGGAGTTGAGCTATCTTGATGAAATTTGTATGCGTACTACGAAGCACATGAGTAAAACAAGTTCGAGAATGGACCCGATCGGACCATTTTTAGGGGTACCTCCAGTACTAGGGTCTGTTACGAAAATCACAAAAACTGCTCTAAAATCGAAGTTTTTCAACATATTTTGATGAAATAACAATGGTATTTGAAATTTTTAAAGGCAATTACTATGAATTTAAAAAATTGGAAAAGTGGGCGTGGCAAAGGGGCAGTTTTCATAAAGAAATCTATCAAAAGTCGGTATATGGGGCCCCTTATGGTCTTAAACACCTCTTGATATTAAAAATTATTTGAACATGTGAGTCTGTGTCGGGTATTCTATTGTCAGGCTCGCCTGACTATAACACCCTTACTTGTTAAAATCTGTAATTGACTCTTTCGAGCAAAATAACAATATCCGAGGGCTCCTATATTGTACCATTTTGCCAGTTTAAACCTGTACCCATAATCATGAGAAAAAAGTAACGATTACCCTTTAAATATGCTCCAAATTTTTCATCAAACGCAAAATCATAAAATGTAGTTGTATTCAGTGTTGTTATTTTTTTTTTTTAGAAAAATCAAAAAATCTGCCAGGCCACAGTAATTTTTTGTCACCTTTTGTCTCAGTTTGAGCTGAATAGCCGAAAAAGGATCATATCGATTTGAATAAGCTATGCTATTTATAGCAATTTCTGGCCTTCTTTTTCAGCTTTTTTTTTTTAGATTTTATTCATTTATTCTTTTCTGAAACTGGCTATTCTAAGCACTCACTGGGTGCACTTAGCAGACTTAGCTGTTGTGCTACTGGTGAATAAAATTCTGGCGCAACCAACTGAGAACTGAGGGGTTAAAGAGTTTAAAATTTTCATAATAAAATGGAAGAAAACAAAATTTTAACCGAAAGAAATGTTTTCATTTAAATTGAAATAATGTAAAATTGATGAGAAAAAATATTATTTTTCAAAAAGGAATTTATGAAAATTTAATTCTTGAAATACCGTTTCACATTTCATTTTGCGGAAACTCTAATAGATTATTTTTTCAAATGAAAAAAAAAAATAAACAAAACAAAAATGTTTTTCATTTCATTCGGGTCAATTTTTTAAAATAAATATATATTTCCATAAAAGTGACCTTTCATTGGGAGAATTTCGATATTTGCATAAAAAAGAATAAGCTCATATCATTCAAATGATTTTCAATTGATAAATTTTTCAAATAAAATATTCAATCCATTCGATTGAAATTTTTGCTTCGAAAGAGCAGAGCAGGGTGCATTCAAATTAAAGCAGGAAATTCACTCCGATCGTCATAAGGTTAAGGTACCTTACCGTACAGGTTTTCATTTAAAATCAATATACAACAGCAGCTCCATACAAACATACATACACTACACACGTGCATATGCTTGGGAAAATGTTCTGCAGAACGATGGTATCAATGCTCACACAATGGCATCTCTTATAACTGGGATAAAAACGAAGTTCCAATTCACCTTAATCTTCTTATTCTCCTCAAGGAGTTTGCAATTTAATCTTATCAAACGAAATGAAGATTAAAGGATTCTAAGAAAATGACTGAATGTCGTGCGTGATGTTGCATGTAGCGTTGATTGAATGCCAAAAATATTTTTCTTTTTCGTTTTCATTCCACCTAAAAAATTATGTTTTATGATTTTTTTTTTTTTCTTCTTCGAACATATTGAAAACAATGGCCATGAACTGGAAAAGATCGATTCTTCAACATACTTAAAGTGCATTCTATGGTACTTATTCCATTATCTTCTTTGAAACTTCCTAGAATGAAAGAAAAACGACCTTAGGGAAATAAGGCACTCCGAAAAATGAGCTTATCCAATTTTTATCTCGTTTTAACGGACTTTTTACTTCAAAAAAAAAAAATTATTTTTTTCGAGTTCGTCTGCTTCAACTTTTCCTTGCAAGCAATGCAATTTACCTACATATTTATATGATACATGACTGTGTGCTTACTTTCCCTGCAGGCCAAAAACTTACTGAACCGATCCACGCACATACATACATCCTCGCTTAGCCACAATTTTGTAAAAAATAAAAGTTTTTTTGTTTGGTTTTTTCAATTTTTTTCAATTTTTTTGTTTGTTTCCTTGCGTTTTTTTTTTTTTTTTTTTGTGCATATCCTTGAACGCAATCGAACTGAAATATGTAGTGCATTCTTCAAAGCGATATGCTCCGTTACACGGTACGGTACGTTCGTAAATTTTACTCTTTTGAGCTTCGACATGCTGCTGCGCTTAAAGCGATAAGAACGGCAAGTATCAAAAATGGTTGCATTCACCTTGCAGCAGTTGCATCAAGATGCATAAGAGGATTCCTTGTTAAGCGTCTGTACAAAGAATAGCGCACATACCCATGTAGGTTGTATCTACTAGGTACGTACGTACGTACGTATGGATGGATGTGAATGTGCGGATATGAAATACGAATTTCAATGGAACAAGATTCGTCATCATAAAGATAGGTAGGCAGGTACTGTACTCTCGTATGCTTGTGTATTCCTCCTGATGCGTTCGCATTTGTACGAGTATTTGCACGAAAATTTTGTTATTTGTGGTTGTGCTTTAATTCAGGAAATCAGGTGGAAAGTATACTACACGATTGCTTTCGAATCTGAATCTGAATGTGAATGTGAACGTGAATGTGGATGTGGATGTGCAACGAATACGCTTTTTATGGCTAAAGATATACTCTTGTAAGTATCCATAGACTCGTTCGAATTGTATGTGGGTATTTATGCATGTATGTATGTATATATCTATGTACGTATGTTCAATGTAAATTTTGAGCAGAAAGGCTAAAGCGAGAGCTTCGAAAAGTAATTCGATAAATCAAGGAAATTCTTTTTATAAATAAATAAAATCAAGGACAACAACAAAAGCGCACACGCAAGTTAGCACACAGAATCAATATTGATTGCAAAAAAAAAACTGAATCATTTCGTTGTTGTTCGTTGTGGATTTTCTTGATGTTCATGGAAAAATTGAAATTGAACAAAGTAAGTTGTTTGCTCCATTGCATTGTCTAAATGAAATAGATATTTTGCAATGGTATTTCATGTTTATTTTCGTATTTTTAATTAAAGCTGTGATAGGAGACTATCTTAAAGGGATTATTTCAAGCCAAAGGATAGGATCAATTCAATTTTCAATTGAATCTAAATGAATTCAATGCTTTAGATGATATTTGAAAAAAAATTATTCCAAGGCTTCATATACAGTATGATCTCTTCCCAAGTAGCAAATTGTGGTATTCATTCGGAATTTCATTTCTTTATATTATCGGTTTTAAAGTAGAGCTGTCACTTTGGTTTTAAATTGGTATTTAATATCCTTCTTAAAGCAGTCTTAGCTGGTGCCATATTCGAAGCATTAAATCGGTATGATGGGACGTATTTAATACTTCGAATATCGTACTTAAATTAGTAAAGTGTTTTTCATCAACCTGTGCTGTCAAAATGGAAAAAAATTATGGCCACCCTGCATTTCAGTCCGGTGTCGACCACCGAAGGGAATGTTGTACGCTCGGATGTTAAACTTTTTCTAATCAAATTATTATATTTTTAATCCTTCTAATTTGCAGCAATACTTACGATTGTACGAAATTTAAAATGCTTACGAGTTAATCTTTGCAAATTATTTGACCTAAGAAAAGTATATACTAAAACCCCACATAAAAACACATTTTTAAGCACCAGCGCATTGATTTCAGCGTAATTGTTTTACAAAAATATTTCATCAATTCAAACAATTATGAAGGCGCGTGAATTTTGAAGGGGGTAGCGGGTGTAATTTCACCGTAAAAGTCGTTGCGTTTGTAAAATCGCTTCAATTTGGGTAACGAACAAAAGCCAAAGTCACTTATTTTACTTATCATAGCATTGATGAACACAAATATCTTGTCAATAAAATTTTAGACAGAACCAACACCCTCTGCGAAATATGTTTTCGTTTCATTTTATCATTAGTATTTAAATCAATGGGATAAAAAGAGATAGAGAATGTTTTTATAAACTCATAAGCTGTGCTGGAGTTAAGAAGCCTTTAATTTGGACTTTATTATGTCTTAAAGACGGAGTGCAAACCTTTTGTAGCCTTCTTCACTACTTCTTTAAGTTATGATAATAAACATTTTTGTTACTTGGGTTTTAAGCGGACACCTACCGGACCGAAAATTGTGTCCACTTTAGAAGAAATTATTTTAGAATCAGGAACACTAGAGTGTTCCCAAAAAGAATCCGTTTAAGAGGAGTGTCCGCAATGAGACTATATTGGTAGGTATGTTAAGGTGTAGATCGGTTTGATTCACTTTCACTTTCATTTCACTTATTTTTGAGCGCGCTGAAATTTTAACAAACATTTTTGACGAATCTAAAGTCAGAGTTGTAAAAAATTCAGACAGGGAGGAAGATATAATAATCCTGGTATTTTTTAAAAATTCAGGGGCGAATTCTCCAGTTCCAGGTAGGACTGTGGTTAGATTTTTCTGTTGGATTACGCAAATTTTTATTCTACATTGGTTTGTGTTACACAAATCCACATAATATGACTATACAGAAAAATCATAGATATTGATGCAAGTCAATCACAGGTACACCCGAGAAGTATGCAACATTTTTTTATTTCGCCATTTTTAAGGATGTTCCACCCGACTGAGCGTATTGAAACTTAGCACACTTAATCTTAGAATTAAACTCTATTTTTGACAATTTCAAATAAATTTGTCGCACACCTCCAACAACAAAAAAATTGTCATGGAGAAATATCCTTCCACGGTAGCATGTATTGGTTTTAGCAAAATTGGCCGAAAAATATTTTTCTTATATTTTTTGAGTAATTTTCTATATATGGGCTTGTGAATGAACATTCTATCTTTATAGTTGTCTTAGATATGATTTTTTTTTAAATTTTCTCTAAAAAAACCCCTTTTTCAAGGATACTCCAGGACTATTGGAGATCGAGAGCGAAAACTTTGCAAAAATTAAATAGTTTGTATTTACCTTAACAGTAGGACAAGTAAAGTTGAAATCGGCTTCTGGGGCAGATTCACTATGCTTATAGTGCGATATCCTTTCGAAAAGTTTCCGAGGCTATCTCGCCATTCGGTTCTATTACCTATAAAACGAACTGGTGATTTTTTGAATTTTTCTAAATTGAGTTTTATAGGTCACCACCAGGGCTCGGATTTTGTTGACTTTCATAAATTTAAAGCATACTTTAAGGAGTAAGAATTTTGTTCAACTCACACAAAGTTAATATTCAAGTCGATTTTTAACTTTAATATGAATTTTTTGAAGTTACAAAAGCGGTTTAAACTTCAACTTCTCTAAAATTAATCGTTAAATGTTAGTTAGAAAAATTTTTGCCCCTTTAAGTATGCTTTAAATTTATAAAAGTCAACAAAATCCGAGCCTTGGTCACCACAATAGGTCAAAGCTTGAGAAAAGTAAAAACTTTAAAAAAGCGAGCCTAAAGTTATGCTATGAATTTTATTTAATTTATTTAAATTTACTCAGTCCCAATAAACACAAAGAAAATAGTTATCATATATGTCATAATATATGATTGTTTAGATGGATAATAATATAACAGTTGTCACATATGGTATCATATATGTTATATATTATATAATACGATAGATATCAAACATAATAAGATATATGTTATCTGTAATATGATAAAAATCATATATTATATCATATCTGTTATCTCTAATATTATAGATATAATTTATATCATATATATTATCTATAATATGATAGATATCATATATAATATCATATATGTTATCTATAATATTATAGATAACATATATAATATGCTATTATAATGATATCATAAATGCTATCATCTGGCTTATTGGGCGTATATTTTGAATAAATTTGAAAGAATATATGTTTTTTGTTTTGTATTTTAAATTAGTATATTTTTAGGCAGGCAAACAAATTTTCAAATATTGAGTCGTGGTAGCGACCCCTAAAACTCAATTAAAAAATACCTATTTAAAAAAAACCATCAGTTCTGTTTTTAGGCGAGTCAAATTTAGGAGCACCCTAAAGTATGTAGATATAAATAGATATAATAATATAATTTTGATAAAAATTTCATTGATTTTCTTCATCCAAACGGACCACCTCCTCATACAGGTTATATAACCTGATGAAATTAGAATGACAAATGGCACAAGATGAGTAAATCAATATGAATGAATGAATAAGAAGACAATAAAAAGACAAATTTTTAGCAATTTTAATCAAGAAGTCTGCCGTCATGTGTTCATACATGCTTTGAAAAGTCATCTTAGCATCATATTTAAATTGGCAGGATTAAGTACCCAAACAATTCAAACCGAATCACTTGAGTAAATAAATGAAAAAGCTTTTCGAAAGAGGAAAATAATTAATATTCTCATTTAATGCTGCCTACACAGAAAAACTGGCTACGAAAAATTCCAATTAATGGTGATTGTTAAACTCGATTCATTGGCATTTTAATTGTCACAATTAAAAATTTCAAACAAATCACCAATTTCGGCAAAATTTTGTAATATGAATTATTAAACAAAGTTTTGTTTGACTGATTTGTCATATCAATCACCAAAAGTATTCACACTTAACAAAACTTTATTTGATTGTTTTGTTGTATCAATTAATGAAAATATTCACACTCAACAAACATTTTCAATAAAGGATTTGTTCTATCAACAACCAAAAGTATTCGCACTCAACAAATATATTCATCAACGGTTTGTTGTATCAACAACCAAAAGTATTCGCATTCAACAAACATTTTCAATTAAGGATTTGTTCTATCAACAACCAAAAGTATTCATCCTCAACAAAACCTTGATTGCTTGTTTTGTTATATCAATTAATGAAAGTATTAGTGCATATAAATATTTTTCTAAAGTTCTCATAAGCTTTATGCGGACGTACGTACAAGAAGAGACAAAATAATCAAAAGCTGATATGTTCATTAATCATGATGTTATAATTTATAATTATCGTCCGTAAACTGACTTTACAGACTCCAATTTTTATTATGGAATATGTAGATGAGGCAGTTTTTCCTTTTTTATTTATTTAAAATTTTTAGTTGATTTTTAATACCTTTGATTGTTGATATTACAAATCAATATTGAAATTTTTTGTTGAATGCGAATACTTTTGGTTGTTGATACAACAAATCGTTGATTGAAAATGTTTGTTGAATGCGAATACTTTTGGTTGTTGATACAACAAATCGTTGATTGAATATATTTGTTGAGTGTGAATACTTTCATTAATTGTCCCAACCAAACGATTTGTTTAATATAACAAAAAGTGTGATAGGCTGAGTTTTAACAACGAATTTGTTATATTGATTAAAAAATTGGTTGTATTTACGCACAAAAGTTTTTCTGTGTACTCTTTTGACATCGATTTTAAATTGTTTATTAAAATTTCAAATGTATGGCAAAGAGCTAAATAATTAACGTCATTCTTAAAATATCTTCGAAAGCCATTAAGTAGTGACATGACGACGATGATGATGATGATGATAATGATGATGACGATGATGATGAATTCGGAAAGCAACACATAAAGGAGTTTTATATAAAAACCTTTTCAAGTATTAAGTCTGAAATCAGTGAGGCTCTTACAAACTTTTTCCCTGTGTGGCGAACAACCTGAAACCTTACGGCCATATTAAGAAAATAATAAAAAGTTCTTAAATACAAGAACACCGTTGGCTCAGAAAGGATATACATATGTGTGTGTGGGTGTGTGTGTGTGTGTAAAATGATACAAGAAAAACACATAAGAAAAACCATTATCGATTGCGAAAACTGCAAAAATGATTACGGATTCAAGGATTGAAGTACCTTAAAACTCTTCCTGTTGAAACCAAAGTTTTGTATTCTTTAGACACAATAATGCTATTAAAGTTCAAGAAAGAAGTGAAACTAAATCCGCATTAACGCCATACTAAAAAGGTCTAAAAGTAACCCACATCAAAGTCATGAGAAAAGGAAAGTGGATACCTAAGTGGTTATTGGTTACTTAGCTGTTCGAGAAAACTTTCTTCTTTTTTTTTTCTGTTCTTTCTCACCCTTAAGTATCACACGCCACATAATTGAAGAAGGCAGAGCACACAAAAAGGGAATGGAGAGCATGAGAATGCGAATGCCAATGCCAACTTGCTGATCGGAACTGTATAAATTACCAGACAAATCAGCCAAGCGAAGTGCAAAACTTTTTCCCTTTGAAGTGAAACGTGAAACTTATCTCATCTCACGTACATAAACACTTAATTAATTGCTATCAAATTATTTAACGGAAAGGTAAAAATACGCAACGCTTAATTAAATAGGAATCAAAGCAAATTAAAATGCACTGGAAATAGCGAATGAACTTTAATTGAGGTTGGTAATTTGCTATTTCGCTGAGCGAGTGTGGCGTGTCGTATGAGCGATTTCATTCGAATGGAATTACGTTGCGCATACGACGGTGCTGCCGTAGATAGAAATCATTCATTTATACATTCGTAACAGTGAATTACTGGTTTCTTTAGTTGTGGCGCTGCTCTTTTCCCCACTCATTTTGTAAATTAGTGCATAAAAAGGATTAAATGGCGTGATTTATTTGTCTCGAAAAATTATTCCATTTTATGATTTTTGAAAGCATTCATTTTAGTCGCTTTTTTTTTTTTTTTTGCTGGAGTAATTTTCCAAACTTTTTGCATTCTTTTCTCGTTCAGATGTCAACACGATTCTCCGAATTTTATCATTTTGATAACAAAGCGGCTTCTATGTTTCCGAGAATCAATTAAAGTTTTGGGCAAATACTTTCGGGTCGTTAGTTCAAAAAGTTTCGCAATAACACTGTCATCGGAAATGTGGACAAAATATATTTTTGCTGATCGATTTTGCTGATGGAAGTTCACATTATTGTATTTCAAATTCACTGAAATGCTCCCAAAAGTTTGGTGGCGCATTATTTCGATACCTACTGAAACTTTGAAAGTATAAAGTGAAGAAAAATGGTAGGAAAATCAATAGGGGGGAAAATGGCGGTAAATGGCAATGAGGGAAAACACCACAGCGCTCGAAATTGCAGGCAACAAACTTTTCAATTATTTACATAAATAAAAAGCATTTCAGTTGAATTCCCCTCGGCTTGCCCTCAAGTTGATGTCCGCTAACTTTTTTATGCAATCGAAAGGATTCATCTCTTAAGATTTTCTTTCTTCTTTTTCCAAGAATGCATGCATATAGATTTTGAAGAAGAATTACTAGAATTTTATAATTTAGTATTTAAGGTTGGTTTTATGATGATGAATTTCGGCCAGAGTTTATGTTGCCATGAATAATTTGAATTAATTTCAGTTTCCAACTTTGTGTGGCTTGGCTCTGTTTTTTTGTTTTTTTTTTTGTTTTTGCTTTCAAAACGAACAAAAAGCTTTCGCTAATTATGCCGGACTTAATTAAGGTTTATTTGCACAGATTTCGTTGATAATGGTTAAATTGGCAAATATGCTTTTTGCTCGAGGCTGCGAATTGCTGTGGAATCGCGTAATCAAAAATTGCGGTCTACCAACTCGATGCGAAATGAAGTGAACTGTAAAATTTTTGCTAATGTCTTTCAATAATTGATAGCATTTATTTTTTTTTTTATTATCACATTTGTGGTAATAAGATTTTATTTTCAAAAAAAAAAAAAAAAAATAAATTAAAATTTTTTTTTATTGTCCTTGAATGGAACTGAAATGGAATGGATCGAGCGTTAGGGAAAGGCATGACAATTTAATTATTCCATACGAAATTCACTTAGCCGTTATCAAAACGAACATTTCAATTTCGTGGAATATCATTCTCCTAACTAAGTGCACGGGACGTCTTCCTACAAAACAGTTTCCTGCGCTCGATGTCATTCAGCACGATTGCCCGAATTTCCGTTGCCAGGAAATGTCTTCTTGGCAGGCATCCGAAGTGAAGCAAAGCTCAATTTGTCATACAATTTTCAATTTCCACATGAAAGTTTAATCCGAATGGTATAAATTTTTCCATCATCCAAAGGTAACTGAGAGAAAATATATACATCTACTATATATATATAAAAATAACAAATAAATAAGTACCCACCTACATAAAGGAAAAGAACAAGAAAAAATGAAGAAAAATCCACTTTATTCATGAAATCGAATCTCGGAAGTGCGTTCGAGTGGAATGAAATTTTTCAGTTGCTCGTCATTTTCAATCTCAAATGAAGCGGGATTAAAAAAAAGAAAAAATAAAAGAAAAAAGAGAAAATCTCCTTACTGAAAAATGGCCACATTTCCTTTTAATGGACGTGATCGGACTGCTTTAAATGCTTTAAGTAAATAATAATATCGAAAAAGACGACCTTTCCTGCGTCCATATGTGTGAGTCCCAAGAATATTTGCATATGAATGCGTACGAACGTATGATGCTGAATGCCTTCGTGCATTCACTGCGAGTCAATCGAATCGAATCGAATTATCTTTTGGACGATTGCCACAGAGCCACTGAACAATGCAAATTAAGACATTCGGAATTTTATTTAACGATAATTTCTTTTTTAACTTATTTACTGTTAACCGTTTTTTCTCAATGGGAAATCTCAATATAGAAAAACTGTTTTTTTTTTCTCCCTTTAAATTGTCCACAATTTTCCACACTCAATGGCGATACTTGGGTCGTCATCGAAAACGATGAAATCGCGCAAATATTTATTGCTCGCATTTCACATGAATTCGCGTGGTTATTTGCATTGTTGGGGAAAAATATTTTCGAAAATGTGGCATTCATAGAGTTGAAAGAACGAAGAATGAAAAAAAAAAAAACATCTGTAGACACGGGATAATATGCCAGAGCCTTTTATGTTATTTATAATAACCCACAGTTATTTTTCAAAAGAATTAATTTTTTTTTTAAATTGTTCTTTTTTCCGATTCGAGTACCCATCTACTATATACATAAAGTTTTTTATGGAGATATGTATATCTGGTAAAGAGAAAATAATTGAAACTCAGCAGAAGCTTTATTCTTAGTTTATTTATTTTGGGATGAAATCATTGGGATACAAAGCTATACTCACAAGAATTGACATCAGTGATAACTATATAATATATAACTATAAGCCTCATGATCTACATCCTACTTTTAACTTGTTGAAGGCTTAAGCTTTCAAATGGAAGTCGCCATGCTAGCTTAAGCCATGTTTATGACTGCTACCCGGCAGTCATAAAACTTAATTTGAACATTGTTGAAAAATTCGAAAATAATAATTTTCTTTCATTAAGTTAAGCTGGCGTGAAGACTAAAGGAATATCTTCCAAAATCTAAGCATGAGGTCTAAGGGTGTCAACCATTATGGTTGCAGTCACATTATCCTTACCTAACCTAACCTATGCATATCTATACAAAAAAATACAATTTTGATTTCACAATTAATAGGTACAGTCAGTCAATAAAGTGTTTGTTGTTTGGCCAGTTTGTTGTTTCAATTCTTAAATAGGTATGAAATATTTTAATTGTTGTAATTTTAATAAAGTTTGGAATGTTAAGAAAAAACCAAAATTAAAAAACCAGCGAAAATGTCCCTTTTGAAATTTTTTTCGAATTTTTAATGGAAAAACGAGCTCAAAATTTGTACTGAAGTTGTCAAATGGAACAATATGATTTTAAATTTTTTTTTTTTGTTAAAGAAATTTTCAGAAATTAAATTTTTTTGTGGTTAGTTTGAAATATAATAAGGTTAATAATAATTGAAAATTATGAAATTCACAAAAAAATTATTTACAGAGAAGAAAATTGAAAAAAAAAACACATTTTTGCAGTGCATACTTACTTTATTGACTGACTGTACATAAAAATAATTAAGTTCAAACTAAAATGAATTTTCAAACCCTTAAATAGAAGAACCTACTTAATGACCTCATTTTTGAACAGATGGACTTTTACTATAGCTCGAATTTGGGACGGTAGGGAGTTCCGAAGGCAATCAAGAATTGTCTTCTTTCAGAGATTTTTAATTTATGTATGAACTGGGTAATGAGATTTCCATTCTCATTGGAGAGTTAAATCGAAGTGTACTTGGATAAACATATTCAGCAGATTTGATATTTATAATTCTTTGAAAGAGTTTTCCAGATTTCATCTTAAGATTATTCAAAGAGATCAAGTATACAGGGTGATTCACGAGAGCTAGTACATCCGGAGCAGGGTGATAGTGGATGTCAAGACGAACAAAAATTCGTAAGGGACGGGGGGCCGCAAATGCACCCCTGAGGTGTTATAATGCCTTAAAGTTTTAAAGCAGGAAGTCAAGAAAAAAAATTCTACCACAATAACGGCTTATCGTAGAAAATAAACTGTAATAGGGTTCGAAAGCCAATTGTATGGGATATTAGGAAAAATTAAATTATTGGTAAAAATTTTAGCCTTTGAGGAAAAAATAAACGGTCAAAGTCAAAACTTCGGAAAAAACTTTCCATTTTTTTTACTTTAGGAGCCATTTTGGTATGAAAAAGGTCATATTAACACATGTTTTTCTAATTTTTTTCCGAATCTGCGGTCGATTTCCTTTAAAAGCGGAGTATATTTTCTATACCTTATTTGCAGTTTAACCATTGAAAACATGGAATTTAAAAACGAAATTGAACTTTTTTTTATGTGATGAAATTCTAAAAATAAAAAAGCGATATTAAGCTTACAATGGCCGGCCAGTAATTTCTGTACAAATTAGACAAATTTTGTTTTAAGATTATGCGAACTTTAACTGGAAAAATGGGTTTTGTTTTTGCTAAGCTTTAATCAAATTGAATAAAAAAAGTTCCTTAAAAATGTCGCATGCGTAAACCCCATTCAAACACCTTATGCTATGTTCTCACTAGGCCGGGTTAGGGTTATCGGCGAAACCCAGGGTTTGAAATGTCAAAACACATATTATATTAAAAAATCATCTAACCCGAAAATATACCCTGGGTTAACATTTAACTCTGAGGTTAGCGCAGAGTTGCATTTGAAATTTTCAGTTACATTTGCTAACACCGAGTACAAAAACCGGGTAAAAATTTAATACGACACTGGCAGGAAGCTTTCCCGTGCAGAAAATAAGTGGGGAAGGATGCACGTATTTGGATATGTAAATTTTAATCACAGGTCGTGGAACGTTTTGTGATGCCGCTTTCACTATTAGCTCCATTAATCTTTTTTTGGTCCTGCGGATATTTGCAGTGGTCTTCTAATATTATTGCTTCCAATATTCTTTTGGCTTTTTCAGCTTCTTTAAACATTTCCTAATAAAGCAAATTGCATTTTTATTTGCAATTTCTCGATGATATAGTATATCAGATATACCTTGCGCGTTTTTTATATTTCAAACTCCCAAGCCGGACATTATCGCATGCATGTAATGAAAACAGCGGCCATCTCCCAAAAAACTTCATTAACAGTAAGGGTTAGTAATGCGAGTAGCCGCAGTATGAATTTTCACCACTTCGGAAGTAGTACAGAAATAGTGAACTTTCCTGCTGGGTCATATGACGTTAGTAAACCTTAACTCGCTCGAAGCTGATATGAACGCTTTGAGTTAAAGTATCGGGTTAAGAACTTAACCCCTATAGTGAGAACATAGCATTAGATAAATATGACAATATGAATATACCAGAGACTTAAGCAATCGTTATCACTTTGACACGCTTCGATGAGTTTCGGTTTATTGAATCGCATTATAACTTTATTAAAGACAAAAACCCAAGTATAAGCACTAGCACTAACATTTTTACTAATCTATTAACTGCAAATATTTTATTCACTTTCTCCTTTTTTTTCATTTTCGTGGGCATTTTGTAAGCCATTTTTTATTGAAAATATAAAAAAGAGACTAAGAAAGCAACTAAAATTTTTTATAGGGAATTACCTTTTGTTAATAGCTAATAAGCCTATGTACATTCAACTCAACGGAAGCAAGAAGGATATTCGAGCTTAATGTTAAAGTTTCTTAGTGAATGAAAAAAAGATTATTTTTCTACTCTCCTTTATGAGTTCTTAACTCTCAGTCGAGCAGATGACGAAGTGCTATTTATAAAAATGAAAGTAGAGCTCTAGCTGTAAGTCGAATGAAACATATGGAATAGGAAATAATAGGAAATAATAGTATTTCTTCTTCAGAAGAGCTTTAATAATAATATGCATTTGTGTTATATATTTGCTTTACCATTTTATTATTTTCTTGAGTTTCGTTCGAACGCAAAGAAAAGACCCACCTGTAATGAAAAAAGAGAGAAAAACTTTAGAATGAAAGAAGAAAATGAAAGTCAATGAAGAAAAATATTAAAATGCTTTTAAGGAATCTATTTTATTTCAATAGCCAATGGCGCCAAGCCTAAAGCTTTGACAAAGAAATCATCAAATAAAATAGTTCTAAAGGCGAAAATTCATCATAGTTTTCACAAAGTCTATTCGCATCTAATCACATTTGCTTGGAACGAAGCAATTAGCATAGAAAGTAATAAAAAGTGAACGCCCATTGAATTGATTCTCGCATAGTTATTACTTATTTCTTATTGAATGCCTTTCGGGCGAACGCAGTTTCAAATCGAAATGTTGTAGAAAATCGGCCAAGGACAATTAAAGGTGATTCAAACGGGAAATCAACATCAAATACTCCCAAAACTAGAGCGTATTTTCACACACAAGCACACACACACACTCAAACGCTTACACACTTGAGTTGAAGAAATTCGATTTTCATTCTCGTAATCGGCCTGGTTCTGTTAAAAGCTTTGAATCGGGCGCCATTGAGGCCATAACGCAAAAATAGAAAACCCATTGGACATTAGTGGAGTCGCCAGCAAATGGAGGATGGACATTCAATTTGACATCATCAAAGCAAAATTTCAATTCAATGAAAATTTTTTCCTATTTTCGAAAAGGAGTTTTTCATAGCATATACTCGAACCATTGACATACATACATATATAAAGAAAAGGTAAATAGAAATCACTGGCTTCATCGATTCTTAAATATTTCGAGAGACTGGCGAAAGAAAAACAATTTATTTATCATCTTAACTCCAAAGTGAATAACAAAAGAAAAATGAAAACTTTTTCTTACCTATCGCATTAAAGAAAAACTTTGAAAATCGCCTTAATTTAATCAAAGAAAATCGAAAGAAAATAAATAAATAAAAATTGAATCAATTTGGGAATTTATTCAAATATTTGGCATCAACTCGTCGTGGCGGCAGAGTTCGAAAAAAAAAATCAAGAAGGAGAAAACATGCAAACATCTCGATTGCCTTAAGCTGTGAAGCGTTAACCCATTTTTCTTTCGTCGAAATTGTAATCAATTTGATTTTCCAAAGTGCTTAATAATAGCAATTTTTCACAGACAAATGCTTAAGCGCCTGTAGTACTGCGAGATTCTTTTAAAGTTTTCCCACCGAATCGTAATTCGCATATACACACATGCCCAAAGGAATGGGATTTAACTCATATATGTACATATGTACATGTGTGCGTCCTCATCCTTGCACATCCTTCAATATATGCCTGCTCATAGGCAATCAATAAATGGCCGAGCAACATATATCGAAAATCCTCAAGCGTAAAATGTACACAAGGAACGAAAAACAAAACAAAACAAAACAAAACAAGCAAACAAAAAGAACCGTTATGAAAACAGCAGGAAATGTCACTCCGAATGGCATTTTCCATATCAGCATAAACTCGAAATCGTTGGGTTTCTCTTTTCACAAAAATCATCCTTCATCATTTCCGTTGGTATAATTCATCCATTGATAACAATCGGTTACCATCCAAGCCGAAGCAAGCACTCAAAGAGCAAAAAAAAAAAAAAATCCGAAGCTATTTTGATCGCGTTTTCCTTTGAGCATGTAGATACGGTTTTTGAAAACCAATGGGAAACGATTCCAGCTGGGAACAATGGACGACGCACCCATATGGTAACATAAAAATTCCGACTGTATATTTCTATACGCTTTCTCGAGTCCATCCCTATTTAACAATGAAAACACGTCTTTCGTTTATTTATTTTTTTGTCCCTCGAGCTTTAATGTTTTAATCCAGATCAATATTTTTTTTTTTTTTGTTATCCTTTCGGAGCGTTTATGTGTCTTCAACAATAGGCCATTGTTCTTCAAAGGACATATAAACTGTTATTGTTATTTTTGGGTGAAATTTAGAACTTCTCTACCTTTGTGGTTGCCGTTCATGGGTTGTCATTTTTTTGGGGTATTTTTTTTTTTCTTTCGAAAGCCATTTTCAAGTGTTTCCCTAAGCGATTTTGATCCATTGAATCGTACAGGAAAAACTTACGGTACCTTTTTTTCTGGTGTTTGTTCGCTTTGAAAGCGGTCAGTTTTTTTTTAAACAAATCTGCGATGTCATAAAATGCAAATGTGTCGGAGTTGATCAGTACACAAAGATAAGTAAGGTTACAAGTTGACTTAACTTAGTAGTTCTTTCTTAGAAAAAGGATTTTTTTTTTATTGTTCTTAGAGGGTACTTTTTTTAACCCTCTGCAACTGACGTCGTTGTCTGACCGACCCCGCGAAACTTGCGATGGTGAAATCCAAATTTACAATCCTTGTGTGTTAGGTTAGGTTAGTGTGGCTGCCACCATAAAGGGTGACACATTTAGGCATAACATATGTCCGTTGTAATGCCTGTAATAATGGGAAAACAAAGAAAATCAGAAACAGAAAAAACCACAAAAACATCCATGAGCTCAGCTGGGAGTTGAACCCAAAGCTTCTCGCTCTAAACCAACCATTTCTATTTTTATCTTTTTTTCGCATGAAACCTATAAGAAATTTATTAGAAATTATTATATTATATTAAAATTATAAGAAATATGGCTAAGAACACGCTAGTCAGCCATTTCAAAAGGAATATCAGTTTAAAGATGAGATGTCTGTTGGACCCCCTCGTTAGTTTTAGTGTTAAAATTACACTACGCCAGCTGCAGAGAGTTAAAGTCGTCCCAAAAATATTCAAAGAAAAAAATCCTTACAAAAAATTCCGTCACTTTAAGTCACACAAAAATTTTGGTACATTGTATGTTGAAAAAGTAGAAGACTATTTTTTATCCCTCCTGAAAAATGATACAACTTTGCTTGAAACTGGAAAAAATCCGGACATTCTTCTGAGTTATTCTGTATCT
Source organism: Chlorops oryzae (assembly GCA_020466095.1). Taxonomy (NCBI): domain Eukaryota; kingdom Metazoa; phylum Arthropoda; class Insecta; order Diptera; family Chloropidae; genus Chlorops; species Chlorops oryzae. The sequence goes on from CM035807.1 coordinate 105,275,889, forward strand.
GCTGTATCGGTCAGAGGTGAATCAACTAATTTTTAGCAGCCTTGAAGAATAGCAAAAATTTTCAATCCTCCAGATTTCAATCAGTCTTTAAAGAGGAAGATTTTTCTGCAAATCGAAACATCACAAAAAGTTGATGGAATTTCATCGATAACATATACAAATATATAGAAGAAATTACAATCAAAAGCGTAGTTGATTGAAACTGATTCCATATGCTTGGATGTGTTGAATGTTTGCCAGAATTGATGCGCAGGAATTCCTGCACTATTGGAAATCAGGCTTAATAAAAAAATTTTTTTAAGTATAAAAGGGAAAGTAAGCTACTTGATAAATTCAGTTGAAAATCTTGGGAGTTGTTTTTTGTACTTTAAAAATGAGAGTTTAATTTTTTTTTTCACAATTCTACCATATCCTCCACATTTGAAATCCGGAATTAAAAAAATGTTGCTTCCGGACTTACATAGTATAGAGAAACACCTTTCAAGCCATGCACAAAGAATATTTTTACAAAATTTTTCCATGCCATAAAAGGTCAAAAAAGCCCCAAAAATCGAAGAAAAATTTTAAAAATTCTCATATTGTACAATTGCCAAGCTCGTACCTTAAAAACTACAAGCTCTATCTTCAAGAAAAAGGTGTCATTTGATAGGCCGTGATATTAGCTTTGATACGATATCAACCATGATAAGTTAAAAAAGCACTAACATATATATTTATTTTTCCGTAAAAGCGAAACAACTGAAGACCTCACACAAAATTGATGGTAGCTCCAAAACTACACCTAGGAAAAAATTTAAAAAAATATTTTTGATATTACCAATACCACCCTTATCCGTAATAATGAATGAAATCGCGGCACCAAACGAAAATATTTAATTTTTTGAGCTGTGTAATCGAAGTACCAGATATCAAGAAAATTACACCTTCAATGATTTAAATTACGCTTCAGCAAAATTTTACGCAATCGATGAATCTATGGAAGACGACCGTCTATGATGCTCCTTAAATTAGATTTCGTATGAACTATAAACTTCGCTTCGATGTCTTGTTTCAAGCCACCCCTGACATAGACAAGTACCACCTCATCCTTTAAGGTGAGAAAAATGCAGCAATGAGAATGATATATCCGCCAATTCTGCGGCACTTGCATCAAAAGTTGTTTTTTCTATCGTCCTTTTTTGTTTGGTGTCATTTGCACATAAAGCATAAGACAGGAGAAACTTCTATAGGTATACCTAGGAAACTACAAAAAGAAAGGAGAAAACAAAAAACGAACAAGCGCAGGGCATAAAGAGATTGTCTAATCACAAAAATTCATTTTTCGTCCTTTCTTAAACCGCTTTCATGCCACGTAAATATGCACATTTATTCCGTTTCTCGCCTTTTCATGCTTTGGCAAATGTTTTATGCTTGAAATTTTGTAGCACAGCATTTTCTTTCAAGTCATGCGGTTATGACCGGCACCAGCATCTGGATCGTTTCACACCGCGCCGCACCGCACCGCCGCTCCGTAGGGCAACCATCGTGTGTGGGTGACTGTCTGTGTGTATGAGTGGTGTGTGTGTGTGTTTGTTAACCTGCTGATATGGACCCATATAATCCTGCTAAATAAAATTGTAAGTAATTTCGAAAGCGGATTATCAGCTTGTTTCGCTATATTAAGCCGCGACAAGACATATGCGGATGTCCGCAATGTGTGCATGTGTTCGTATGTACGTGTGTGTGTGCGCGAATGTGTGTGTGGCTTTGTCTAGTATCAGCTCAACTTGTAACTTCCGAATGATTCTATGACTTAGACCGCATCATTGAGCCGGCAATCAAGCAACCCAATAGTTCCGCCTTTTCACCCTATTTTGGCTTTTTATGAAATTGTAGCCACAATCGATGCAAAAAGGTTCCGGTAAAATTGTTTGTTGTATTTATCTTCTCTTTTTCATCGTCCACAAGTTCATACCGATTACGAGGAGTACGTGTAGAGACTAAGGACTTCATAAAATGATTGAGGCTACGTGCTGTTACCATAAGGGACACAGAACCATGTACCGAAAAGCAAAATAAAAATAAAAAAATTAAAAAATAAAAGTGAAATCATATTTGAGAACAAAATGCAATGAAATCGACTGGAAGGAGTAATTGAAAAAAGCTCGGAAATTGAAAATTTTATAACACGTAATTTTTTCTCTATTGTTGGATGAGAAGAAACGCAATCGATCAAAATTTGATTGTGAGCTTGCTTCGCAGATGAAGCCTTGACATTTGGCCTTAAATAAGCAGAGATTTTCAATTTAAAGAATATCTTTCGATTTTTCTCATTCACTTTCACTTTCAATTCAACTCATGCGAGATAAATTTTTTTTTTTTCGTTTTTCGCAATGATGAACAGCAATCATTTGACCTTGATGCTTGCTATGAACCATTAAGGTCCTTCGAAGGCGTCCTTCGATCACTGGAGTGCTAATACAACTCAATTTTGCACTTCAGTAAGCTGACAAGACTGTGAACGGCAGCCTGTCAACCTTTATTGCTCAAAAGGGATTTCATTTAAAAGCAAATTGCTGCATATTCTGGTGGGGGCCGGGGGAAGAAAGAATTTAAAATGATGCTGGGATAATATTAATGAAGCTTCGAAGAGTTTTACAGAAGGGAATGACTTGTGTATTGACAGAGCCACGACTTAAGTCGATATGAAAATGACTGATGAATGAGAAATGAGTCAAAATATTTAACAAAAATATAAACATAGGTACATAAATAATATTCATCCTGATTCGAAGTATTTCCGGGGTATTTATTCCTGCGGATTGGGAAAAAAAATTCTCTCATTCTAAGCACATATATAAAGGGATTAAGAATTTCCAAAATTTTTATGAAAAAATCGTTACATTCTTCCATTTAAAGACGCTAAGAAAACTTTCTTTTTGCCGCGAAGAAAACTTTCTATGGGAAAAATTCCCGCTGATTTTAAAGCGAAGTTGATCATGAGACCGATCCAAAGAAATTTTCGACCTGGCCATAAGCATCACCCAGGGTGAAAATCTTGACTAAATATATTCTTGCACGAGTTTCTTAGAATTTTTTGCCTAACAACTTTTCTGAATTCTTCGCCTTCAAACTTTCACTAACAATCGGACAATACTGTAAAGGATCCATTTTCAATACGATTTGAATTATACTCAAATAATATCATTGGTGAAATTTCTCCCTTTCTTCCCCTTGTTAATAGAATTTACTGAAAGGATTCCATTTCAGGCCAGCTAGCGCCTAGCTAGAACCGCCACCATACTGGCGATGACTAGAATAATCTGGACAGGGCCTAGATAATTTTTTCTAGGTAAAGCCCATATAGTAAAACTCCAGCCTGGCGCTAGCCGACTTGATAAATTTAACCTGGCGCTAGCGAGGGTCTAGCTAGAACCCAGAGAGAAAACTTATGACAAAACTTTTTTTATAATTCTCACTTAGTTTAAATTCGTGGAAACATAAAGGGGTGTAATTTGTGCGTTGTTCGTCAGCTTTACGCAGAGGCGATATCGTAACCAATGAGGTGCGAACTAGGTGAGAACTTTAGCCAATATCCCGTCAAGGGGACGTGAAAATAAATCTGTAAATATTTAAAACAAAGTGATGAAAGAAATTACTAGCCGGGCGCTAGCTACCCGAAGCATTAACAAACTAGGAAGGCGCTAGCTAAACTTTACTAGCAAAGCCCAAGATATAAGTAAACTAGCTAGCGCCGAGATAGAATTTCCAGCCGGGATATTATTTCTTTAGGAAATGAATACAAGAAAAGTCCAAAAAATTCCGGTCAAAACAATCATAAACTGGAAACAGCCAGCTTGCTCCTGAATAAACTTGATTGATTTCAAAAGTTGGTGCCAAAAATTCGAGCACTTCGGGGATTTCATTAAAAAAAATTCAATTTCGAAGCAATTTTATTGAATGAAATATATCAAAACAAAATTTATTAGCTTCAAATTTCTACAAGAATTCCAAAAAAAAACCTTTAAAAAAACATTTAATCGTCACTAAGTCAAAATGAAGAAACAAAAAAGTTCGTACACAGCAAAAGGATAAAGAAAAAGCTCGGGTACTCAAGAAGAAAAAAAAAATACCCAGAACCCTTTTGTCGTGGCATCTCTAAATAACCATGAAAACACAAACAAGCAAAAATTTTTTCTTTTTAATTCAATTCCAATCTAAACGATTGCCTCCACAGAATGCCGTTTACAAAGTCAAGTTGATGATCGAAATAATGGCTCGTCTGATGTGGCTATTCCTCAGACAAGGGGAACAATTCAATCCTAATTGAAAGGCAAGGCGGCGGGAGAACAATTGAAAGTTTTAAGAGCATTTTTGTTGTTTTTTCTTTTCATTTTTTTTTTGTGCTCTTCGGGCACATTGCCAATGAACCGAATAGACACATTTCCAATGCCTCAATCTCAATTCAGAGATATTAAAATGCAAAACGACAACAACAATAGCAACAACATTGAATATCATTAAACAAGTCGGCTAAAGGAAAAAAGGAAAAAAGCCATCAGCCATGACTTTTCGGCCATTCAAATCAGAAGTGTATTTTTCCCCAAGGAAGAAAAGTAAAAAAAAAAAAAAACAGAAATCGCCTTTCTAAGACGACGAAAAATCCCCTTCAATTTTCTTCGATTCGATTAACATCTGCGACTTACTTATGTCGAATCCCATCGAGATGTACTCGTTCTGTTGACCCCTCCCGTTTTTATACGAGTATTTTATTAGCCCAATCGAATGCCATATGCGGTCCGAATTATTACTTCCATTGGATGAGTGCGAGGATGGCACATCGAAGCTCTTAAGGCCATGTTACCGAAGCACAAATTGCTTAAGGGCGGCAATTGTGTAGGTACGTGTGTATGTATCTCCCCTTTAATTGTGCCCCCTATCAAAGCGTCATTGTTTACTGGACACGATAAAATTGACTTCTAATGCATTGACTTTGGCCTTGCGTTCGATTGTCTCTTATTTATGACCGATCTGCGTGTGTGTGTGTGTGTGTGTAATTTGTTCCTTCATGTGAATTGGGAATGTTCACGAGTTACGTGGAATTACACAAAAATTGTGCAAAAAAAAAAAAAAAATTGTGCCAAAATATTCCAACGAATTTTATTTATGAACACATTGCCCCGTTCGGCAATTTGTGGCAGTCCGCTTTGAACTGATTTTTACCAGGTGCCTTTCTTTTTCAATATAAATATTTTATTTGCAATGCGGAGCAGAAAACACAATTTATACTCGATTGTACATACATACATAGATATGTATGTACCTACGTGCGGAATTCCCAAATATTTTCGGAGTAAACAAATTAAGATGAATTGTACACGGCGCTGTACAATGGATGTAATATTATTGAAGCTTGTTGAAAAACAGATTTCTGACCTTGGGCGAAAAAAGTTTTTCAGTCAATTTCGAGATTAAAAGAAAATTGCATCGAAAAATCTTTTCTTTTTGCTGATTTATTGATAGTGCGTTCGAAGTGGAGATGCTTCATAGCGTACCTAGGCCTTTTCCTGGTTCTTCTTAATCTCTGACAGTCTTTTCGCATAAAGGGTCTGGCGGGTTAAGCAAAGGCATGCGGCATCATGAAAGGAATTTTTAAATTTTGTTGATTTTTCGATAGGTGCCATCTAAAAACACTGTGGAGACTACTTTTTAGATTTTTATTTTGAACGGTCCTTGAAAATCCTTTTTTAATAAGCCTTTTTCTAAAATTTTATATCTCAAAAACTAATTAAGATAAGAGATAAAAGAAACGTTGGCCGATTGCTAATATAACAGGAAATCAAAAATAAACTTTTTTTAATTTTTACACTGAAAAAATTTTTCCACAAAAATAAAAAGATAATTTTAACAATTTTTTTCAGTGTATTCCAAGTTTGACGCCACTCTAAAAAATTTTTTTAAATACTTCTAAGTATTTGCTTTCATTTAAAAAAAAGTTTCATTCAAATTAAATGGAGCAACAGTGAGATATTCAAAAAATTACAAGTGCACATAGATGCTCCAGTACTAATATCCAGTACCTACAAATGTGCGAAAATGATACAAAACACATTACTCATACGGCATGTTTTTGAAAAATTTAATATCTCCAGAAATAATTAAGATAAAAAGATGAAACAAACGGTGACTTATTGTAAATAAAACAATGTATTCTTTAAAAACATTCAAACGGTTTTACAAAAACTGAAATACACTGAAAAAAATAGTTAAATTTTTGTTTTCTTTTTTGTGCAAAAATTTTTCGCAGTGTAAAATTTAAAAATAAATTTTCTATATTCCTTGTTTTATTAACAATAAGTCACCGTTTGTTTCATCTTTTAAAAATTCCTTTCATGATGCCGCAACCCGCCAGACCCTTTAAAACTCCATCATCTTTTGATGTCATTCGTAACGCATTCAACATCGAAGGCGTCTCTAAAATCTCAATGGAAAATCATTTTTCCTGCGAAAATGAGAACATAAAAAAACTTTTGAATTCAATTCTTCTTTCCACATAAGAAAGCTTTTGAATGCAATTCCAATCGCTTTGCTTATCACATTTTTCTTAGCGGATCTTCGTCATCTTATCTCTATTCGGAAATTATCAATTTTTCGCCTAATTGAGCGGAAACGTTTTAATCTCAATGATCACATCCCTGAAGCTATAAATATTGCAAAAATTTCCGCCTAAGCTTAGATCTCTTTCGAACTTCAATTGAGGTGAAAATTCAGAATGAAGAGCGCTTTGCTGTTTGTGACTTTCCTCGGCGTTTTTGCTGTTGGCTTTGCTGCAGTGTCCAGGGGACAATATTCTGATCCAAGTAAGAAGCTTTAAAATAAAGGAAAAAGTTTTAAAAAAAATTATAAAAAAAATCATTAGAGCATCCTGGAAAGTGCGTCACTGATAACGGTCAAATTTTTTCTCCTGGTACGCATAATGATATGGATGGATGCGCCCGAATCGAATGCTACGCAAGCGGTTACGCAGTTATTTCAACGTAAGTTTCTTCTCTGCAGTGATTGGAATTGGACTCAAAACATTTTTTCTCATAGTTGTGGAGTTCAAGGGGCTGCACCTGGCTGCACATTGGGTGAACCAATACATCCTGACGCAGATTACCCCGATTGTTGCGAAAGGAAAACTATTTGCCTACGATAATAAAAAACAAATTGAGGATGCCATTGTCAAATTGACATTCTCTCTGGGGAAATTAGCCTAAACAAAAAAAAAAAAAAAAACAGAAACTATAACGGCTTGTTTCATGTTTTCATAAATCGATTAAAAATGTCTGTTTTTGTTTTTTTACTCAAATAAAAACGAATTTAAATCAATTAAGAATTCAATAAATATCAATTGAATCCACACGCTCACATTTCACGAACTTTGAGCCAATCCAAAAAAAAAAAAAGGAAATAAAAAAATGAAAACAAAAAAATGAAGAAAAAATACAATTTGCAACATGGCGCATTCAACTAAGCAAATTGGCATTTAATGAAAAATTTGCAGGAAAAAGTGCCTGAAATCTGATCGCAAGGCAAACGAAAATCGGTCAAAAATAGCAGCAGAACGAATTTGATACGCCGCACAGTGGATCGATGCCATACATTTCGTGGACAAAAAATAGATGGAGCTGCGTTAGAGCAATGAAATTTGGCATGGAAGTTTCTTTGCATTCAATTAGGAAATTTTGAAATCGTGGAAATCAAACCACCCCATCTCCGATGTAAAGGGTGGACCCAAAAGTTGGATCTCTTAAAATAACGACTGCTAAATTTTTGGCTGAGGCAGCATGGAATTAATACTAACTATTTTTTTTTTTTTTATTAATATTCTGGATTTATATTCGTTGAAGTGTGTCCTTTACAATGATACCCAATTTGATAGGTTTTGTAAGCATAAAATTTCTGATTTGCTCCACTGTGCGTTGGTACGAAACAAAAAATGCACAACACAAATGCATGCGCGAATGATTTGCATTGCGTTACGTTGTGCTGAGAAAGTCGACACGTAACGGCTCGGCGCACAATCGTTCGTGATTACATACCGCAAAGCACGACACACACACACAACACACACACACGTACACACCGACACATATGAATAGCAATCCCTTGACTCGCTCGCTGCTGCCGCTGACGCTATCACCGCTAGTGCTGCTGCAAAATGGCGTCTGAATGGGGCTTGGCGCAGCGACACCGCATCGCATCTGTGTTTCCGCTTTGTTTGTTCACCTCGCTAGGATAATTGACCTTGGAAAGCTGTTCACGTATGCAAATTTTGTTGTTGGATTCCATTTCTCCTTTCTCATTTTGATTATTTTGCATTTAAAAGTGCATCATTCATTCATTCATTTTATTTATTTATTCATTTATTTGAATGACTTCACACTTGGCCGTTGCGGCATGGAAATGCGAGTGCCATCGTCATCGTCATCATTATCATCGCAATAATCTGTTTAACGTTGATTGCAATTTGAGATTCATAATGCTGCAATGGATCGGCGATGTCCGTTGAGAGTCCTCCTTCCACGCGAATTCATGAATGCTCCGAATGCTCTCAAGAGCTCGAAAGAATTATTAGATTATTTCATTGCATTTGAAGATGATTTGTTGTTTTAACCTCGAGAAAATGGAAATTCGAAAATCGGGAAAAATTCAATTTGAAAAAAACAAAGTCGAAAATTGTGAAAATTTTCCTAAAATGCGCCATAAATAGTGTACAAAGTTTAAAGAGAGATACAGTCTTAAGTTCAAATATTTTTAGGCACTATAAATTTGCGGTGGATGACCTTATTCCGGTGATTCAGTGCAGCAATTATTTCACATATTTGCACACGCTTTAAATGCCGTAAAGAATTTTGGGACTTTGGTCTGAGAAAAATTGCGCTTTAGCTTTCAAATAAACTCAAAAGAATTTTTTTTTTTTTTAAATACTATTTTGCCTTTCAATATGAAAAGTACGAACGACTGAGGCTCAACTTCCACTTTCAACTAATGTAGAACTATTCTTTGGATCGCTATCCCCCATAAATTCAATTGGATAATCGCCTTTCGATGTTGACTTCAACTGATGCAAAAGGATTTCAATTTCATGCACATTTACATATTATTAAGCTTCCTTCTTTTTTTTTGGGATCTCTCTAAGCCTTTCTCTGAACAAGCAGAGAAATCATTCTTCTGGCAATAGAAAAATCCTTTTTTTGTTTTCATCTTCTTGTTAGATATCATCGGCAAAAAGCCCTTAAGCTTATTGAGAAAATTGAAAAATAATTTGAATAAAATTTATTCAAGGAATATCTTTATCGTCCACAATTCATCTATCCTTTTAACAACTTCCCACGCCCCAGCCATGAGTAATTCATAGTGATAAATCCAACACAGGCAAGGACAACAGAACAGAAAGCAATATTTTTTTGGTTTTTTTTTTTTTTTTTGTGTGAATGTGCAGAGAAGGGTGAGGAAAACGAGAGTAGTTTCAACAGTTGTTTCAGGCATGATAGCAATAAAGAAGAAGACGAAAAAATGAAGGACCAAATAGGAGAAATCCTTATAAAAAGAAAAAAGTAAAAGAAAATTTACGAAGGAAGCCCTCGACTTGCATTTCTGGTTACATGAAATGATAAATTCCTGAAAAGAAAAAAGCTTACATGCACTGCCGTTTCGTGTCGCCTACATTCCTTCTTATGTAAAAGATAAAAATCTTAGAAAAGGATTTCCCTTTTTTCGGTTTTTTTTTTTTTTTTTTTTTTTGTAAAGAAAAGGTCTATTTATTCCGAAAGTGTTTATGAAGCAAAGTTCTGACAAATTTTCGCTAAAGAAATATGCAAAAAGTTTTTGCTCGAGTGTGAAATAAAAATGTTCATGCTTAAAAACACATTACGGTGTAAGGAAATTTTTCCTGTTTTTTCTTGTTCTTAAGAAATATGAATGGAATTGAAACAAAAAAACGGATTAGACGAGCGGCATTTCATGCATGCAGAAACGGGAGAAACTTTGGGAAAAAATAAAACGAGTTAATGCTTTGCCTTTTGTATGTTTTCTTTTTTTTTTTTTTTTGCAATGAAATATTTCTAAGGAATGTGATGTGATAATAGACAAAGGAATTTAAAGCTATGAAAATTCTATTCTGGTTCGATGGAGCTACACAAAAAACAAAAACCTTGAGAAAAAAAATTTTTTTAACTTGTTTGCGTTAAATACATAAAGACTTCGAAGAGCGAATCCAAATATAATTTCTGTAGGTCATTTGAAGGATATCAGGATGCTTTCGAGGCAGAAGTATTGTGTTCGAATCCCGCTTGATGAAAAAATCTTCAAAAGTTGTTTGAGTTAATCTTTAACACTCCCACAAGGTCCCACGATTCCCATACAAGCAATTATGCACACATTGTACATGTACATACACAGATTCGCTTACTAGTCGGTAGTTCCTGGCAAGTCCACCGATGAAGCTAAAAAAAGCTTCTTTAAAAAGCAACTTGCCGTTCGGAGTCGGCTCTAAACTAAAGGTCCCAATCTTCCTATAATACTTGAGTGATACAGACAGCGACAGGCCAAGCGAAAGGTCGGCTGTAAGAAAAATTTCGTCGCATCATTAAGACCACAAAGCGTACCCCGGGATTAATAATCGCTAAGAAAAAGAAGAAGGAGATTTGGAGGATATCTGGCTGTACTTCTAGCGACGATTCACTCGACTTACTTCGAAACATATGTACATAAATACTTAATCTTTTTTTAAACTCCTCTATGGAGATCTAATTCGATTGAATAGATAATTTCAAGAACCTCATAAGTAGAGCTCGGATTTTGAATATTTTAAATTTTTTTGAATTTTTTTTTTGCATATTTTGAATTTTTGCATTTTAAAATATTTTTTGAATATCTTTTTGAGTTGTTTTTTCATTTTTTTCACTTATTTTAAAATTTTCCTCTTATTTTAAGCATAGTTAATTTTATGAAATTTAAGTGAATTTTTTAGCAATCATTCAAAAACTGCTTCATGCTTAAGCCAATGGGTATCAAAGGACTTTCAAATAAATACCCATTAAGAAGGAAGAAATGTTTAAGCTTATGTGTGCTTGTCCCAAAACTCGCATCTACCTTGAAGGAATCATTTTCAGCAAAAAAAAAATGTATGTTGAAAAAATTTTTCCTTAAGAAGTTTTTGAAATGACCCATTCAATTCTTCTAGCTGGTTTCACATCTTCTATCTCTTCCACTTCGGCGTCTTACTGCTAAAAATATCTCCTGCTCTCACTTATTTAACCCTTCATCACGTGGTATGACGGTTCTGTGAAAATTTTAAGAGGCCTCTTTGCAAGAGTCCTTCTGCTACTGCTACTTCTGTGTTCATTAATGAGAGAATGGAAGTCTCATCGCTCGATCCAACATCTTTATTGCAACAATTTGGTATTTACTTGGTACTGTCTCGAGTGCATGGGGCTTTGGGTCATCAGATGTTCTTCGAAAGACCTTTGAAAATTTCTTCATAAAATCTTCAATTCTTTTTATCCTAAAGAAATCTTTTCAATTCTTCTTCGCTTTCACCAATATTTTTTCTTTTTTATACAATCTATGACAATTTTTGTTTTTATTTTCTATTGAATATTTCCAAAAAAAAAAACCTCACATGAAAAGCTCAAAAATTTGAAATATTTAATTCATAGTGGATCTTGAATAGAATTCTCCTAAACTTTTTCGATGAAAAGGATCCGAATCGACCCGACTCGAGATGACCCGAACTCAAACCGACGAACAAAAGAAAACCAAAAACTCGATCTCCGCACAAGGTACTCAACTCAACAGCACATCAACGTTGTACTTCAAAAACAATAGCAACAGCAAAAAAAAGAAAGAAGAAAGAGCAAAAAACAAAAACCAGGAAAAGTAAAAACTAGGCAAAGCATTATCCTTGGCATTTAAAAGGATTACGCATTGCAGCAAGCTGTGCTGAACAGTTCTCTGTTAAGCCGTTTTTATGCGAGGAAGAGAAAAAAAAATTGTTAAAGCCAAGCCATCGGTTGTTTTTTCATTTTGATTTTTCTCTCCTCATTTCTCCTTTACTTCAGCTCTTTAATTTTTCAAGGCTTCAGAGTAACTGCCACCACAAAACCTCTTATAAGTAAGAAAAATATAAAAGAAAAATAAAAATAAAATAAAAATCCGTTGAAATATTTAAATCCGTCAAGTGCAAACGTGATACTCAAGAGAGTCAACAGTCAGAATATTCTTCTTCATTTTTTCTTTTGAAACAGACACAACTCAAATGCAATCATAGATTCACTAGGAAATGCAGAGTGATACCTACCTTGAAGCAGATGCTAATGCAAAATGACTTTTGAGTCCATAAGAAAGCATTCAAGCAAAATGTAACGATTAAAACTCATCATCAAGTCGCAGTGGTTACTTTTGAAAAGTCGATTTCAACAGTCGCTTTCGAAATGAGGCAGTAAGCAGTGACGTAGTTAATCGAAAATAGACCGGGGTACTTTTTCCTTCCAAGTCGTCACAGAATACAATCTACATATGTATATGACTAGAGCTCGGATTTTGAATATTTTGAATTTGTTTGAATTATTTGAATTTATTGAATATTTTGAATTTTTTGTTGCATTTAACTGTGCTTTTTAAATATTTTATTCACTGAAGTAGGCTTTTTTTGTTAATTTGACAATTTAAAATTTTAATAGGCATACTAAATCGAACTAATTTGTGAATTTTTTGACTGTGCATTTTTTTGAATTTTTTGCATTTATGTTTGACATTTTTTGTTGAATATTTTGAAATTTTGAATTTGTTTTGTAATTATTAAATTGAGCATAAATGAAGTATTTTGAATTTATTCACGCAATTTTAAATAATTGTTTTGGAAATCATGAAAATCGGAATATTTTGTTAATTTTCTTCAAACTTTTAACATATTCAAATTCGAGGCATATAATATGACTTTAAGAATTTTGAGAACTTTCATTACATACTTAGTGTGTATGATTTAACAAAGTTGTCATAAAAACGTTTGGATAACGTCTTTAGTAAAATCGGAAAAATGACGGCCTAATAAATTAAAAATAATTTTTAAACTTCTATAAGAAGATAATAACTTTTCGAGATTTTCTTTGTGACTGTTCCTTATTTTCCTTGACGCCTTTGTGATAATAGCCCTATTATGTCTATGCATTTATAATACCGAACTCCATAAATCTTTCTATACTAACAATTTACGTTTAAACGTGACTTGAGAGCCTAACATTAAATTAAATAATAATCTGTCAAATTCAAGCACTCTTATGGAAAAAAACGAAAATGTTTCTAATTAACTTTGAGACGAGATGTCTCGTCTTTGTGATGTTCCCACTTAAAATCTTTTCATTACCATCTTGTCGCATAATTTCCCCAATAAAAATGTCTTCTCCGCCATTGTATCCAATTCAAATGTCTGTCTTCGTTAAAGTAACGTTTGTGCGGTTGTATGTTAGACGCAGCACTATTCGAGACAAGCATAAAAAAATTCTAGAATTTATCAACTGCACCAGAAGATTTGATATATCCATGCCCGTCCGTTCGTCCGTCTGTCTGTCTGTCCATATAAAAATTTTTCATCGAAGGAGTTGAGCTATCTTGGCGAAATTTGGCATCCGTATTCACGGAACAATGAGTAAAAACCAAGTTCGAGAGTGAAATCCAAAACGGGCTATTTTTAAGGGTACCTCCAGTACCAGAATCTATCATAAAGATCACAAAAACTGCTCTAAAACTCTGCTCTAAAGAGGAGTTCGTTATAGAGAGTTTCGACTGTAAATGCAACTTTCAAAAATTTTAAAGTGGGCGTGTCAAAAGGGAGTTTTCTGAAATTTATCTCTTACACCTAAAATTCAATGGGATAAATAAGTATATGGACTTCTTTTATAGTCATAGATATACTCAAAAACAAATTATCTAGGTCGGTCTGTTTTTAGGGGGACCTTCGGTACAAGAGTCTGTCACAAAATTGGAAGAAAACCGCTCAGAATCTGAATTTTTCGAGAAATGTCATTCAAATTTGAAGTCAAAACTTTCAGAGCCGACGTGTTCGAAGTGGTAAAGATGCCTGATGATGAACTCGTAGCTGGGTTTGAAGTCAGAAAAGAGAATTTTTTGGATTGCCAAAGAATTAACATTTCATATCAGAAATGTTTGGACCCTAAGCCCGAATAAAATGAACACATAAACTAAGAATTTTTATCAAGGGTCGAATAAAAATATTACAAATAGTTTGAAATTATATTTAAGGGGACCTTCTGGTCTAGAGCACGAAAATTTAGGGTATTTTCATGATTTTTTTTTTGGTATTAAGCCAAATAAAAAACGATTTGTTAAGTATGCAGGCTTATTATATTCTTTATTGACAAAAAAATAAAAAATGTTGTTGTAATTTTTTTTTTTTTTTTGTATTTTAAAAATGGCGTTGAAGTGGACCCTCTTTGAAAAAGTACCTCCGTGGTGTGAAAGATTTTGGACAGTTCTGGTAATCGAAAAAAAAAAAACAAAAATATGTTATTAATCAGAATGAATGCGGCTATGGCAGGAACTAGAATAAAAAATTTTTTTTTTTTAAATTGACAAAATGGCGCAATTTTTTAATTCAACCATCAAAAACTCCCCATTTTTTGACCATTTTTTTTTATGAAAAAAAATTAAGTTCTTGAAATAAAAATTCGATTCTAGTTCGGGCCATAGCCATTGATGTTATGAATAACATATAAAAATTCCAGACAAATCGGTTCGATGGTTTTTTTGTTTTCCTTCACACCAGGTCAAAAAAGTAGTTTTGAGATAAACGCGTTCAAAGTTGCTTTGATCAAGCGCGCGCGTGCTGTCTCCACCTTCTAAAAAGGCTGTAGCAAAACAAATATTGTCAATATCTTCACGAAACTTTGCCAGCATATTCTTAAAAGTCTATTCTTCCGAAATATATATAAAAAAAAAAAAAAATCAATTTTCAAAAAATTCTTGACCAGAAGGTCCCTTAAGCCTTCGATCTAATTTCCAAGAATTGGAAAATTGGGCATGGCTAAAAGGCGGTTCTCGCAAAGATATTTGTCAGATGGGAGCATATGAGGTTCTTTTATGGTCTTGAAAATCTCCAGAAAACTTTGTCTCAATGGCTTAAAAAATATTCAAACATATATACCAATCCGTTTATCTTTGTCCGGGTACTGTTCGCCTGACTGTAGCACCCTTAATTTTATTTATTTTTTTTTAATTGAAAATATTCACCAAGTTTGGCTTTCGCATCGCGGTGTTTCATCCACTTACCGGCATTCGTTTTTTTTTTTTTTTTTTTTTTTTTTTTGTAAGACCGCCTTATTTATGCTTTCGCATTTATTTTGCCTAATTAAGTACGAGATTCATCTTGTCGCATGCCACTGTTGGCAATATTACTTTTTGTTTGCTTGGCTTTCTATTAATGTTGTTCCATTAATTTCATTCGGATTCGCTCGTAGGCAGTAATTAACGCGAATTCGGTTGGGAAATTTATTGAGTTCCTAATTACAGGAATATCGAAACGCTAACAAATCGGAAGGAACACTCAAAAAGGATAAAGCTTCATCGCCGTCTACAGATTAAGATTTTTGTTTGTTTTAATTTTTTTTTTTTTTTCGTGGAGATTTGTAAAAATGCCCGAGGGAAAATCCGTGAACCAAAATGTATACAATTGAAAGGACCTGAAAGCGTTTGTTCTTAATTGTTTCGCAGATTGTGATGGAAATGATTTGCTGTGACGTCCGATTTTAAAGTGGAAAGAGAAAGGAGAGCTGAATCAATCGAATAAAGACGCCACAAATAGCAATTAATTAATTGTATAAAAATTTTTTTAGTGGTTTCATTGCTCTTGACTTTTAAGGGTCTTTAGTCTGCACGAGCTGTGATCTTCTATCGGATCCCCTCTCAGGGTAAAGCTTTCAGCGCTTCTGAAACGCCCAACAATTGGTTGTGAAAGGGTAAAGAGAAACGAATTTTAATTGTTTATAAGGTTGATCTATTTTAATTACTTATTTCTCGTAATTGTCAGCTTTCGCACAACATACTTAGTTCAAGTCGAAGTGAAATTCGTGTTGATGAAATAATTTTAAACATGATGAAGATTTTTGTGGTCTTAAAGGTGCTTTGATTTCTTCTTGAAAACTTGAGTTACAACTTTCATAATTTACTCACAATGCGGCGGGTTTGTGACTTTCGTAAGCACCAAACATTAGTTAATTTTAGTTCGGTCTACTTAAGATCCATTAGGCTCACAAGGGGTCTCATTTTATTATTCACTTAAATCCTTTTCGTTTCATAAGTTTTCCGAAGAGTTGGGAAAAGTTGGAGCAAGTCATTCGATGTCCCATGAGTGGTCTACTTAATCGAAAGCTTTCAGGCAGAATTTGGAATAAAAGTTTTATATTCTTTGGTTGCGATATTACTTCGCATCGCTTGGTTTCGTGCAAATTTTACTAAACCCTCTGATGGTAAAATTTTTCATTTCAATAAAAAGATGAGATATGAACAAAGGTATTTCCACTTTTTGGCCCATATCTATGTATGAGTTGAATTTTAGTATTCTAAGGTAACACCAAAATGTATTCTGAGATATGCCAAGTCATTCTTTCAAAAACAACGTTACACTGAGAAAAAATAATCGAAAACTGGTAAATCTAAAGGGAAAAAAAGACGGGTGAATCAATCGAATAAAGACGCCACAATATAGCATTAATTAATTTATAACAATTTTTCTTGTTGTTTCATTGACTTTTAAGGGTCTTTAGTCTGCACGAGCTGTGATTCTTCTATCGGATCCCCTCTCAGGGTAAAGCTTTCAGCGCTGAATCTGAAACGCCCAACAATTGGTTTGAAAGTAAATGCATGTAACGAATTTATAATTGTTATCCAAGCACGTTGATCATAATTTTAAATGACATTAATTTATTTAATACATTCTCAATTGTCAGCTTTCGCACAACATACCTAGTTCAAGTCGAAGTGAAATTCGTGTTGATGAAATAATTTTAAACATGATGAACGATTTTATGTTCTTAAAGGCCATGATTGCATTTCTTCTTGAAAACTTGACTACAACTTTCATAATTTAGCTACAATGCGGCGGACTTCTCGACTTTCGTAAGCACCAAACATTAGTTAATTTTAGTTCGGTCTGCTTAAGATCGCAATTAGGCTCACAAAGGGGTCTCAATTTTATTATTCACTTAAATCCTTATATCGTTTCATAAGTTTTCCGAAGAGTTGGGAAAAGTTGGAGCAAGTCATTCGATGTCCCATGAGTGGTCTACTTAATCGAAAGCTCCAGAAATTTGTAATTAAAGCTTTTATATTCTTGGTTGCGATATTCAACTTCAAATCGCTTGGTTGACGTGCAACATTTTACTAAACCTTCTGATGGTAAAATTTTTGTTCATGCTCGAAATATCAAAAGGACTGTGATATGAACAATGGTATTTCCACTTTTTGCCCATATCTATG
The DNA here is from genome assembly GCA_020466095.1 of Chlorops oryzae. Classification (NCBI taxonomy): domain Eukaryota; kingdom Metazoa; phylum Arthropoda; class Insecta; order Diptera; family Chloropidae; genus Chlorops; species Chlorops oryzae. Next base: position 105,293,406 of record CM035807.1, read on the forward strand.
TATAAGTTGAATTTTGTATTCTAAGGTAACACCAAAATGTATTCTGAGATATGCCAAGTCATTCTTTCAAAAACAACGTTATGATATAATGCCGAATATACCCATTTAAAACTCAAAAATCATCTACTATTTTATTACATTTTTATACTTTTTATATGAAAATTCCCTGAAGTATGCTTCGAAATATTTAAAAAAATAACAAAAAAAAAATAATGATTAATACTCAGAGGTATTTTCTAAAAATATCTAGAAAGTGGCGCCAAAAGTGGAATACACAGAAAAAAATAATTCACCTTTTTTCTTCTTTTTTGTGAAAAATTTTTTCTCAGTGTAAAATCAAAATTAAATTTTTTTTAAGTTTCTGTTGTATTAGCAGTCAGCCAACGTTTGTTTCACCTTTCTATCTTAATTAGTTTTTGAGATATAAAAATTTGAAAAAATTCTTATCCAAAAGAACTTTTCGAGGTTATATCAAGGACACTTCGCAACAGGAACCTAAGAATCTGTTCCTAGAGTGTTTCAAGGTAATACCTATAGAAAAATTAAATTCCCTTCCTGAGAACCTGAGGAATTTATTCAAATCAACTAAAAATTAGAGGGTTAAGCCCCGACCGTAGTTGAATTCAAGCGACTGTCATTAAAAATTTGTTCTTATATGTAGAGAACTTTAAGCGAACTTGGTGATGATAAATATTCTTAAACAAGCTTCAAAATAAGAAATTTAAGAAACAGAATCATTCAAACGACAAAAATTAAAAGATTTTTTCGGCCCTAAAAATAATTTTTAATTAATTTTCAAATGAAATTTCACATTCAAATGACATTTAAGTCTGTTAAAATTCAAATTCTACTCGACTGAAAAGAAAATAAATTTCAATTTGTTGCTGTCACAGCATGAAAGCTTAATTTGTGTATTACAGCGGCGTAGATTGTTTTTTTTTTTAGCGGGGATGACAATAACAGTGGCCTTTAGATAGAGGAAAACAATCTTTTACAAAAACTGTTCATATTACCGAGGTTGTTCACACGTGGTTAGGTTACGGTTAGTAGTAAGGTTAGGTAAGGTAGGTAAGGTTAAGGTAAGGTTAAGGTAAGGTTAGGTAAGGTTAAGGTTAGGTTAGGTTAGATTAGGTATAGGTTAGGTTAGGTCTAGGTATAGGTAAGGTTAGGTAAGGTTAGGTAAGGTTAGGTAAGGTTAGGTAAGGTTAGGTAAGGTTAGGTAGGTTAGGTATAGGTTAGGTAAGGTTAGGTAAGGTTAGGTAAGGTTAGGTTAGGTTAGGTTAGGTTAGTAGGTTAGGTTAGGTATAGGTAGGTAAGGTTAAGGTGTAGGTAAGGTATAGGTAAGGTTAGGTAAGGTTAGGTAGGTAGGTAAGGTTAAGGTAGGTAGGTTAGGTAAGGTAGGTTAGGTAGAGGTTAGGTTAAGGTTAGGTTAGGTAAGGTTAGGTAGGTAGGTTAGGTAAGGTTAGGTAGGTTAGGTAGGTTAGGTAGGTTAGTTAGGTTAGGTAGTAGGTTAGGTTAGGTAGGTAAGGTAAGGTAAGGTAAGGTAAGGTAAGGTAAGGTAAGGTAAGGTAAGGTCAGGTTATGTTAGGTTAAGTTAGGTTAGGTAAGGTTAGCTTAGGTTGGTTTGGGTTAGGTTAGGTCTCACATGGGCCCGTTGTGATACCACGAATAATGGGAAAACAAAGAAAAACAGAAACAGAAAAAACGAACGACACAAACGTATACGAGCACAGCTGGGAGATGAATCCAGAGAGCCTCTCGCGTCGTAAGTTGGCATCTTGTTCACACTAACGAGGCACAAGTTTTTTATGTTAAATTTTCTTGATTTGGTTCAAATATATACACAAATTAACATTAAAGATTCACAAAAAAATGTGTTTTGGTAAAACTGTTCATACTATCCAGACTCCAATGTTCATGTGTTGTTGTATTCAAAAGAACCAAACCATTGATTGATTCCATGTATGCTTTTAAAGTTAAATTCCCCTCTTAGCCACACCACTGATGTGGTTTTCAACAATGTGTTCTTCTTTCTTGCCCCAATTTTAACGCGGAATATTCTAAAAACGACCTCAACAACAGTTAAATTGCACTTGAGTTGAGTTTTATCACGTGTAATTGCTGAAAACAGCAAGAAAATTGCAGAGGGGGAAAAATGGTGGGAAAATTATTTAAAAAAAAAAATTAATTAAAATTTTTTAACGTTGAATACAAAATTACCATGATCGTGATATGACCTGAACATAACGGAATCCAGCTCCTCTCGCATAGAAACAACAACCACAACAACAACCCATTGACGATTTTACAAAATTTCCATTTCAATTTCGATGTAATGCGTTATCGATTTCGCGTGACTATCGGAACGCCTCGTCGGATTTCAACGCTTTGCATAAATTATGATGACTCTCTCCTCTCTCTCTCTCTCTCTCTCTCTCTCTCTCTCTCTCTCTCTCTCTCTCTCTCTCTCTCTCGACGGGGGAAATATTTTGTGTAAACCTTACAGTGAGCTATTAAATTTTTGATCGCAAAGAGTGCAACACGTAACGGTTGAGGTTATCAATTATTCAGTTTAATGATAGCATTTGACCCACATACACAGACACACACAACACACACACACTCACTGTATCGATGTTTGTCCATATGGCGGCAGAATAGAGCAGAAGGTTATATACAGGATGTTGTTGCATTTGGCTAAAGTGGCTGCGAAAATGGCAGCTACTGTGATTGACCCGGCCATCATCGATATAATTGCATAAATTTTAACTCGTTATATCGATATGTGGGTGTGCTGCTAATTAAAATAATATAGACTAGTATAGAAATATTTTGTTTTGGACTATCAATGATCTTCGCTCAAAATTTTTAAAGATTAAAGCATCCACAAAGCCGTAAGAATTCAACCTGAAGCTAGCTCCTCTGTTCGTTCGTAAGAATTTTATAACGTTTAAATAAGTTCTTCTATGATTTTCAACCCGGTTTTTTGAAGATTGAGAATCCTCGTGTTGTAAAAGGACCTGCCCTAAATCATATAAAATTTTAAAACCGATTAAAAAGTGTCAATTTTTTAAATCCAAATTGAAAACGAATTAAGAAAATCATGAAATCCCAGAAAGAAGAGGCCAAACATTTTCTGGAACAACATCGAACGAAGGTGCGCAATTCGTCCTTTAATTGATTGAAAATTTCCATGGCGGTGCATTATCTTGAGCTGTTTGTCGGTTTGAGGTCAACATGCTATCAAATTTCATACACGCTTGTCGTCAAGGACCAAATTCGTGGCATCAAATATGTCATAATTGTAACTAGTGTGGGTTTTCGGGTGGTGGGGTTGGGCATCTTGTGCATTATTGGCTGCCAATCTACAAATACTCACATTGCAAGCCGCAACTCATGTAATTACTGATTGGTATTTTGTCATTGTCTTCGTTGGCAAATTGATTCGTAGGCCAATCTGAAGGGAGCAGGGGAGAGTCAATTGATCATTTAATTGAAGAATAACAAGCAAACTTATCAGCTATCATTTTATCTATTTAAATGAATCATAAAATCTGGCAACTACTTACGCGAATGTATTATAATCTAATAATCATCTTATCTCTATGAGGAAGCTCACTCCAATCAACAGCTGATTGATAACAATTGTTTTTTCTTTCTAATTACTAAATACATTCGTAGGCTATAAATAAATAAAAAATTTCAGAGAAAGCTTAGATCTCTTTCGAACTTCAATTGAGGTGAAAATTCAAAATGAAAAGCGCTGTACTTTTTGTGACTTTCCTCGGCGTACTTGCTGTAGGACTCGCTGCTGTGTCCTCCGGCCGATTTTCTGATCCAAGTAAGAAGTTTTAGCATAAAGAAAAAAAAGTTTAAAAAAATTTATTTAAAAAAATCATTAGAGCATCCTGGAAAGTGCGTCACTGATGACGGTCAAATTTTTTCTCCTGGTATGCATAATGATGTGGAAGGATGCGCCCGAATGGAGTGCCACGAAAGCGGATTTGGTGAAATTGCCACGTAAGCCTTTTTTTTCGGAATTGAAGTTAGTTTTTGGGATTACAATTAAAATGTGAACATTTTCTTGCAGCTGTGGAGTTCAGTTAGCGGGTCCAGGTTGTACTTTAGGTGATGCCTTACATCCTGACGCAGATTATCCCGATTGTTGCGAGAGAGAAACTATTTGCAAATAATCTTAGTTTCTTCAAGTAAATTATTGTGCCTCTTTTAAACATTAGAAATACTGATTTAAGGTAAACATTTTTACCATAATATAAAGGACTTTTTGGAAATTTCAACTAGTGGACTATGAAATGAAATGGCAATGAAAGAACTGAAGAGACTTTAGATCATACGAATTCCAATGACAGTGATAGCCACCATTAATTCTAAGTTCTCTCATAAATGCTCTCCATTAACGTAAAGTAGAATTATTTTAAAAACCTGATTTGGATTTTTACTATTTTTGAACGCCCTATCCAAGGCCAAGAGTGCCTTAAATGTTTCAAGATCTAAAGACAAAGACTTTCGTCCACATTGCGGCGGTGTATTTTGAGCCGATTTTAGTCTCACCTTACTAATCACGTAATTGACCTCTCGCTTGCTGCATCGACAGAAAATAAATTAATAAAACCTATCCTTGAACTTAAGTTCTCATAGCTTGAAATTGTATGAACAAGTGATAAGAATAAATTCATAAAATAAATATATAAATATGTATATATAAAATATGTTTGCCCGCGAGTCGAGTTTCAAAATGCACTATCAGTAAGTTTAGCTGTGTCTCTGAGACAAGTCTCAGGGGAGTCTATAAAATATTTCTAGTATGCGTGACTTCAAATACTCACAATTGAAACAGTCCAAAGCTGGGCATTTTAGTTTCTTATGAAACAAAATTTTGAAAATTATTTATTCAAACAATTTATTCTATCTAATCTATTCTGATTTTTCTACTAGGTACAATATTTTCTATAACAGTTCAAGCTGAAGGTATCGATTTTTCTTTCAATGACCATGGTGTCTACCGATTTTTGAAGAGAGTTGCTCAATCCCAAATACCTTATTTGAAGCATTCTCTCTCAAACAAATATTTATGTATTCAGAAATTTGGACTCCGGGGGCTTTCCTTTCACGAAAAAAAATTTAGGTCCCTTGCTGAATCGAAAGAAAGGTCTTTATTGCACTTGCGAACGAGTATCACCTCAATTCGGCACCCCTTTATAGAAACCGTGACCCGGGGGAACCTTCAGTTCTCTACTTCTCAACAGAGCTGCTTGTGTCATGTCCTTTTCATCACTATGTGAGAGGAAATTATAATCCCTTATAAAATTCTTTAAAAATCCTTGACCTTTCCTTTACCTTCCTTTACCGAAAGAGTCAATAGAATCAAACGCAGAAAGATAAGAATTGATATGGGGGGCACCTTGCACGAAACCAGTGCCGCCAGTTTTCAGCATTCACACTATCATTGACAAAAGCTTGTTTTCAATTTTTTGAAATAATTATTTCATATCAATAAAACTCGATGTTTACATTTTCCCTTAAACTTAATTTTTGGTAATTACTCAGGGCGCCACAATTAAAATTTCAATGCTCGATTTAGTACAATTTTTCATTCTTTTGTATCACGAGCGCGGAAATATTTGTTCGAATAAAACATGAATGTTTATTTGGCGATTAGTGGACTTTGCAATTTTAAGTGTTACACAACAATGCACAGCTGGCGTACTTTAAAGATCCAAGTAATTTATTGAAATTAATTTCAATTCAAAATTTCATTATTCGAATTCAACAATGAAAATGATGACTAACTCTCAGAGTATCCTGGAAAATGTGCTATTAAATCTGATATGATACTATCACCCGGTGAATCTGTCGATGACTTGAATGTTGGCTGTGGACGCATTCTTTGCTTCGAAGATAGTTTAACAGCTTTTCAATCGTAAGTAGCTTTAAAGAAAATCTTAAAGGCGAAATACTTTTTAAATACGTTCTCTTCCGTCGCAGTTGCGTCTTTCATGACCGTGTTCCCTACTGCCGGGATAATAAAAGAGTACCCTATCCGGATTGCTGTGTTGTCTGTCTATTTTGAATTGAGCAAAGAAAAGAATACTTTAGAATAAAGGTAGTTTAGGTTAGGTAAATCTGATTGGTCAGCGAGGCCAACTATAGAGCCAAAGGTTCCATGGCCATACCAGTGTGATCTTTAACAGGGATATCGTTGAGAAGGGTTTCAAAGACGAATGCCAGTTCTCTTCGCGAAGTTTAGGAGAGGAGACAGGTTGTGTTCCGTCATACAGTTAAGTAATCTCTGTATATCTTTCTGATATAAAAAAAATCTCCGGTCACGGCTTGACAAAAATTGTGAAACTTTCAGACCGATTCTAAATATTCCGAATTTCGAACATTTTTAAGCAGAGGTTATCATATTCTTTTCTTTACAGTTCCTTTTTCCGAGGAGATAAATTTCTAGGAAAGAAATTCCCGGGGAATATTTATTTAGAATAGGGCTGTTTGTATATTCAGTACGTCTGAGAATAGAATGTTAACATTTTTCACACTCCTAAGTTGATAAGGTTGGCCCGTAGGAGACATTTTTAATTGAAGTACCCGACGTATGAGCAATGTTTTTTCAAAAAAAAAATTCATGGAGTAACATTACGTATACGTCCTGTTAGTAATAATAACAATAAATAGCAAAGAACTGTTTTATTTAAATGTATTATTTAAATTTATTTTTTAATAATTTAAAAGAACTATGTTTCAAAGTAAAGAGGAGAAGAGTAAGAGAAATACGAAATATATTTCGGATTTTTCTAAAACGGTGCGAAGTTCGCCGGATCACCTAGAAATAAAAAAATTAATAAAATATACAAAAATATACCGATAAAAATTCAAAATAATAAAAATTATATTTCTAAAAGTAGAAATATTTAATACAAAATTATTTTACAAAACGAGCATCTGCGTATGAAGCAAATCAATACATACATAGATAGGCATGGCTTATCGCGATGCCCGGTTTTTGTTGACAAACTCAACTGGTTCAAACGAGATTGAATTGGTATCAAGACACTTAATCAATGAACGCATATTTAGAATCTCTAAATTATCGCAATCATTGCTCAGTTCCAAATTGAATCGAGATTTATTCGAATGTCGAAATGAAAGTCGGAATCCTTGTTGCTTTGATTTTTGCTGCCGCTTTTCCGTTTTGTCATGCATCAACGAAATTGGAGAGTTTCAATAGTCCCAGTAAGAAAAGAAAAATTAAAGAAAATATAAATAAATTCAAAAAAAAGAGGGGAAAAATTAAAATAAAAGAAACGATCAAATTTTCAGAAAATCCTGGCAAATGTACAATTAAGGACAACCTCGTATTGTCAATTGGCGATTCTATAAGGAATCCTGTCGCAAAATGTGGAAAAATCATCTGCCGTAGCGGCGGACTCGGTGAATTTCAATTGTAAGTGCTTTTATTGTTTGTTGTTTTTTTTTTTTTTTTGTATTTTTTGTTTTCTTTGGAAGTTGAACAATGATGATAAATTCCTTTTGAAACAGTTGCGAGCATCGCCAACCGCCAAAAGGATGTACGTTCGGTGACTACAAGGACACCAGTCGCGAATACCCGCATTGCTGCGAAAAGCATGTCATTTGTTAATATACACTTAAGTTTTGAAGAAGAATGACAGAGTCGAAAAATAATTGATTGATTGATTGATGCGTGGATTTGATTGGACGTCTAGACCCATCAAGAGCTGGGTAAAAGAGCTGACTTTTTGGTTTTCCTTTATCTCTTCGTGTCGTTGAAATTCTGTCTATAGCAACAACGCAGCTTTTAAGCTCATACTTATGTCTGAATTTGTGTGCTGTATACTTCGATTGGATTAGGATATATGTTCATTTTATTTTATTTTCAGTTATTGATTAATCGTTTTATCTGACATTCGTGGTAATGATCGACTTTAAAGAAAATTAATAAAAATAAAAAAATGTGTGGCGTGATTGGCCATTTCCATTTTTCAATTGTTCTCACTTAAAGAGGGGATTTATTAGGGTTACATGTGACAAATGAAGCACTTCGAGCGATTCGTATGATCTGAAGTTCATAAGCAGGTGTGGTATGACACAAAATGAACATATGGGGTTGTGTGGCAAAGTTGACATGTGTCTAGTGTGGCATGTGGAAAGAATAGCATGTGAAATATTTGTTATGTGGCGAGTGTTGCATGTGTCAACTGTGGAATCTGAAAAAACTGGCATGTGGAACCTGTTAGATGTGTCGCATATGGCTGAGTTTACATGTGGCGAGTGTCGGAATAGAATGAGCATGTAGAAATAATTTGTATCATGTGGCTGAGTTTTGCATGTGTCAACTGTGGAATCTGAAAAATTGGCATGTGGAACCTGTTAGATGTGTCGCATATGGCTGAGTTTACATGTGGCGAGTGTCGAATGTGACATGTAGAAAAAATGACATGTGGCTAGTGTGGCATGTGGCAAGAATGGCATGTGGCAAGAATGGCATGTGGGAAATTGATATGTGGCGAGTGTTGCATGTGTCAACTGTGGAATCTGGAAAAATTGGCATGTGTCAACTGTAAGATGTGTCGCATGTGGCAAAGTTGACATGTGTAAAGGAATGACATGTAGCTAGTTGGCATGTGGAAAATCTGATATGTGGCGAGTGTTGCATGTGTCAACTGTGGAATATGGAAAAAATGGCATGTGTCAACTGTAAGATGTGTCGCATGTGGCAAAGTTGTCATGTGGCGACTGTCACATGTGGCATTTAGAAAAATATAACATTTGGCTAGTGTGGCTAGTGACAAGAATGGCATGTGGAAAATCTGATATGTGGCGAGTTTTGCATGGACATGTAGAAAAATTTACATGTGGCGAATGTCGCTGTGGTATGTGAAAAAAATTACATGTGGTACCTCTAGCATATGTTGATTAATATTTTCCGAAAACCTTTACAAAATTTAGGCTTTTTTTGAAGCCAAATTCCTCATTCCTGGTCTGCTAGATATATGATCATATAAACATACTTATGGTCTAACATTTTCCGAACACATTTTTTTTCAGAGTTGACTTTCACAAATTAAAATTCCAAAAAAGGCTTCTGGCGTCATTTCATGGTTTTTTGCAAGACAATATTTCACTTTTATTTTAACAAGGGTAGAATTCATTGCCTCGAAGTCCTTTTAATAATTAATTTGTTTGAGAACATTATTTAAAAAAAAAGGAAATTAATTTAGTAAATTACCCTCTAAGGAGCTATGCATGAACAGATATAAACGTCAGATTTTATAGTAGGGACAAACAAAAGATTTAGTGGCGGAAGAATTTATAGACCCCGAACCGTAGCCTTGAGCCATAGAAGGCCATATGGAAAACAATTGAATCGTATACGACGAAAACTGGCAAAGCAATGATAAACGAAAGAAAGAAGCATGATAACTGAATGGGATTGCAAAGCAATTTATATTCGATGCAACAGAAACCAAAAATAAACTACCCCTGAGCCTATGAAAAAGGACCCCACAAAACAAAACAAAAAAAAAAAAAGAGCCTGAATGCTATAAAAATGTGGAAAACAACAAAATGCCAGAACGAAAATTGAAATAATAAAGTGAAACAGACTCTTGGAAAAACAGCCACTCACAAGCCTCCATCCCGCCATAGGAGTGACTCTACACTCGAATGGCCTTTAACAATTTATTTTGTGAAAATTAGCAACTTGTAGATTTTCGGCGAAAACTTAATGCAAAACAAAAAAAAAAAGACCAAATATAAAACAAAATACAAAGAGGAAAGCAAGCAAAAAAAAATCTGAAAAGTGAAAAAGTTTTCGCAATCGAAACGGGAAGCCGAACTAAGAAGGAGTCTCAACAGGCGAGAGCACTGAGCCGATACAGTAGCCAGGTAAGTGGAAATAAAAAAATAAATAAAAAAAAAAGAATGGGGAGAAAACTGGAAAAAGTTTTTTCTTCTCGCACGAAACTTTTCCTCGCATTTTCACCAGTCTACGTTTTGTATATTCCCTTCCGATTGCTCCATTTTGCTTGTTGCATTCAGAATGCGTTAATGGCCGACCGATGTGGAAAAATGTTAGCATGCCAGGAGCACGAGTTTCGGGGGAAATGTTTTGCTAATGACTTTATTACGATACTTTGGTTTTTGTGTGTTCCGTGCTGCCGTGTTTCGTGCTACCGAGCTGCTTTCTTTCCATTTTGTTTTCTGTCTCCTAGCAGGAAATTTTACGATACCAGACAAAAGTATAAGATTACGATCTTAACATGTTCGTTTTTGTTAAAAAAAAAAAAATTCTCAGAAAAGACATTAAAGGCTGAAATATTATCCATCTTTATGTTGAGGGTTGTTATCTTCAAATAGCAATAGAAATTCTCAATAAAAAGATTCTCATTAGACAATATTTAGAAAGCTTTGTCAAATTTATACGAAATTCAATTCTTGCTGAACTTAATTTCGCCGGACAAAGATGATAAAGACTTATCGAAAGGGTTTCTCAATGTCGATTTTCGAAATTGAAAGCTAAGTATTTATCACACTTCTCATTCGAAACTAAATAGCATGCGAGTTTGGTGTTTCATAATTATATTTGATTTTCTGTACGTTCGAGAGATCTAGCTGGATGGGAAAGTAATAAAAAGAAATTTTACCAAATAGACCAATTCGAGGTGCTTTTGAACAATTTATAAATGAAGTTAATGTATGCTGAAGTAATGTAGATTGATGTGTACAGGTCCTAATCGAAAATCAAAGAAAGCTTATGATCGAATTAGGTAGAAGTAGAGAAGTTGTAGAAGTAGTATAGATGAATGGATTGAGGTGAAGAGTGAGAGAAGCTTGTGAGAGAGAAGGATGAGAGATGAGAAGAGAGAGAGAAGATTAACGAGAGAGAGAGATCGAGAGAGAAGAGAGATTCGAGAGAAGTTAGGATGAGAGAGAGAGAGAGATAGAGGAGAGAGAGAGAAGGAGAGAGAGAAGGAGAGAGAGAGAAACGAGAGAGAGAGATGAGAGAGAGATAAGAGAGAGAGAGAAGGAGAGAGAGAGAGAAGGAGAGGAGAAGGGAGAGAGAGAAGAGAGAGAGAGAGAGAGAGAGAAGGAGAGAGAGAAGAAGAGGAGAAGAGAGAAAGGAGAGAGAGAGAGGAAGAGAGAGAGAAGAGAGAGAGAGAGAGAGAGAGAGAGGAGAGAGAGAGAGAGAGAGAAGAAGAAGGAGAGAGAGAGAGGAGAGAGAGAGAGGAGAGAGAGAGAAGAGAGAGAGAAGGAGAAGAGAGAGAGAAGGGAGAGAGAGAAGAAGAGAGAGAGAAGAGAGAGGAGAGAGAGGAGAGAGAGAGAAGAGAAAGAGAAGGAGAGAGAGAGAGAAGAGAGAGAGAGAGAAGGAGAGAGAGAGAGAGAAGAGAGAGAGAGAGAAGAGAGAAGAGAGAAAGAGAGAAGAGAGAGAAGAGGAGAGAAGAGAAGAGAGAGAGAGAGAAAGAGAGAGAGGAGAGAGAGAGAGAGAGAGAAGAGAAGAGAGAGAGAGAGAGAGAAGAGGAGAAGAGAGAGAGAAGGAGAGAGAGAAGAGAGAGAGAGAAGAGAGAGAGAAGAGAGAGAAGAGAGAGAGGAGAAGAGAGAGAGAAGGAGAGAGAGAGAGAAGAGAGAGAGAAGAGAGAGAGAGAGAGAGAGAGAGGAGAGAGAGGGGAAGAGAGGAGGAGAGAGAGAAGAGAGAGGAGAGAGAGGAGAGAGAGAGAGAGGTGAGAGAAGAGAAAGAGAGAGAGAGAAGGAAAAAAAAACAAAACAACTTACTTAACAATAATAATTAACGGAAAAAAGCTAAATTTGTGGAAAACTTTTCCTCCTCAAATCTTACACAAATTGAAATTTAACCTTCCACCGATAATTCTTATTCCCACCTCACTAACCGCCACTCGAAATCTCTTAATGAGCAATCATTTCAAGAAATAACACTCAAATAGATCCAACCAAAAAAATGCAAAACAAAAAAAATGTATTCATCCTCTTATTTACATTTATTCCTCCTGATCCAATAGCTCAACGTCATTGCACAAGTAATCGCTTGCTTAATGGTCTTTTTATTGTGTTTGCATATTTTATTTATGCGACTTGTTTACTGGAAACCCCATTTTGAAGCAAAACAAAAGGAAAAAAAAAGATCGAAAAACAATCAAATAAAGATAACATCAAATATCAAAAAAAAAAAAAATATAAAAATAAAAAATAAAAATAAAAAGGATTCAACGAAAATATTTTCTCCCAGCCAAGAGAGACTTTTTGGCTCCAAGGCACACACTATGCAATCACAAAGAAGTGAGGTCATGAGCATCGCACAAATTCGAATCGGTAACGCTTCCTACCAAGTAGATACGCGAATAGGTATGCCGGTGTTCAGTGTTCAGGCACGGGGACGTTGAAGGGGTTTCAAGTCCCATTCTCTACGAGATCAAGATTAAATTTTTCAAGGGATGGCTAATTGGAAACCTTAAAAAATACATTTTAAATTTTAATTTTTGTTAAATCCTCCCCGAAAAAAATATCCTGGCTGCATGCCTGTCTGTGTTTACTCAATCGCAAGATTGATATTTTTCAATTTTCTTACGATGCTCATAAAAAAAAAAAAAAATACGGGGAAGGATAAATTGATTTATTTCATTTCTAATTTTATTTCCTCAAAAAACGTTTTTTGTTCACAGTTTATTTTAAATTGAAACTTCAATTTCATTCGTTTGACAGGCCATCTCAGGTACCTACTTATGAAATTATATATAGATTGAAGACATATTTTCATAAATTTTGTTTTTCGAATGAATCAAGCGCTGGGTTGGAAATTTTCCAAATAGAAGAAAGCTGCATGGAAGAACATGTTCATTGTTCACTGTTCAACGTGCCAACTTGCCTCCCCTACGGCAAAGAGCTCGTCTTTTAAATCTTAAAAGGCAAATAAAATTTTTTTTTTTAATTTACGTTTTAACGCGTAAAGGACTCACTCTCTCGTTCTCTCTCACTCTCTCTTTCTCTCTCGTTATAATAGCAGGCAAAAATATGTATATATACATACAAAAATGTTTCTGGCATTTAAGCAACCTTAACAGCATCGTTAGCATTTTAATATGCTGCAAATGAACACACACACACACACACACACACTCACCAACACACATATTTATTGTGCATGGGAAAAAAGGCCATACAACCATAAAAATGATTGTAGAGGAAAGAACAACATTTTGGAGTACACAAATAACACGGAAGCAGGAACAGCAAACATAGGAAACCCCAGAAACCAAGAAAAAATCCAATTAAATGAAACTGTTCCTCAGCCGCACATTAAAATGGAATAAAATTTTTTTTTTTTATGTTTTAAGAAAGAGGAAAAAGGAGGTAATAAATTATGACGAAGTTACTTCTTAAGTTCAAATATTTCTTAAAAACGTTTCTTCATTTTTTAAGAACTTCCAAATTTAATTTAAACTTCTTCCTCTTAAGAAAAATTGCTTAAATCTTCCCCAATCGAATGAGAACAAATTTTTTCTTTCATCAAAAAAGGAAAAACTTAGCCTAAAAACAAAAAAAAAAAAAAGGATGTTTTTAACATCTGAAGGCTGATTTGAAATTAGCAATAAATAAGAACGCAAAAAAGTGTCGGCCAGGCCAAAGCACCCGAGCAATCTTTCGCTCACGTTCCTGGCATATTTGTAAGGGGATTAAAAGTTAGCTCGTCCAGTCAGTTGCCCTCAGAGCTGCCTTCTGTTCGCACTGGCGTTACTGTTGTTACAGAACAGAACACCATTGAGCTTGCAGGTGTATACTCATGCAACGCATATTCTTCTCTCCATTTTTTTCATTTTTTTTTTTTTTTCTTTCACATAAAATCCCGCAAAAATGTCAAACGCGCCATCTTTTTTCTCCATTTTCCTTTAACTCCTTGCTGCATTCACTATGCATGACAATGCATAGAAGGGAAACCCTTTGTGGCTAAATCGTTGAACACTTGTGCTCTGGAATATTCGCAGCTATAAAAGAAATATTGAAAAAATTCGTCCATTGTTATTTTAACTGAATTTTGAACGTGTGTGTGGAATCTAATTGGATGATGAAATCAACGCGATGGAAGCTTATATATATAAAAAAAAAACACCATTTATATGCCATGTGAAATTGGGGGAATTTCAATTCATAAAAATATAATTTTTTATGAGAATTTCAAAAGAAGAAAATTATAACTGATTAATTAGAAGGGTTTTTTTCCTCATTCAGAACCCCAAAAATATGCAATAAAAAATTAAATGAGACTTTGTTGTTTCTTTTTTTTTCGACAGCACCACTGAATGTGTCTGACAATAGCAGTGGGGCGGAAACTCATTTAAAACTCTTCATTTTCAAGACTTGATCTACCCTGGATCCAGTCATTATGCCAGATACTCCAGGGACCCTCCACACTATGAATTTCAACAACATCGGTTCGGAACTTAGATTAGTCACAGCTGCCAGTTTTTAGGGGATCATTTCACTGATTCTTAAAAAGCCAAAATTCGAATAAATTTGATTTGGAAATCTCTAGTAACACAAAAAATTGATTGCTTTAAAAATCCACTAAATTATGTTCTCCCCTTGGTCGTCCCTAAAGACCAGAAATATTTCTAAACGAAAATTGCAATAATGGGAGGAGTGATATCAAGTATGGTTCCTTTCACATTCTGGTCTGCACACACACACACACACACACTAGAAATTTTCTCAGCGATTCTCAGGAATTTTCTAAGCAATTTTCAACAATTTTCTCAGCGATTCTCAGGAATTTTCTCAGCAATTCTCAGAATTTTTCTCAGCAATCTCAGCATTTTCATTGATCCAGAATGCCCATATCCTACCTAATTTCGTATTGGGCGTGATTATCTGCACAATGGGGGATTTTTCAGTCCTACTTCTTTGCAAACTCACTTGCAGGATCCATCTCATCTCATCGGTTTTCTATTTGCACTGCAGGCTTTTGAGTTTGGAATGTGGTCCGCAGATTTCGCGCCAGCTTCGGTGGATTCTTGCATTCCATAAGCTTGTGCCCGCTTTTGGTCACTTAATGAACTAAAAATTTATTTTAAACAAAGTAGTAAGAAAAATATGTCTACTGTAGTCAACGGATTTTCGGTTTTCGTTAAACGACATCACTTTATTCACATAAAATTTCTTTCAGGAGTAAATCTTTCTCCGACTTTCAACTTTTGACATTTTCAAACATCCTTTTGCACTCTCAAATATCATGATCGATGCGAGCAAAAATACAAAAAATAACAAAAAAAAAAAATCTTCAAATCTTTAAAAATTTAATTGAAAATTTCAATGTTGTTGATAAAAGCAAAGCAACAAACTGTTGCCTCCACACGTTCTTGATATTCGTATCCTGGAGCGCCATGCATATCGCTTTCATTTACCTTTAAAACTTTTCAAAGCCATCGAAGCAGAGTTGCAGGACGTGTCTACAAAGCAGAACATGCATATGCATATCCTTCAGAAGCAACACATGTAGCCGAACACACACACACACACACACACATAACAAAACCATATCCGATAACAACACTCGTACGAGCATGTATGAAATCACTGCTAATGTAATGGAGCTTTCGAATGGCTAAAGCCCTGCATTCACTTCCGCTGCAGCTCTTCACTCGGCGGGCATCTTATCGCAAAGAGGAAATTGTTGACTTCGCCACATACACAAAGCAATGAATCGAGCGAGTGGAAAATTGCTACAAACGCTCCAAATGCTGAACACGAATTCAAATCGCATTCGCAATTCGCATTCAGATTCGCTCGCTTCTGCTTCTGCATTCGAATTCGTAGTTCATTTTTCTCTCTTTTTTTTTTTTTTTGAATTTTCGAGTGGAAATTAAAAAAGAAATTCCTTTTTGCGCTTTTTCTGCTCAAATGCTTCTCCTAAAAAATGTATTTTTAAATTGCGGAAAATATAGGAAAATGGAAAAATTCTTTCAAAAAAAAAATAAAATAAAAAAATGAATTTCGCACAGCAACGTAGCAACAGTAAAACGAAATTGGTATCTGACGTTGACACCCTTTTTCCCCCCCTTTTTTTTTTTTTGATTTTGTTGGCAGCTTTTCATTTTCAGGTAGTATGCAGTATTGGACGATGTATTTATTGTCAAGTGGGAAATATTGACCGTTAACGCGCTGCTGACCGTCGAGAGCAAAATGGAAACTTTTCAATGTAAAATTCGATGGAAAAGTTTCAAATGTTTGAAAGGTGATTTGTGGTCAAGAGGAACTTTGAAGTTTATTTTTCCCCCCCATGAAGTGGCTTAGAGAACCAATTCGAATCAAAACTGCAAGTAAATTTGAGCGAGTTTTCGAATTAAATCAAAAGGCTTTCAATAGAGTATGGTAGAGTAGTAGTTTCAGTTCTCTTTGTGATTCGGATTGAATTGATCCGGTTGTAAAATTGAATATAATTGGGAAAAATTTGAACAACATTTTGACGGATAACTGTTGAAAATCCCTTTCCCCTTGGCGTTTTTACTTGCTTTTTGAAGCTTTTTTCTATGCAGTTTTTTTTTTGGTCCATTTTGAAAGCCGGAGTTTTTGCGACGATTTTTTCCAAAAGTGTGAACGGAATATTTTGACTATTATGCTTACAAGTGTGATCGCCTTGAATGATTTTTGATACAATTGAATTTTTCCCCCATAATATTTTTGACAATATGCGACGGTAATGTGAGCCTCAACAGGATTGTGGAAATTTTTGAAACTTTGTGCCGATCTGGCCGGATAAAAATCAATGCAGATTGTGCTATTTGCACAGATATTGGGATCCCAGGGATTTTTAAAGACGGGAAAATCTAATATTAAATGGCTTACGATATATGTATAGTAGGGTGTCCCAAAACTCGTCATTTTGAGTCTATTTAATATTGATTGGCTATCATATAGGCAATGAAATTTTCAAATGTACGCCTGGAAGTATGCAACGTGTTTTTGTATAATGTTTTGGAAAAGATAACGGGACATAGCTTTGGAACTAGAAGATTAAAATCCTAATTTCCTTTAACAAATTACAAAGGAATTCTTACTCTTTGAAATTGCATCATTACTTTCAACCATTTTCATATAAAATTAAGAAATTTCGGGGCCTTCTTTTTTTGACGCCCGATTTTGTTCGTAAAAATGTCTACTAAAGATGCCTAAATACAGGGTTGGCATTTACCGTAACCGAATACCGTAACGTAACCGTTTCAAAACCGTTATTTTTCCGTACCGAACCGTTACCGTAACCGAAATAAAAATTATCGTTTTCGTAGTACTTATATAAAAAAATTTCGGGTACAATTTTATCAATATTTTTATATGGCAAGCTTTGACTCTGCATAGTATGCATGTCTTGTTCGTGGTAAATGTCCGTTATGTTGCATGAACGCACAAAGAAACCTCGGATGCTTGAAAGTTTTTCCGCTGTTATGGAAAAGAAACAACAGTTGCCTTGCAAAAAAAGATGAAAAGTTCTAAGCTATTTTTAAAATGCCTTAAATTGCGTTCAGATAAATTAAAGCTTAAAAAATTTTTGATAAAAATGATGCGATAAACAAATTTTAATATTTTTTTCAAAAAAACCGTTTCATACGGTTATAACCGTAACGAAACTTAAAATTAACGTAAACGATACCGTAACCGTTTTAGTTTCGGTTGCCAACTGCTAAATAGCCTATAAAGTTGGTATATTTTGCAGTTTATATAACTGAGAACAAAGATTGTATACTTTTCCACCGACTAATATCTAAAAATCCTGAAAAGCATTGCTTATGAAGAAGCTATCTCCAAAAATTTGGAAATGTGGGGCTTTTGAGGCAAATCCGCTGAGCGCAACCTCTAAACCTTTTACGAAAAATCTGAAAAAATTCTCAAAAATACTTTGACCCATAAGCTTTCGGAAACCTTACGTTCTACTATTAAATTCGAAAAAAAAATTTTTTTTGGGACACCCTAATGTATAGGATCGATTTTGTAACCTCCAATTTCCCTAGCAGAATATAATTCTTTTGAAAACATCTCAAAAAGCAGAGAAACAATCACTTCAACGTCCCTCAAAACTCGAGCCGTTGAAAAAATTTTATATTTTCTTTAATAACCATCTTAAAATGGCCAATTTATGATGATTTTTCAAGCAAAATTTTAATATTTCTCGTGCCTAAAATTGTGCTAAGACTCAAAATAAGAAAAATTCAATTTAAAAACATTTTTGATCGGGTAGAAATTTCAATAATTTTTAGCATGCTTTTAGGGATATTTAAAATGGCATCTTTTTAAAGAAAAAAATTCGGCTTCGACCTATGGTTCCCTGGGCATTCTTTCTCCAAAAAAATTGTAGAATCTTATTTCACTAGTGAAATTAAATTTTTTTTTTCGTCGAACAAAACGATCCACCTTAATGTATAGCCATAAGAAAGTGCGCAACTTAATTCTCGGCCACTCCTTTCCAAATCGATTTTACCATTGACCCATAGCCAATCTAGGAAAATCAAATAAAGGGATTTTCTACATTTGTAAAAAAGGTACTTTGAGGAACTGCGGTCAACAGTTTCTATCCATTCGATGACCTCAAAAATGTATCACAGTGTTATTTAGCAATTTATTAATTAATTACACAGTCTCACCCAATGAAAAAAGATTCAGAACAGTTGGCATTATGATGCTTACTATATGTTTTCGTGGTCTAGATAGCTCCATCGGTTCTAGATTCAGCAGTAGCCTCAAAAAAGCTTCCTCGAGTGGAGATTTTGGGCCGACGGAGCTATAGAGACTGCGGGATCGGATTCAGCGACCACAAAAACATATTGCAAGTGTAGTGAGACATTTTTTTTTCAGCATCTCCTTGAGTTTATTCAATCTTAAGCCACAATCAATATAGAGTAAATCCCTTTAAATCCCCTATGAGTGGACTCTCTCATAAAGGAACACATCCCCTACTGCAAGAAAACTATCTCCAAACTATCAACGACCCTCGTAAGCGGTCAACAAATGTACGGGAGAGTTCTTCTCGGCATTAACTCCTACCAAAAAAAAAAAAAAAAACAAGCAAAATCATGCTCACATTTGCTCATGTTTACTCTCGACCGTTCATTTTTCCCTCCGACAAAAAACAAAAAAAAATTACTTCTTCGCACAAGTGACTTCCACTTGGAGAGCGCATAAATACACTTCTTCTTAATATCTCGACCTTAAACCTAATTGTCTTTGAGATTAAATTTACGTTAGAAGCGAACGGAACGACAAGCACATGTTCCTAAGTAGATAATTTGCAATTCAGATAAAATGGAGACAGATCCGTTGAAGGAGACGCAACATATTTGCCAAATGGCCTTTAAGCAAGTTTTAATCCCGAAAAAGCGACACAAATTGTTACGAACGAGCGGACGCACGAACGAGTGTATGCCGAAAGTTGAATTAATGAACCAGCCACGACACAAAGATGGACGTAATATAATACCATTGACCCGTAAAACTCCAAAGAGCTTAAAAACTATTACGAGAGCAAAATTTTTATCTTCAAAGCTTTGTCTCTATTAAAGTTGAGTATTAAAGTTTGGTCAACTTTCATCGCACACTTTCACATACGTTCACATGTCTGTCAATGTGTGTGTGTGTGTGTGGTGTGTGCTAATGTTTGGGTGTGTATATGAACACAAATAAAACTTTCGAACGATAGTTCTCGTGCCACGGTCCGTTGGGTCCGAATGCAACAAGAAATTTAGCAAGACAAGCTCTCGAACAATGTTTAATGAATATTAGCCTCCTGAGCAATGGCGAAATGCATTTATCTCTCAGCATCTCTGCGGATGTATGTATGGGTCTTTGGTGTGTGTGTGTGTGTGTGTGTAAAGTGTAAGTTTTTATGCAGTTTGTGGACGTTACGGTCAGACAGTAACAAAAAACTTGGAAACGTTATGAAAACAACGAATTTTCGTAATTGCCACGCCAGACTCTGCCACTGTCACTGCTGCTTCTGCTGCTTGACCCAAAACTATCCAAACACACACACACTCATGCACGTGTGTACACAAGCAAAAAACGAGAGAAGGAGCAGGGCAGAAGCGAAAGACTCAGAGTGCTGTAACGTAAAAGGCTACAAGGATATGATTTCAAAGAGACTATCAGACCGACCGCCACAAAAACGTTTAAAGGAGAGTGGAACGCAAAATGCATGCAAACAGAGACCCACATTCGTATTTTTTGTGAAAGCCCAACAAGAAGTGTCACACGTTGACAGCCAGCCAGCGTGTACAAACACCATGGGAAAATATTCATATTCAAGGCAGACGATCTGCCTAATGCTCCAAAAGGGATCGATTTCCTTTCATCATATTCATGAATCATGAGGAATTTTTCTTTTTTTCCCTGATGATACACGCATGATGATATGATGAATAAATCGTTTTGTCATCTTTTCAATTATTTCCTATTGGTAAGCATAGTGACCATAGCATACACCAAACGAACTAACGAACCCAAAGAACCACAGATATTCGCATGCAAATTGCGTTAATTTCGTAAATTTCCTTCCTCTGCGATTATTTGTTGAATATCCTGTTGCAGTCGCAACAATTATGATTCCAACGATAAGTCCTGTTAAAGTGGCTTCTGCCACAAACTGGGTGCATACTCTTGCGGTAATAGTGAAAGGCTATTTAGCATTGTTCTCCAGTTATGAACGCACACTCGAGCATTATGGATGCTTCTGATGTAATTAAGGTCAAATTAAGTTATTAGAGCAAAATACCGATGAATGAAACAAGAAACATTTATCATTTAACGAATCAAAGATTACACTGGGTTACAGTACTTTTTTCTCTTTTAAACATGAAAAACATATTTCTAAATATTTTTCATGAAGCGGTTTTTTTATATAAATTTTTGAAGAAAAAAATGTTATATTTATCGCAGGTTTTTAGAGCAGTGCGTGATCCGATTTGAACAAATTATCCTTCAATTCAAAGAAAATTAACCCCTCTAGGACTTTTTCTTATATAGTTTAAAGATTGGTCAAGAAAATAAAATTCTGTAGACCTTTAAATCATAAAAAAAACACATAAAAATTTTTGAGAAAATCGGTGAAATTTTTTCATTCATGGACTTTTAAGAATTGGATAGCAAACAGATACAGAAACAGATTTTTTTCATTTTTGATTTAAAGTCGGTTCTTCGCCTGACAATATGAGATATTAACTTTCAATATCTATCGATAAATGACAAAGTTATAATTTTATAACTGATAGAGTAAAAGCAGAATACTTCAGCAATGAAAACTACTTACACATTTACGCTTTAAAGTATGCAACGTATTTTTGTGATAATTTTTTCATTCAATGTTGAGAAGTTATAGTTCAAAAAAGCACCATTCCATTTCCGGACAAAGTTTCGTTTGCCGAAGGAATCCTTGAACAAAATCTCTTTGACTTGAAATAATTCAGTCCTGCTACCTTCCCCCATTCATTCAACCCATTTCATAAGGGTCCTTTCTTTAATTATTCTTATTTAAAAAAAAAAAAAAATATTTAAAAATTTGAAAATATGCATTGATGACTTTGCGGTTGACCGTTAACCCTAATAAAGCCGAAGGGTTTATTTAGATTTTTTATCACAACAATTTCCCTTTACAAAATGTGAATGCTCATTTAGATATTTGCCTTCAGACGAGTACTTCTCCTATTGAACGTTCAAACACACGCACAATCGAAAGTGCTGACCGCATCGGGTAAATGAACTAGATAAATTATTTGTTTGGCATTTAGCTTCCGATATACACATACTTCTAATGTACAGCAGCAGGAGCAGCAGCAGCGAGTACATAAAAGCGCACCCACGTCAACATACAACCATTGGGCAAACATTGGGTCGCCGGGGTTGGCACGAAGCCATAAAAATGCTTGCACTCCCGCCCAAGCTTTCAGTATGAACTCATAATGTAATAATAAAAAAAAGTTAGATCAAACGATTGCAATCATTCAATTAAATCGTTCGAATTGTTTTGAAATTATTTTGAAATTATTTTGTCGAGGACAATTTGTTGATTTACGGAGTCCTTTCGAAGTGAAAAACGGACATTCTAGTTTAAATAAAGCAAATTATTTTGTACCTTAAATCCACTGTGTTATTACACTCAGCTCATTACTAGACGATATATCACAACTGTTGGAAAGTACTCATAATGGATAGCGATTAAGGATATTCAAGATGTTAAGGTGAATAATAGACTTTAAGATTAGGAGATATATGTATGTACGTTTCGCCAACAAAGGTAGAAGAACTTAATGTCTTTGGGCGTGGTATAAGTCTTAGCCATACCCAATTGAGTCAAAAAGAAAAACACTTTTCAATCATGTTTAGTGGTGGGAAAGAAATAGAAAGCTAGGTGTGGATAACTCTTAAGAACGAGCGAAGAAAATTTTTAAAATGTTAAACAGAACGAAATTTCTATGGATTTAGCTAACTCTTTTTCAAGCGAAAACTTCCTCTCCACAAAACTCGGGATCCCTACATATCATACGGTATTTTTATACCGAAATAATACATTTTAAATACCGAATGAGAGATCCGATCTAGGACACATTTCTTGTTAAAGCTTGAAAACTTGCAGTTCTATGTATCTGGTGAAAATCCATTGAAATTGGATGACATATACCCGTAGATGGTGTTCTCAAAACAAAAAATTGACTTCAAAGCGGTTTTCAAAATAAACCAAGACACAAAGAGATCGGTACCACGTTATTTTAGTTAATGTAGACGCGATGAGGGCTGACAGCTGACAGCTGTTTTCAAAAAGTTTGAATGCCATTAAATTTCTTCAAAAATGCAAATGTTAATCTACAGCGTTATCTTACATACATATGTATGTATGTCATGCTAAGAACAAATTTCGCCGCAAACTGCGTGCGGCTAAAAAAATTAATTTGTTTTTGAGTTTTTGAACCGAAAATTTGACAGCATGTTGAAAGAGTTTACTGTCAAGATTTTTTTTTTTTTTTTTTTTGAAATGCCAACTGCTTGTAGAGGGCTTAATTAAAATATTTGATTGGAACGTTTTTGGAGTCCCATTAAAAAATTTAATAAAAACACAGATTATTCATAGATATAAACACAAGCAGTCGTGGCCGAGCGGTTAAGGCGTCTGACTAGAAATCAGATTCCCTCTGGGAGCGTAGGTTCGAATCCTACCGACTGCGGTCGGAAAGTTGGTTTTTTCTTCACGAAAGATATTTTTTTTTTATAGTTTTTATATTATATTATTATTATATGTTATAAATTATATTATTATATTTATTTATATTAATATTATTAATATGTACTTAATAATGATGTTTTTTAAACGCGTACTCAACCGACTACGGCACAGAGGCCGTCATCTCCGAGATGAACTGACGATTACTCTCTTTTCATTCCTTTACTTTCAAAAGAATCCTAATTTGAGAATATAAGTATGAGTAGCTTTCTAGTCTTCTGTTAACGGTGAATCAATATTTTCTGAATCATCATGGTGGCTTTAAAAAACACCCATAAATGTGTTCTTTCATACAATAATCTTCCAAATGCTAGCTGGGTGTAAATGTTCACCTCAATTTAAGCTGCCGCAAGATGCACAATGTTTTTGCTTACAAAATAATTTCGTATTAAAACGAAATAAAAACATTTTTTGAGTACACCGTTCAATATTTTTGGGTACATTATTTCTCTCGCACAAACTTTTTAATAACTTTTCTAAGCCACCATTTCGCTGTTATTGACACAAACTTTGCTACAAAAAATTCACATGAGCTCGTTCGCAGGCAAATAACAATTTCCAACTTTTTAGTATGTAGGTACCTATAACATATAATAACTGTATGAAAAAAAGGACTCTGAAACTGAACATGTTAAAATAAAGTCCCATACCCATACAACGAATTAGACTGCGCTTAAAATTTTCAATTTTAAAGCCAGCATCTCTGTGCTTTTTCCTTACTTTCTTTCTTTCTTTTTTTTTTTTTTTTTTTGTGTGTTTATTTAAGGCAGCAAGCAATTTAATTTCACAAAAGTGTGACGTGCAAGGATCCTAATTACCCACCCGCATTTTATCCTTCGAATAAATTCAAATTAAAATGAATTACAAGTTGATTCTAATGCGGTTTCAGCATGTATGTAATTTAAAAAGCACACTTCAAGGCATCACAGTGTGTTGCGGCTTATACGTTATCTGGATAATAGCATCACTCATACGTCGTGCGTACCCAATGAAACTTTTAATTATGCATTTTAAAGTAGTCGTTATAATAATTATAACTTCAGGCACACATTTTATTTCTGAATTAATTTCAAAGCTAAGGTAATAACAGTTTTCTTTGTTTTTCGTGTGGAAATTCTCGAAAACACGACAAATCGGAGTAAATATTATCGCTTGAAAAAAAAAAACAAAAATTCTTGCCAAGATTTGAAGTGAAAAAAATTTTATTAGAAGAAAAAAAAAATGGCATGGGAGAATACCAAAAGTAGGGGAAAATAATTTAATTTGGCTGTGACTACTGATGAAGACTAAATTATTCAGAAAAGTACATGAAATATTTGCCGGAAAGTTGTATATTAAGCATTTTAGATGTTCCAGTGAGCAATTTAATATTAATTGCCATCATGCACGATTGGGATTATTGTAATTAGCCGTTATGCTCGAATGTTTTTATTTTCGTTCTGGTCTTGCCGAACATTTTCAGCAAAAAAATCGCTCTCGCTTGGCAGTCGAAAGCCACACACACACACACACCTTCTAATTTGTCGCAACCGCATGACATGACGCTGTATTGTTCGCACTCAATTGTTTGTAAAGTAAGTTGGGACGAGTACCTGGGAAGGGGCAAAAAATCCACACAAAAAAAAAAAAAACAAACATTGAAAAACGCTGAAACTTACTATAGTAGAGTGACTGTCTTTGCCACTGCTCCATATCGATTTTTCTTTTACGATTTATCATTTGTCATGCTTGGTCCTTACACACAAAAAAACTAAAAAAAATAAAAAACAAGCCCGAGAAAAATGGTTTTGTGGCCGTTCATGACCGGTTTTTTTTTTCAGGGGGACTAAAGCGCCACTCGGATGTCAGAACAACTGCATTGAAACACACATATAAACACTCACACTCACACACACACACACGCACACATTCCCAATTAAGCCCCTTTTGAAGGAATGAAAAAAGATATTTTGCGTCACTTTGTCTATTTTTCGTCCTTTCATTTTTTTGCGGCACATAATTTTGTTGTAGCAATTTTGTATGTTTATTTGACTTACGTATCAGGGTCATGACTCTGCAGTCTATAGTGTGTATAGTGTGTTGTGTGTATCGTACCTATGCTGGATATTTAAGTACCATTTTGTGCTCTGACCCAACAAATGTGGAATGAAAATGAAAATGGAAACGAAAATGAAAGTTCTCAAAAGCTTGCATATTCAATTTCACCTTCCGTACTCATTTTGCGTTTGAAAAACAAAAAAAAAAAAAAAATACTCCGCGTGGAAAGCGTAAATTTAGTGGAAATGCTCGGAGATGCTTGGGTGAAGGTAACATATCTATTTAAAGTTTGAGTGGCAGTTTCAGTTCACCTCAGTTCTCGCTCGCAACATAGCGCTTATTCGAACGAAAGATAAGAAAATAATTAGAAAACTTTATACAGAAACAGAAACAGAAACAAATAAATGTTTGAAAGCTGACGGAAAACTTATTAAACTTGAATGTGCTGGAAAGGAAAACTTGAGTGTGCTTGCGTTATGCTATATATATATATATATATATATATTATTATATTTGTGTAGGTAGGTAGGCATCAAATGGGCAACAAGCACACTTGGGAGTTTGCAAAGCTTCAGAAAGCATTAATAAAAATCTTAACTGAGAGAATAAATTATTATCTTCCAGACGGAAAGGGTATGTTATTCATTGGCAGTCATCAGGAACAATGGATTGCCATCCAGTTGGGCTAAAAAGGTATGGAAGGAAATAGAGGTTTTTCGGGGAATTTTTTTGAAATTTATCCTTGAGATATCTATTTACTTAGTCATCCAAAAGACCGGGCTAAAGGATTAAACGTGATATAAATTCTCAAATAGAAGACTTTCGACAAATTTGTTTTTAGCTTGATTGAGAAAACATAAAGTTTTCCCTGGCAAAGGAAGTCCTTCAATGCTTCTTTACGATTTTCTGAAGTTATTTTGATAAAAGCACTTTCCACTTAACTCATGCGAAAAAGAATAATAAAATATTGGTCGATTTGGTGCTCTTTTTTAAATGGTTCTTATATCCGAGAATGTACTGTAATACTCGGGGATTTTTCTTCAATAAAATTTCCGGAACAGAACAATTGTAATGACCCTTTCAATGTCATGTTTACACCAAAAGTAATACACATATACATATATACACATATGTACATATTTTTAATTTGAATGGGAATCATCTTGACTTACCTTGAACTAGATCGGCTAAAAGCTATTTTCCCTGCCGCTATTTCTTTCGAATATAAATTCTTTTTTAGTACATTTGGCGCTGGCTCTTGAATTTTGTATTGAAAAGGCAAATTGATTTTTCAAAAGCGTTTTGCTTCTCGATAAACAATAAATTAAAAATCAGCGGCGCGAAAACATCAGCAGCGCAGAGTTTCAGTGGTCGGAGGACGAGGACGAGGAGGAGACCTTAGTACGTTTAATTATGATGTAATGGAAGCATTTTGTTGTTGATGTTTGGTTTTTTCAATCATTTTTCGCATTTTCAATTTTTGGTTAAAGGAAAAGCTTCTCGCTTTTTTGTTTTGTTTTTGTTGTTGTTGTTGTTGTTGTTATTTTCTCGGCGTTGAAATTTTCAAATTAGCAAATTGCACTTTTGATTTTCTCCAGCAAAATTACCACATGTCGGACGTACCGAACGCGAACCTTAGGCAAGCACTCAATCACACGCGCATCTCACTTGTTGGAGAACAAAGGCCAAAAACGGATGTAAATTTATATGTATACATATATCTGTATATATTTATATACATAGAATAAGTATATACACATCTACTTATATGTGAGGCTTTGTTTCTCTCCGCTGGATAATTTAAAATTTATTTTCTCATTTCCTCGTACTATTGAGGAAATCGAGTCTAATTATACACTCGGAATATTAACACAAAAATTTGCGAATTATCTTGCGCCGCACTCTCTCCACAAAAAAAGAAAGGTTCTTCAATGGATTTTTCAATTTTTTTTCGGACTATTGCTTTAATATATTTTTTTTAATTTTTTTTTGCTCACGAATTTTGTTTATTCTTTGGAATGTTTTTTTTTTTAAATGAATTTTTAGCGCCTCTGCTTTTATTTGTGTTAAAATTTTCAGTTTCGAGCGGTTTTTTTTTATGAAATGGAAGGGAAGAAATTGAATGGGTAATTTTAAAAACCTCTTAACTCATTAACGACTGACCCTAGATTCCGTTGTCCGATTTTTACAAAACTTCACACAGACATTACTTATGGTGTTTATATTGACAAAAAAAAAATTTTTTTTTCCCTGCCACCCCTGAGCCTGCAGGACATGGGTATTTTTCTACCCACTTCGCTGTTAAAGGGTTCTAAATGAATTATTTTTTTTTTTGCAAAGGGTGTCAATAAAAACACTTCTTCGTTCCGATTAAATGAAAAATCGTAAAAAAGAAATCGGTCAATTGTTGGTGTGTGTAAAATGGGACTTATGAGGGACATTCCAGAAAAAATTTCGATTGTTTTAAAAATTTTTGAACATTGCAAATTTTCTGAAATTTGACTCGTCAACAACCCCTCTAAACATGACTCTATATGACCCCAAAATATTTTTAAAGTAGTCTGATCTCTCCCCTACCTACACATTAAAACCAATTTAAGATACCTTTCACCTACCTCAAGCATAAATTTTTTTTTAATGGCTTAATTTGTGGTATTTAATACCCATCCGCCGTTAATGAGTTAAAGAAAATTTTTTTCAACATAGATTTTTTTGCTGAAAATGATTCCTTAAAGGTAGATGCGAATTTTGGGAAGAGAACAAATAATCTAAAAAATTTCTTCCTCCTTAATGTGGACTTATTTAAAAGTCCTTTGATACTCATTGGGTTAAGCATGAAGCAGTTTTTGACTGATTGCTGAAAAATTCTATTCTAGTGGCTTTGTGAGGTTCTTGCAATGATCGACTCAAATAATGGTGGGACGAAATTTTTCAACTGAACAGCGTTTTTCGCATGAAATTCTTTAAAATGTTGCTTAAAATTGAATGACGTTCGAAACCCGTTAACAAATATAAGGAGGCAAAGGATATATCAATGGTGGATTAAGATAAGAGAAGGAAAATCATCAATGGCATTAGAGGGAAGTGTTCTTTTTTTAATTCTTTCTATAGGAGAGAAGGGTGATAGTTTAATGTCCAATTTACCGCATTTAGATTCACGCTTGTGATATATTATTGATGCTCTATTTGAGGGACAACTACTTGATAATATATATTCTTAGCTTTCTGCTAATATTGAAGGCTTCGCTGTGGCAAAGAGGATAGAAGATATCGCCAGATTTTCCGAACTTTTTTAAAGGAACCTCAGGGTTCCTTTGAGAGACCTCGCACCGCTCAAAAGTCCTAACTTGACTCTTTTTGTTCTTAATTGAATTTCTCCAAACACTCAAAGGCATCCGGGGAAGAAACAGCATTCCTCGGACTTAAAATAAATATACACGAACTTAATTGTAGAAACTTTAAAGAAGAGAGAGAAAAAAAAAACTTAAAATATTAAATGAATATTATTCATTCATTTAACCACACTAATAAAAGTCTCCCATAAATTTTCGAACCTCTTTTTTGTCTACAAATAATTGAATAAATTGAGCTGTTAACTCCATGGGGGGCTGCCCGTTTAATAGGGTTAAAAACGAGTACAAATATTCCTAAATTGCGTCCGCTCGAAAAATGATTTTCATTGTTTTTTCTGTTTTAACAAAGAATTTGTTTTATTTTTTTTTCTATAGTAAAGCTTATAAAAAGATATAAAAATGTTTTAAGCTCAACATGACGTATGATGAATGGCGAAAAGCTCAACACGTATACGTCGGGTTATTGTTGTAGCCAATAATAATCATCGAGCGTTTAGTGATTTTCCGCTGCAATTTTTTCCCCCCAAATTTTCAATATATAAACACACAAAAATAACATAAATATATTTTTATAGCACGTAAAATTCCGTAAGCAAAGTATGTACATTTGTACACTACGTATAATATGATAAGTAAATAAATTACAAATAATAGTACACAGATGTGTGTGAATTGATTTTTATAGAATTTTCTCTATTGGAAATTTACGCTTTCAATCTTCAATCGAAACAAGACTACATAATTAAAATCTTGTTGCAATGAAAGCATTAAATTTTAAGTATCATAATTACATCAAGGCAAATGAAATGTTATGTTCCAATAGAAAATATATTGAATTGGGTGCCATCATATGATGGAGCTTCATTCCCGGTTCAACTGATTTTATTTCACTTTTCTGCACTGAAGGTCTCTGTTTTCAGTGCCCTTTAATCTTATGGGTCCTCTGCCATAGAAAAAGAGGTGTGCTTTTTACTTTTTACTCGAGAAATATCAATTGACATCGAGAAATGTGACTTTTAATAATAATTTTTTCCAGTGCATGAAGAGATTATTCCTTAAAAAAAACAAAAATCTCATTTACTTTTCATCGAAAAGTCGTTCATCGAAAAACCTTAAATGAAAAACACTTTGGGGTTAGGAAAAATCATTAAAAATATTCACTAGGAAAGTCACTTTACTCATTGATATACTCAAAATATTTTGATGTAAGACCCGAACTTTTCATTACTCAGAAAGGCTGGTCTGAAAATTTTTGTTAAAAATGCATATGAACTGCGGTGTGCTATGGAAAAACGAGAACATAATGTACCCAGCCGGAAATTTTCTCATAAATGACCAATTCATTAATTTTTTCACCAAGGATATCAAGGGGAAAATTTGAGTACTTATCAATTACAATGGCATTGCCATCGAGAGAAGGAGCTTTTTATCGCAATTGCAATGGCAATGTCATCAAAATGTTTTCATCGACTCAATGACTGTCATCGAAAGAGGTATCGATACGACGGAGTAGATCTACTCCACTTTCGATGACCAATTCGTGACATATGCTCTTATGACTGCCAATGCCGCTTGTGTGTTAATTTCATTTGAAAGTTGGTGTATAATCAGGAGGAGTCGCGGCTCTATGTCATGCTGAAATCATTGATTGTTTCACCGGGAAATTTCCGGCTGGGTACATATATTTATACGCATACATGTGAACGCACACACTCGTGCTCAAAGGAAACTTCAGCTTCATTCCAGTACCCACTCGAATGTGAGCTTTTTAAATAGTTAGTCATAAAAAATTCATAAACTCAAAAGTCAGAATGTACATGACAGCAAGATAATAAAATGACTAAGCAGATGAGAATAAGGACGATAACATGCATAAAAAATCAAGGATATGAAACTTCGATAGACAGACACCGTTGCAAAGCGAACACGAATTGCGTTTTATAAAATTTTTATCAACTGAATTTGTTTTTCTTTTTTCTTCATTTTTATATTTTTATTTTATTTTTTATTATATTATTTATTGGGAGCTCAAATGTCTTTGGATCCTGTGTATGAAAGTTTCCTTTTTTTTTGCAGAGGGACACACACGCTCGCATGTAAATTATGCAGAATAAAAAATGAGAATTAAAGGAACGATGGGTAAGTTTGAACTTTTATTAATGAATACATTGAAAAGCCGTCAGTCTCCGTCTCCTTATTTATTATGCATACAATGTGAATAAGTTTTATACGCAAAAAAAAAGTAAGGGTGCTATAGTCTATAGCTATAGTGTTCAAATAATTTTTAATATCAAGAGGTGTTTAAGGCCATAAGGGCCCCATATTCCGACTTTTGTTCAATTTCTTTCTAAAAACCTCCTCTTTGTCACGCCCACTTTTCGAAATTTTTTTGAATTCTAATCAGAGGCTTAGACACATATACTAAAAATTCGAAATTTCATTGAAATATTTCAAAAAAGTCAAATTTTGGGACAATTTTGGGATTTTTGTGACAGACCCCCTAGTACTGGAGGTACCCTTAAAAATGGACCGTCCAAAGAATTTTTTGGAGAGGATGTTTATGGCTACAAAGGAAGCATAAGTGTAAATTTTCAAAATTTTCCAAAAACACCCCTCTGACACGCCCACTTTTCAAATTTTTGGCAATTACTTTAATTGCCTTAAAATATGTTCAAATGTCAAATTTCATTGAAAAACTTCGATTTCAGAGCAGTTTTTGTGATTTTCATAACCGACCCTAGTACTGGAGGTACCCTTAAAAATGGTCCGATCGGGTCTTTTCTCGAACGTGCTTTTACTCATGTCCCCATGAGCACGCATACCAAATTTCGTCGAGGTAGCTCAACTCCTTCGATAAGAAAACTGTATACAGACAGACGGACAGACGGACATGTCTAAATCGAATCTCTTGGGTGACGCTGATCATTTCTATATATATTTTGTATGGTCTATCTCGACTGGTTCTGGTTGCTACACACAATCACACAAACGCAATATACCCTCGACACAGAGTGTGTCGGGTATAAAAACACTCCAGTAAAAAAGGACTTTGCATCACAAACTCAATGGAAAACTTAGCAAACTTGCTAAGCCACAAGTACCCTTTTGGCACGAGTACTTGAGGAGACGACTTAAGCTGAGATGAGGTGAAGGTCTAATAGAATTGAGTGCACTATTTTTACCTATTAAATATTTCAGTTCATTTTTAATTTATTTTATTTTTTTTTTTTTTTTTTTGTATAGAAAATGACAATTTTCTAAGCGATTTGCTTTTCAAAAAGTGAACTTTGAAAGTCTGTAGTGCAAATTGAAGTACGCACGATTAAGCCTTTGCCTACTGACGTGGAATGTCAGAGCTAAATTTAGTATTGGCATCT
The DNA here is from genome assembly GCA_020466095.1 of Chlorops oryzae. Taxonomy (NCBI): domain Eukaryota; kingdom Metazoa; phylum Arthropoda; class Insecta; order Diptera; family Chloropidae; genus Chlorops; species Chlorops oryzae. The sequence goes on from CM035807.1 coordinate 105,325,478, forward strand.
ATTTTTTCATTACTGTAGGTACGCTTAACGTGATCCCCCACTATTCTGTTGAGCTGTCGAGTTGAGAAAGCAAAAACAAACTATTTTTTTTTTTTTTTTCTTTGAAAGATAACTATGAAAAAACTACAACATAAAATCCAGGGAACATTTAAGAGAGTCAGTCATTTTAAATGTAAGAGAGCACATACAATACATGTTCAAGTGTATGGTCCTTGATGTGGTGTATGGCATTGCCATACCAAATAATTTTTAACTGCTTTTTGGTTGTTCAATGTGCGAGAAGAAACGCTTGAAAATTCCATTCTGAACTTGACAAAATTTCTACAAGAGAGTATGTGCAAATATTTTAAAATGATATCCATATTAAATTAAAATGAATAATTAAAATTCGTTTAAGAAATTGAAGCATACTTTTGAGATTAAACGTGGTTTCATAATTTTAAAGTTCATTTAATTGAAAAAACTATTTTAAATAAAAAATTCAATAAAATAATAAGTATTTTATTAATCCAAAGTTTCGAAATTTATTTAAAAATCATATTTTTGAAACTTATTATTTTAAAAGTATAAATTTTTTAAAATAAATTACATCTTTTTTTCTATAAAAATAATGCATAAAAATAATAATGCAAGCAAATGAAAAACGTCTTAACTTTAGGCTTTAAAAAAAATTCTCAAGGTAGATTAAAAGAAAGACAGAAAAAGAGAAGAAAATACTTGAAATTTAAAACAAAATTTTCCACATATATGCCCTTTTCCCCCACACTTCTCCTCCCAGGACCAACTATCCTTGAATGCTAAAGCCAAAAAAACAGAAAAAAAAAAAAAAAAAACGTTATAAATATACGGAAAACGCGTTTCATCAAAGGCTTTACAATTATGAACACATGTATGTACGCCCACAATCACACAAATAAATCGAGATGCGGCACGAGCACAGGTGAGGCACGAAATTACCAATACACGCTCGCAAAGATGCTGGAGCTCGGGTCTTATTTTGTTCGTTTTGTTCGCCGATTGTGCTTTTATACTGTACGTATAACAACAATAATAACAACACCACTACACACTCATGCTCATAAAGACAACAACATTAACCAAGCCAACCAGCAACACCAATAAGCTCAATAGAATTTCTCTTAAACTGAACTAAAAAAAAAAAGAAAAAAAAAGAAACACTCAACCAGCAAGCAAGAAATAATGGTGAAAATCCCGTTGATAGCAGAACGGCATAGATTTTCACCTTTGCACTTTGAATTTGAATTTATGAAATTTCTTTCAATTACTCTTATATCGGTCATGAGAATTTTTTTTGATGAAAATTTTATGAATATTCGAAATTACATTTGCTGCTCTGTCGATGTTAATGAACAAAATTTATTTTTATTTATATTTGAATTGGTTTTTTCAATTTTTTGTTTTTGTTTTTTTCACAGCTTTTTAACTGAAATTTAAACAATTTGCCCGCACAAACGTTATGCGGGGAGTTCACATTTTCCGCTCGTTGTTTTCCGTTCAAAATTCGAATTCAAACTGTCGAATGGCAATGAAGCGCCAATCGCAGCTACGTACAACACACGTTGCTCGATTGTTAGGTTGTGTATGCGTGACTCTGTTGCTTTTCACGTTTTGGCACTGGATTTTTCCAGGAGCACTCGTTTATTAATTATCCCTCTCTCACTCTCTGCCTTGTTCTCTCTCTCTCTCTCTCTCTCTCTCTCTCTCTCTCTCTCTCTTACTTACTGTCCGTTACGCTTACACGCTGGGACACTCTCATTCGAATATTTAAGAGAATAAAGTCGTCGCCAAAAGTTCCGAGTCCTCGAAAAAATATTTTTTGCTGGCAACGTAAAAGATTTCTTTGTAAGAAAAGAATTTCATGTTTATTTTGGTCAATTGAAAGTCGGGTCACTCACTACCCTGTAGGAAGTTGAACTAGTGCAGAAGTATTCTTCGACTACTTCCCAAATCAACAGTACTACTCGCTCGTAATTTCCCCGCCAATGCATTGAACTGTAAACTTTTACTCTGAGGTGCCATTCGAAAATCGACAGTCGCGTCTGAACTAGTGCAGAAGTAGAGGGAACAGGGCCAATTCAGTAAATTTGCTATACTACGTTGATAGATGGGGGACCGGCCCGCGTTGTCATAGCTCACAGCGTAGCGCGTGCACCCCGCGATCCGAAGGACCCAGGTTCAAATCCCGGGCCAAGCGAACGCCAATTTTTTTTTTATTTATTAGTAAAAATTGGAATCCTTAGAGGAATAAAAAGCAAATATATAAAAAAAGAAAGGTTTCAAATTGGCAGAAAATGTTGAGCAAATTTGTGCGCAAAGTTGTGAGACACCATTGGTGAAGACTTGTTTTTCAATCCAATTATTTGAGTTTTTCGAAACATGTCATTCGTCCAAATTTTTTCGCCTGCGACAGGAATCGAACTCGAGTCCTTCATATTGCCAAGCGAATACGCTTTCACTACGCCACGGACCTATCTGACTCACGCACAGAAAATATATTAGATTAATGTGTGGGCAAAATTGAACTGTTGAATATGCCACTAGTTAGGTTCTTTTGTCCATGTCTCTACTCGCGTACTAGTTCTTTTTCCTATACTCGAGAACTACTCGCTAGGGCATAATTGACCCCACTCTTCCTACAGGGTAATTAATCGCTCAGTCAATAAATCTCTCGTGTATATGGGCCTCTGGGATAGCGTAGGGGATGCGTGCTATGCTCTTGATCCCAGGGTTTGAGGTTCGATTCCCAGCACAGACGAACAGGCGACATCACTGATTTTGCTAGGGGGACTTTTCCTGCTGGGACGGCCTAAGTTGCAGGCACTTCAACCTTATTATTATTAAGTAGGCTGTAAAGCACCACGACCTAAAAGATCTTTTGTGCAGCCCGTATTCCTTTAGCATAATTTAAGACTATTAAAGAATCTTAGAATTTCTAAAGGACTAAAACGACTAATTGCTTGAGGGACCATTATTCTTGCCCCTAGACACTCGAGTCTGCGCCTAGCCGCAGCAGGGCAAGTACATAAAACATGCTCTGCTGTTTCCTGCTCTGACTTGCAAAGTCTACAGAGATCTTCGTTTATCACCCCCATCTTTTTCAGGTGATATTTCAGTCTACAGTGCCCCGTTAAGAGTTCAGTATAGATCTTGATATTGTTGATCTGCTCAGGTTAAGTGTAGCATCCGCCCTGATGGTCGTCAGACTTATGAGCCTTTTTTCCTGCCGCATGCCCTTGTGGGCTCTCCAGCATTCATTTAGGCTTTTCTCTTCCCATTTCGTAATCAGGTCGTTTCTGTAGCTATTGTTAACCCCACAGAATGGTTCTGGTCCAATGAAAGGGTTTGCCGCACCTCTTTTGGCTAGGCAGTCCGCTCTTTCATTGCCTGGATGTCCTTCATGCCCCGGTATCCAATATAGAGTAACAGTATTCCTTCTGGATAGGGTTTGAAGAAGCCCATGGCATTCATATACCTGTTTTGAGTTGATAGTGAATGCTGAAAGGGCTCTCAGAGCCGCCTGACTGTCTGAGAAGACACATATTTATGTGGGAACCTGAAGTGTTCCTTCGTATACATTCTCTGACACACAGCAGCTCTAAGGCGTGGACCTCCGCCTGAAAAATGGATGATGTTTTCCCCATAGCAGCTGCTTTCTGAAAATTAGGCCCAACAACTCCAGCTCCAACGCTGCCGTCATCCATTTTGGACCCGTCGGTGTACCATTTCTGCGAGCCCTCTGCGATTTCTATATTATTATTTCTCCATGAGTCACGTTCTTCAACCTAAATACATGCGTATAGTGGCCTCAGACATTGCGACTTTTCTTCCGACCGATAAGTCCAATAAAGTCGTTCGTTCGCATAATAAGCTACGACTTTTTTTATACCACTTTTCATCCGACTTTATTTGGCGTGAGGTTTTTTATACTTCGAAATTATCGATCGAAACGCGAATGACCAATGAAATTTACAGCATGAAGTAGTACAGCATGCACTCACACGCTCGCACTTTTATCTTCAATCTCGTTTGATTTTCATCCGACCTGCGCGTACGACTTGTTTTCCTATACGACTCCCATCAGACATTCCGACTTGGCTAAGTTGGATGAAAAGTCGGAACGTCCGAGGTCCGGTGTGTCAAAATGTTCATTCAATTTTGTTTTTCCGTTATCAGTACCAACGGGCCTAATACACTAGTTTACAGAATTTAAAACTTTCGCGAGAGCAGAGACGAAATGATGATTTTTAGACTAAATTGGGGTCGCTGATCACGAAAATGGCATCCGTTTTTTTTTCCCCAAAGAATAGTTTTTGAGATATGGGCAAAAAACGTGTTTTTTGGTTACTTAATGAAATTTTGCCAAATAACTCCAATAACGGCTGGTCTAAATAAAAAAAAATTTTATCAGCATGAAGCAGAAAACTTTCCCCTTTGCAACGATATATCATTTGTTAAATATATGTTTATCATTTTTAGTTACCGAAAAAAATTTAAAAAAAATTTTTTTTTACTTAAAAGTTAAAATGAAATTATGAAAATTCAAAAAAAACCCAAAAAAGTCAACTTTTTTCAAGTTCAAATGCCTATAGCTCAAAAACTAAGACACCGATTGTAAACTAGTGATATGCTTGCCACACGTAGGTAGATCGAAATTGAGCAATTTCAGAGCAAAATTTAAAATACCTCAATTTCAAATGTCAAAATTATCCTGAAATTTTTTGAAATTTAGCAATTTCGATCTACGTAGGGCAGGCTTGTAAAGTCTCATCGTTTTGATTTTTATTGAAGCAGTTATCTTACTGAAACTTTACGTCGATTTTATGATTTGATCTGACAGTTTTCACTTTGAAACTTAAGATTTTTGCTCTGACACTTTCATTTGAAAATCTGACTTTTGTAATCAAAAAAAAAAATAATAATATAACACGGTTTGAAAGCCATTTGTAAGAGCTCTTTTTTTGGGTTGTGTAATACTGCTAATTTATGGTAACCTTTAATGAAATATTTAGCATAGTTCTCATTACATGAACATGTATAAAACATAGGCTAGTCAATTACATAATGTTATGTTTATAATTACCACCTTTGATAGCACAGCTCCACAGAAAAAGTGTCAGATCCAGGGGTCTCACTATGCAGTATATTTTCAGGATCCCTAAATTCGAATTTGAGGGCCAAATAGCTCAATCGGATCCTGATTTGGTCATAAGCTGCAAAAAAGCAACCTCGAGCGGGATTGTATAGCCAATTTGTGAGATTATGACTAAAGCTAGACCCAAATGGAGCTGTGTAAACCTCGAATTCGGATTTATTGATCTGGAAGACGGATATTGAGCACAGTACCCTAAGTGTTAAACCTTTTTTTTTTTGTTGTGGGGCTGTGTAATCGTTATTTACATGCAGCGAGAGCACAATGAAGCGAACGACCAAAAAATGCAGCCTTAGAGTACTAAAATAAATTAAGTCAATCGCAGAAATCCTATTACTTTCTAAACACTGATTAGTAGATCCAAATTTAACGAGGTGGCATCAGTTCGAACATAGCGTATTTCCAGGTCCAGGCTCGGGCCAGACTCTCAAACTTTGGACGATTGTGCTCATACATATGGCCAAGTTCCGGTTCCATGCAAACCTAGAAATTGTATAATAACCGCAAATTCTCAGAAAAAAAAAAAAAAAAATGGCTTAGAAGTGAAAAAGTGAACATTAACCCACCTCTGTATATGGATCAGTCAAAATGCTTTGCACTGATATCAAAACTTTGGGAACATTTAACGCGATAGACCAATTATGGTGAAAGATATCGATACCGACATCACCGTGACGCGAAACATTCGGATGGAGAATTTTCGTAAGGAACCGCACAGTTGGAGGATTCATTGGATACCTGTGTATTCGTTTTAAATGAAAAAAGATAATTGTGAAAAAAAATCTTTCCAATTCAATTGAATATACTTGCCCTTCAGGTAAGAAGATAAAAAGAAAGAATTTCCCGCCTTCATATGGACTACCAGCTGGGCCCAGTATGCTTGCTTGCCAATTGGAATTCTGTTTGTCCAGTGGAATCGCTTCGATGCCCTCGGAAGCAATGCTATTCAATAGACTGAAATCGGCACGCAGACGATTAGTTCGTATGGCATCTTGCATAGCTCGCGTCGGTGTCTTCAAAGCCATTTGAATCAAGCATGTATGACAGAAGCATGACGACATCAAAGTTCCATATAATTTCATCCAATTCGGTACTTCTACAATGCTTTGATATAATGGCCAACGTTCTTTAAAATATTTCTTCCACATAAGTTGTGATGTATTTTGGGCTATAATGTTATTCCATTGCTTGCATACGGAGCTCGCACGCCACATCGACATGTCATCCAAATATGAGAATATAATGACCATTATTTCAACGGGCAATGCTAGTACTCCGTTCCGTTCAATACGTATTGGCATTAATGCCGCTTGAGCATTTGCTCTTGGATCGCACAATAGCTCCATATATCGTGGCAACGATAATGGTGCCGATGGTCTCTGTGAAAATGGGAACGGTAATTGAATCATTCAGCTGGCTAATTTAGTAGTCCCTCGTACTTACAGGTCTTTGAATGGAAACTCGTCTAGGCACACGTTCATTTTCGTGTTGTCCTGCTGCCAAATTCTGTTGGTCTCCGTCTATATTTGGTGCAACTAGTGCTAAATTATCGTTGTGCGCAGCAGCAGGATTTTCTTCTCTATCTTGTTGTTGCTGTGGTGGTGGTGGTTGCGGTTGTTGTTGTTGTTTGTTGGGCTGTCGGGCCTGCATCATACCAGCATTTTCATCATCTTCGTCCTCATCGCCAACACCAACATCATCGTAAACTGCATCATTATCGTCTTCATCGTCTGCGTCTTGTTTTTCCTTAAACGGTGGTTCGTCGTTTCCAGAATCCTCATCAGAATCGGAATTAATCGTAGTCGTTCGATCGATTTCTTCCACTTGTGTGTTGTACAAAAAAGCATGACACGTCCCGCAAAGGGGTTCGCCGAAATTCGGGCCGTAAAATCCATTACACACCCAGCAAGTTGTATGGTTCTAGGAAATCGAGCACAATTGGGGAAAATTTTCTTCACAAACACAAAAACCAAAAAAAAACAAAAAATTACCGGAAATGAAAAAACTTCAGTCGGCGCTGTGCTTGCGGGTTCTTCTTCCATTTCAATATCTTCCGACATATCGGCTGATGCCATATTTTCCATTTGTTTTTGTTGATCCAACTTTCTTCTCTTTTGAATTGATTTCATTTAATTTCTAAAGAATACTCGATTGCCATAACAAGTGAAGTATTTGTTTAGGAACAGCTGTTATTTGTTAGAGCTGCCATATGTTGATTTTTTTTGATTTATCGAATTCAAGCTGCAGCTACTCAGCACAAAGCCTATTGCATAGAAGCTGTTCCGGACTACAAAATATAGCATAATCTCAAGAAAACCGATTTCTCTTAAGGGATGTCCATTAATTACGCGTCTTAAGTCTTTGCTCTATCTCTCTCGCTTTTTATAACAGAACTGTCTGCTCAAAGACTTAAAAGGCGAACGTGAAAACAGTAATAAGAATCTTACGTATTTAATGGACAGCCCGTTATGACGTTTATGTTATGTCGAATCAGCTGTTTGCTCGTTTGTTAGACGGAAACTAGTTTTGAAGAGTTTGCTACTATGGGCTTATGTTCGAAAACATTGCATCTTTATTATCTCTCTGTCTCGCTCTCTGTCTCAAATTGCTCTCTCTATTACTCTCTCTTCTCCTCCTCTCTCTTTCTTTCTCTCTCTTCTCTTTTCTTTCTCTCTTTTCTCTCTTCTTCTCTTTCTCTTTTTTTCTCTCTCTTTCTCTCTCTTCTCTCTCTTCTTTCTCTCTCTCTTTCCTCTCTTCTCCTCTCTCTCTCTCTCCTCTCTCTCTTTCTCTCTCTTCTTCTCTCTCTTCTCTTCTCTCTCTCTTCTCTCTTTCTCTACTCTTTTGTCTCTCTCTTCTTTCTTTCTCTTTCTCTCTATTCTTTCTCTTTCTCATCGTCTTCTTCTCTTCTCTCTCTTCTCTTTACCTTCTCTCTCTTCTCTCTCTCTTCTCTCTTCTCTCTCTCTCTCTCTCTCTCTCTCTCTCTCTCTCTCCTTTCTCTTCACTCTCTTCTCCTCTCTTTTCTCTCTCTCTCTCTCTTCTTCCTCTCCTCTCTCTCTCTCTCCTTCTCTCTTTCTCTCTCTCTCTCCTCTCTCTCTCTCTCTCTCTTCTCTCTCTCTTCTCTTTCCATCTGTATACATACGTATCGTTAGACGTAGAAACAATTTTTTATAGCTATGTATTTCCAACTGTTGTCGAAGCAATGATTTCGACATCTAATCAGGAAATGTGACAGATGGTCATGGTGTTCAATATCCAAACACCTTGCTCATATTAGACTTACAAACATATTTTGCTGTGTGGCTAGATCCCCCGGCACTCGGCCATAAAATATGTGCAAGAATTATTTTTCTATGCTTCCGGGTGATTGGGAAAAATCGTTGGTCGATAAAATTGGGTAATATTCTTGTTGCTCTATCTAATACTAGTTGGTCAGGACAGAGGTAACCTTCTTGAAAGATAGCCTTAAATCGAATCAAAATGAACAAATTAAAGCCGTGATTGTAAAAATTGCCGTTCTGACCATACAATAGATGTGGGTAAAGTTTTGTTCTAATTATACTCTTCAGTAAGTGCGATTCAAAATTATTGTATTAAAGTTATTTTGCGTCGCGTTAAGTCAAGACTAACTGAGGCTTAAAGTTTTATTGCCGTATGCAATAATGAAGAATGAGTGAATGAATGAATGAGTAAAGAACGTGGAAGCAGGCGGTAATCTCTGAATTAATAAATTCCGATACGATTTGGGCTTACAAGAAGGCGGAAATTAAAGAAGAAAGCGAAAAAAGTTCATTAACATTAAATGGAATGCTAAAAATCTCATCTGCCGGCATTCACAACGAGTTGAAAAACTACAAATTATTCTACAATGCAATCTCCAGCCAAGAAAGCTGAACATATCGGAACTGATAACCTTATTTAAATTTGAGGTCACAAACAGAAATAATCACAATAAAATGTGTAGAGAAAGTGGAAACTAAGAGAGAAGAATTCTTTACTTTTGATTTCGAAGCGTTCAGTATTGAACTTGAATCATGACGTGTTGGTTGCTTCTCCTGTTGGTCGCCGTTTCGCACGCACAACTCATCCCAAACGGGAGTCAACAATACTACGAGTTGATCAATCAGTTGACGACATCCGAACAGCAAGAGATAAGTTATATATTTAGATCTCAATTGAAGGTGAATTCCGTTTGGCAAAATGAAAAGGCACAACTGCTGCAAATTTTTATAATTGAACCAACTGTGAGTGCGGCTGCCGGCGGAAGTTCAAAGAATGATCTCAATGCGAAGAGAGAAATCACGAAAATTCCCGATAGACCATTCTACATAAGCATAATCGATGGAATACCTTCGAAGATCATTGCACATACATCACGCGATCAGTCTCTACTGAATCTGGAACGTGGAATTGCTTCTTTGTTCCAAGTGCGCTTCCAAAATGGACCCGTGAAAGAAATTGATATATCCGGACACTGCAATGCGTTCTACAATGTCAAATCCTCAACGCGAATTGAGAAAATCAAAACTGACTGCTCGAACTGGGATCTTCGTGTGATCGATAGAGGAGACGAAACTCCATTGGGTAAATAGCAATAGAAGATCAATAGAAGTCATGAAAATGATGGTGATAAAACAAAATACTTTCATAACCACATAGGTGTTGAGCAGCAATCGAAAGAGGAAATAAGTTTCCATCTAAGCTCTGATGGAATACTCTCAAAGGCCGAGTCAAAAGAATCGCATCATATATTTTTGAAATCAAAGCCCGATGTCGGAAGCAAAGTAGATTCAATTTTTACACTTCAACATCTTGCGGAAGGTCAGGAGCTACCGGAACAATTGAAATTTTCCAATTTAGATGATGCTATTAAGAGTTTACTCGAATGGTATCGTGTGTTCGATATCGAAGCCGATGTTGATGGTGCACTAAGTGAGCTGAAACACTCGACGGTGCATTATTAATTAGTTCAATCATGGCCTGCCGATGATCTAACTTGTTGTTCATTTTGTTTTACAGTTGGAAAATCAGATTAAGATCCTTAAGAACAAACTGAGCGATGATCAAATTGGAAAGAAAACTCTTGCAGTTGCAATGGCCGAGTTACTTCCACTCGCGCGTATTACTAAAGAAGACGATTTGGTGAAAATACTCAAGGAATACAAGACAGTACACAATCAGCTTGTAGACTTACTTGGAGCAGTACAAACTGTCGATGCCAATAATGCCATCAATAAGGTTTTCAGTTATTCAGAAAAATCAGATGTTGACTTGCTCGAGAAATATTTGCAATCTCTTGCCGTTGGTACTCATCCGGAACGAGGTGTATTAGAGGATTTGTTGAAGCGATTAGAAGATAAAGAAAAACCCATAAAGAGTGATAAATTGCGGGATACAACCGTTCAGACATTGGCTTCTCTAGCCCGCCAATTCGGCTTTGATAGAAACGATGAATTACTTCTTCATATACGTCAATACATATTGGAATCTCTCAGTTCCGGTTGCGATAAAGAAGACCTCGACTGCCAATCAAGCTTTTTACGCGCATTGCAAAATCTACAGGATCCTGTGACACTGCCAATATTACTTCAATATGCTTTATCGCAAGATACAAAATTATCGGTTGCTGCAATGCAGGCGCTTAAAGCATTTCCGATCGTTTATTTCAAAGAGACCGAACGTAAAGTATTTACGGATATTTTCTATCAGCGCGAACGGAAATTCGATTCGTCTGCCAGAGCAATAGCTTTGGATATTTTATTCGCATTGAAGCCAACGAAAGCTCAACTAGAGAATTTACTCGATTATCTTTTGTCGCATGATCGTCATTTCGAGATCAAGACTTATGTCATTCAAACGCTACACATGCTCTCTGAACAGTGCCCACGGTTTCGTGCATTGTTGAAGCAGATTCTGAAAGAAAGACCTCAAGTAAATAATTACCATGTCATTGCTCAAAAGGGTAAGAGCAATTTTGTTGAAATGTTTTTTCGAAGGAAATATCACATATAAAATCGTTCTTCGGTTCAAGGTCTCACAACGGTGCTAACCCGAAAAATATCGGAATCTCCAGCATTCAATGAGAGCCTACTGAGCGTTCAAGAAATCTATCAAGGTGTGCTTAAACGAGGATCAGTCGAATTGCTGCTAAACGCCGGAGGCAAGGAAATCAGTACCTTCAAGGTCCGCAATTCAAAACATATATTTTGTGGATTTTTTTTTTTTTTTTTAGTCAATGATTTCAATTTCAGCTTGGAATTTACACCAGCGGACTAAGTTCATTGGTTGGAGATGATTCTAATGATGATAGCAATAATGCTGTTGATGACACTGAAGACATTATCGATGATAGTCCTGCAACTGCTGGCATGGAAATTTCAGTACAAAATGTTCTATTACGTCCCTTGGTATTTTTCTCTGGACAAACCGAACTGATGGGTCATGTTTGGAGTGGTACAGCCTCAGAGCCGACGCCAGCTTATCAAGCGACTTCGTTGACAAACGATCATGAGCAGTACGTAATTTTATCTTCCGGGGCGACCGTTTATACGCGTCTGCTTGGCATGAAGTCGATCGATTTGAATGGCAAAGTAGAATTCAGCATTTGGAATCGAAATGCGAATACGGAAATCCAACAAAAGTAAATGATTATTAAAACTTTCTCTCTCCTTCGATGGCTATATCTAAATCTCATCGAACTCTTTCTTCCAGTGCTGCTATTGGTATGTTAGGCTTGACCGTAGCAGGTTTCACCTACGCTAAAGTCGAGCATAAGTTCACCGTTGACTATGAGCCAAAAATTAGTTTAAAAGCTCACTTGGACTTCTATTACGGCATTAAGCTGTGCATGCAACTCGAGCGTCCAGATATGATCCTAACGTGAGTTGAGATTCTTTTTTTTTTTTTACCTCCCATTAAATTCTATAAATTCCATAAAAAAAAAAAAAATTTCCGATGATATTACAGCCATTCGAATACGAGAACTGTCTACCTCAACACGGAGCGCCCATTCACCCGAACTGTTCGTTCGAAATTCTCGCACAAATCGCCGGGGCGCACATTAGCTCTCAATCAGAAGAACAACGATATGTGTAATATGATTTTTCCCGTTGAATACTCATAACATTGCATAAGGATATTAATTCTCATGTCTCTCTTAGTTTTAACAATATCTTAAGTGCTATTTCATTTCAATTCCATTGTTTTCTGCGTGTTATCTCTGAGAAGAATTAAAAAAAAAAAAAAAAAAAGACTGCATGGCAATAAAAGATCAAACAATAAATCCGATATTACAATAAAATACAACGATTGATTTTTTTCCAACTCTCAATTTATTAATATAAATCTTCTCTTGTATACAAACTATTCCAGACTTTAAATTTGCATTTATCTCTTAGCTGCGAGAATTCCAATTCGGAATTAATTTGGAGCGCTTGATAAGGATCAGAGAAGTAAATTCCCCGGGAATATTGTTCGATTTTTCACTGAACAATTCAAAATATCAAAAAAGGTCCAGCAAATATTTATTCGGAAACAAAATTTTTTTTGGGTACTTTTTTGTCGATTTTGGTACTTTTTTTTGGATTGGTTTGGTACAAAACAAATTTGATACGAGTGGCAACCGTGTGTGTATGAGTTCGTCCGCAGTGCTGCCGCAGAACGGAGTTATTTTTTCTTACCAAATCTTGTCATCAAAATCTACCAAAATTCTATAAAAATCCCATTCGACTTTGAATGAAGCAATTCTGCAGCCAGCATAACATTATTTAAGGCTGGAAATGTTTATTTATTCCACTGTTTAGTTTTAAGCAGTGCCAGTTGGGAGTCAAGAGCTTTGTCACCCTTTTCAATTCTGTTTATCTACAAATAATTCAAGTTTTTTTCTTACATTGACGAGGAAATAATGCAAGACCACTCGGTCCTAAGCTAAACTACCAATCTACAAATTTTTAAAATATTCAATAATCTCTAACAAAATTGGTAGAATTCTACGACGCCGGTAAAGCGAACCCGACACGGTACTGAGTTCAGTACTGAACGCTATATGTGTATTAGTGAAATAGATGTGTATGCGTCTCACTTACAACGAGGGAAGCGATTCAGTACGCAAAATCCAAATCGTTTTGATTTTGCTTACTGAATGGCTGAATTAAGTTACGCGTATGCGCGACATACTGAATTCATTTGAGAGAAAATTTTACGGCGAGACGACGTGATGGCGGACAACGATGATAAATCATTTATTTTGGAATTCATTGAATTTTACCGTGGTTTACCTGCGCTGTGGGATATAAAAACTTATTTTATGTATATAGTTTTTAAATTATTTTTTTAGTTTATTGAAAACTTAAATTAATTTTTTTATTTTCTTAAAAACAAAAAAAATACTGAATTAATTTTTTTTTTTTTTTCTTAAAAACCTATGAAGAATGTTTTATTTTTTTTATTTTTTTAAAAAGAAATAAAGACTGAGTCTAAAAAAAATTTAAAAAAATGTTTTTCGTTTTCCTTTTTTTTTTAATGCCACTACAACAGCCGCCAAAATTATTTTGTCCGCGTTTGAAATCGTCGTCTGCACTCGTTGAAAACAAGCGACAAATAATGAAGTATACTAAATTCAGTAACGTGTCGACGCAAACATACTGAACACGTACGTATGAATTCAGTAGGCTATTCAGTACCGTGTCGGGTTCGCTTTATACGAATGTACGAACTGTGGGCAAAAGCGGATTGTTCAAGCTCCCCTCACCAGTGCTGTCGAAATACTACAATAGTAGTTTTTTTGCTCCTTTTTGTCTCGCTGTACTACTTTACTACTCCTTTCATTAACGTACTACTATTTGGTTGTAAATAAATTTTGTTATATGTCTTTTCTTTGTGCGGTGAAAATTAACTATATGGCAAACCTAGGAAAACTTTTTTATTCACAAACGTTATTCTGTTTCTTCATTCATTAAAAACAACTAGGACATTCCATTAAAAGCGAAAAGATTGAAAAAGCGAGAGTGTAAATTTTTTCATACAAAATTGCATCCATTTCTCGAAATTTTCAAATCTTGAAAACAAAATTTTTTTTTTAAAGTTATTCAACGCACTTGACCTCTCCTAAAATTTCAGAGAAAAATTCGAAAAATTTCAAAAGTTATTAAGAATATAGTATTTTTGATACTTTTTTCAAATATTTATATCACGTAAACGAAGAATTTTCATTAAATTTCACCTTATAATAATTGTTCAAAATTTGATGAACTTTACATAAAAAATTTATTAAAAAAATAAAAAAAATTTTTTGCATAAAAAAATAATTTTTTATACACAATTTGAGTTTTCTCGACTTACTCAATGTTTTAATGAAAAAAATTTTAGTGGGATACGTTCGTATAAGAATTTCGAATAATAAACAAGAAAAAAAAATCCCCGATTCTCTATCGACTAAAGGGCTATGCATATTTTTGTGACCCTACTCCTACCTCTAGCCCATAATAAAGTACTTTTTTATTCTCTATGAGATTCTTCGATGCTTTTATTTTGTAACTTTTTTCCAAAAGTTAATATTAACTAATAAGTAAAGACCTATAGTTTTTCAGTCAAACGATAACTGTTAAACTGAGACAAATTTTTTTTCTGTCAAAAATAAAGTCTTTGCGAGATTAAAATTCAACCGTTTATCAATTTAATTAAAATTGATACCTACCAATCGTAGTATCCAAGAATTTACAACCTATCGATTGGTACCCAAATTTCTTTAAATTGGATAAATGGTTGATTTTTTATCTCGCAAAGACTTTTATGCCTTTTGAAAAAAAAAATTTTTCAGTTTAAAAGTTATTGTTTGACTAGAAATAGAAGTCAATATATAACAATAAAATTTTTTCAAGTAAAACTAAATTTTCAAAAATTGTCTGTTTTTGTTAAACTATTATTATAAAAGTTATAACAGTTATGGTCCCTTGATTTTTTCGCTTTCTTCGTTTAACGAGTTTTCAAGGTTTTGAAAGCAAAACCCTAAATAAGAAGTTTTTTCTTTCTATTGCTTAAACATTACTTTAATATTTTAATATACTCCGTTTATTTTATAAAAACTACCATTTCAAAAACATTTTGCTACTCTCTAATATACGAAAACGACAGCACTGCCCCTCACTCGACTTGCACTACGTTTGTACGACATCTAACCGGAATTACATATTAATCGTGAGTAGTGAATGAAAACAATTCTTTCGTGCTATCTGACCGAAAATGAAACGAAGTGGTAGCACACATACGAAAACATATAATTTGAGCTTAAACAATTTTCTATTACAAAGCGATTAAATTGTTCGACTTTGTTATAATTATTCTCCTGTCAATGGAATTAATGCAAGAGCTGAAGGATATTCTTATGAAATGCTTCGGTTTCCGCATGATTGGAATAAAATAAATATTTAAAAAATTTAAAATAAAGTTAGCTTACTCGCGATTGTAAGATTTGTTCTCACCGCTTAAAGCCTATACTGAGATATGCAGTAAGTAAAGCTCCCATAAGAAATACGTGCAAAAAAAATTGAAAAGTACTTCGAAGTAAATACTTTACTTTCGCTTATACTGAGATGTCAAGTAATCATGTGTGCAGGGTTGCATGCGACTTGCCTGCTTTACTTCGCCATAGAAATGAACATGTCCATTTTTTATGCGAAGTAAATGCCAGGACAGCTGATTGCAGCACATTTTTCAAATGAAATACTGACACCGACTTCGAAGGTGTTAAATTGTTGGCATACTTTGAAGAATTCAAGGAGCGTGAATATAGTTGTCTCTCTCACACTTTACGACGTTGTAGCGAATTGGCTCCTAATGTGCAAGTAGTTACTGCATATCTCAGTATAGGCTCTTATAGGGTAAAATTTGTTACTCGCTATATTTTTAATCGCGAGCAAGGCGTACGTGTAAACACAGCATTAGTTATAATACCCGCAAATGCAAAGTGTCGCTTGTGATATTGTATGTGGTTGATTTTTTAACATCGTGCAGAAAGGTTGGTTGTCGCAAGTGTTTCGAAGAAAATTGCATGAAATTTTATTAAAAAATTGTAATCATGTGTAGAGAACAATAAGTTGAGAAGAAATTTTATTGATAAATTAATGCGAACGCATTGCGAAGTGATTTTGTGAGAAAAACTTTGGAAATTGATTTTTCCTGTCAATAAGCTGTCGTACTTACATACGAATAAATACAGTGAGGACTCTTTGAAACGGACAACTGCTATGTGAAATTTAACTCTTAACAAAGAATCTTGTAATTGAAGAAAAACCTAAATTAAAGTGAAAATAATTTGATATTTTCTTCACCGTCCATAAGAGAGGCAGAGAGGGGTTCCTCTTAGAAATATGTATTCATAGAAATATGTACATACAATGTACATAGGTCTTCCAAGCATTCTCAGCTCTTAATTGTCGTTCGATGTCGTACCGTAAAAAAGTGATTTTTGGCAAATAAATTCATTTTATCACCTGAAATGATTTCAATAGTTCTGTGCACAGATGTTTGTATGTGTGTGTGTGTGTTTGTGTGTACGTGAATGTGTGCTTGTGCGAGCGTTCGTGGATAGCTCAATGCGAACATTCTCTTTGAAAAGAAATTAAAGAAAATGTGACAAAAGGCGCATACGCATCTCGAAAGTAAATAAAATTCAAATATAAAAAAAAATTGCGAAATTAAAAACGAAGTAAAAGCTTATCACAAATTAACATGGCTCTGTGAAGCGAAAAGGAGAAAAATTAGAAAACAGACAGACGCCAGTGAACCATAAACGAAGTGAAAAATAAAAATCTCGTCAAAAGAAAAATATTCTCCTTTTATGTGCCACTCCGCAGTTATAGGTTTTTTTTTTTTTTATTGCCCCTTCGTCCTTGCGGAACGTCGTTTGGTAGAAAGCTTTTTTGAAGTTGCGCGGTGATTCGGTGGTTGGGGGTGGTCCTTTGTTGGCACCGTTTTTATGATACTTTACGCCAGAAAGTCTGGTTTCCAATTCGATGGAGGTTATTATGTTGTAGGTACCTCGTTTCGTAGTGCCTGAGATAAAATGAATAAATCCGAAAATGCCATAAAAGAGCGTCTAGTTTTCAGTTTCAATGCGTCAGTAAGCCCTTTTTCACAGGAATGGGATATATGCATATACAATAACTATTCGAAAGTTGGATCCTAAATCGCTGGGTGAGTGATAGAGGAAGAGAGGGGGAGAGTGAAAGGAATAAAAAGACTTAAAAACAAGAAAAGCATGAAATGGATCATATTCAAGATAGTGTTAGAGAGCGAGACCGAACGCGAGCAGGAGAGTAAAGGTGAGAGGCAGAGACCAAGCGAGAACACAGTGATCTAGAGGAAGAGAGGGCAAGCGAGACCGACAGAGAGCGAGGTAAGAGTGATGTGGAGGAAATGAGAGCGACTAAAAGAAGGGAGAGGAAGGGAAAGAGAGCGAGATGATGATCGGAAGAAAGAGCACAGAGGGAGGGAGCGCGAGATATCGCGAAATGGAATCGAGAGAGAGCGGGAGAGGGAGAGAATCAAGAGTGACTGAGAATCGTTAGAGTGTATTGAGAGGGAATATAGAGAAAGAGAAAGTATAGGGAGAGAGAGAGTAGAGTGAGAGTGAGTGGGAGAGATAAGGACTGTAGGGAGAGAGAGATGGAGAGAAAGAGAGAGAGAAAGAGAGAGAAAGAGAGAGAAAGAGAGAGTTAAACTGAGAGAGAGAAAAAGAGAGTTAAACTGAGAGAGAGAAAAGAGAGAGAGAGTAAGTGAGAGGGAGAGAAAGGAGAGAGAGAAAGAGAGAGAGAGAGAGGTAAACAGAGAGAGAGAGAGGAGAGAGGTAAACAGAGAGAGAGAGAGAGAGAGGTAAACAGAGAGAGAAAGAGAGAGGGAGAGAGAGAAGAATGAAGAAGAGGGATTAGGAAGAAAAAGTAAGAGAGTGAAGAGAGAGAAGAGAATATAGGAGAGTGAGAGAGAATCGAAAGACAATGAGAGAAGAGGGGATTTAGTGATAGATAAATAGTAAGAGATGTCGACAGAGAGCTATATGAAGAGAATTTATATCAAGGGTTAGTCATTTAAGGTAAGAATGAGAGAGATATCAGAAAAAAAGAGAGGAAAAGCGATTTAGAATAGATTTCTACTGAGACTTAATTATTTTAAAGAAATATAATATATTTATGGATCTCCGTCAAAGGAAAATGATGTCCATAGGACATTTTTTCTAACGTCTGGTTTTAGCTGTTCCATTTTAAAGCGCTTAAGAATTGAGTGTCTACAGACTTTGCAGTCAAACAAAAAAAAAAGTGATTTTCATAATTCAGATTTTCAATGAGAACTTTTTTATTTATGACAAACAAAATCATAAAATATATTTTTTTCAAATCTTCCGAGTCTCAAAAAAAAAAATCGCTTATTTTCTTTGTCTTGTCTTATAGCCATATTTCGTATTTAAAAGCAGAAGTCAAAGCAAAAAAAAAAAAAGTTGAAAAATTAAGAGCACAACAGATTTGAATGAAAAATACGGAATTTCATTGAAAGCGAAAGGGTACAAGAATACAAGGAGGCGAAGAGTTCGAAAGGAAGGAGTTCTAGAACGTGACTCAAGAAAAAAACGTGATTGTTCAGCTGCTGTGTGATGTCGCTGCGACAACACAGTGAGAGGTAGAAAGAGAATATATATAAATATATACACGTTTATGTAGGTACATAGGTACCGAAAAAAAAGTGCTACAGAAATAGTTTCCCAAATTTGAGGAACCTAAGAAGGCAACGACGACAACAAAGTTCGAGAAAACACACTCAGAAAAACAAGAAAACAAAAAAGGTTCAACAAAAAAACACGAAAAACAAGTGCAAAGCGTAAACAAAAAACGTCGTGCATTGTCATAAAAAAAAGAAGAGAAGAGAGAAAAAGAGACCGATCATTTCGTCAAAAGGGCGGCAGAAGGATTTACGCAGCAATAAAATTCTTTCAAAGGTAAGACGCAATCTTGAAAGCATTTTCGTTTTAAGCTGGTTATGCATGGTTTCTATTAAAGTGCGCCTACGCTTTTGATCGTAACTCGTTCCATATGTTTGAATGTATTGGATGTGTACCTATGCAGGTACCGCTGTTCTATGGAAAACCAGCCATTTAAAAAAAAAAAAATGTTTCTACTTCTCTCAACAAACATTGGCTTTAACGAAAATAAAATCGTATCTGTCGCTTATCGTAAGAATGAATTATAGTCGAGCCTTCTAATCTAATCAGTCGATAAGTCGCTCAAAATAACAGAATTTTTAGTGGGTGCTCCTAAAAAGTGTCGAACTCATAATTTTGATTCCATAAAAACTTTATTCTCGTGCACATGGTCTGGTCGCCGTGTATTTGCCAGATCGCCGGCTATTTTCGTTGCATAATCTCGAATTCGTATTACGAAACTCGACGGATACACTTCTCTATGTATACATACATGCATACACTAGGTATGTTTTTACAACTTAATAGGCATTTTTCATAGTGGGTAACGTGCTTAGTCGGCGAATTTTTTGCTCCATAGCGCGCGCTGTTTACAATTTACAATGTGTTTGTTTATTCGTGCGAAAACTCCACAGAACGAATTTAGAACGAGCGTAATAATTGGGTCTCAAATTGGGCGCAAACATTGAACGATAACAAGGCTCATGATGAGATTTGTAACCCTTTATCGCATACGAAACCATATGTAGTTTATGACGAAAAAAAAAAAATACAGGAAACGGACACTTTTAGTTATAATTCAAGTCTTAATAAAACCATTTACTGGGAAAACATTTCTTTGGCACTTTTTGAATGAATAATGCAGTGAAGGGTTAACAAAACCATTAACAGCCACAAAATTGTTTTCCCAAATTAATATTTCTTGCAGTAGAGAGTTAGTATAACCATAAGGTAAGTGTACCACGTAAGGCCCGGCTCCTCGTAAGGCCCACTTTCAATTTAACCAACTTCTAACTATCAAATGTTTCTGTACTTGCACATGTTGAAACATGTCCTCAAGTTATTTCGTAGAAATAAAAAATTAAGACAATCGCACCATATTTGCGGCGACCACAGTCAATTGAAAATAACAGAGGCGTAAAAAAGCCATTTTTATAGTGGACGATGCTTAAAAAATAATGATCTATAGTGAAATTGTGGGTTGCTTTCTTAAAATAACAAAGTTTGTTGTATTGTGAAGATACAGAGGTATGTTTATGGTAAAAAAATCAATAGCAATTTTTTTTTTCTTGGAAGGCCTATGAAGGCCCACCATAAAAAATTCAACAACGGTCATTAAGAAACCTTATATTGAGTTGCTCTGAGGTCAAAAGACGGCAACTATACTTTTTTTTTGCTTAAATAGGGTTTAATCTTTAATTCTTCATCAAAAACAGGTTAGTAACAATCGTTAATTTTTTTTTTAAATAAACGAATTTTGTCTGATATTTTAATTTTTTTTACTAGCTTTTACAATATAAATTAACATAAACGGCTTTCAAAAGTAATGAATGCAAGTTTGGGTTCATTATCTCAAACAAGGAGTAAGTGGGCCTTTTAAGGTACACATGTTCCTCGTAAGGCCCAAAATGACGTTTTTTTAAATCGCATTTTAGGAGCTTTTCCGATAATGATTTTTGGTAGAATTTTTTGTTTTTCTATAGAAAATTTATCAAATAAAACAACACAAAAACAATCGGGTTTCTATCATCAATACTTTGTACGCTGTAATCGAAAAGGTGTTAGGTGGGCCTTACGTGGTACACTTACCTTATAAAAAAAAATCCCCGCGTTTTAAATAAGTATATAATGCGGTAGAGGGTTAATAAAATCATTAACAGCCACAAAATTGTTTTCCCGATTTAATATTTCTTGCAGTAGAGGGTTAGTATAAGTAAGTAAAAAAAATTTCACCGTTTTTTAAATATATAATGCAGTAGAGGGTTAATAAAACCATTAACAGCTAAAAAAAAAATTATCCCAGTTTGCATTAGAGGGTTAATATAACTATGTAAAAAAATTTCGTCCGCTTTTTGAATAAGTTTTTCATGCAGTAGAGGGTTAAACCAATTTAAAGCCAAAAAATTGTTTTCCCGATTTAATATTTCTTGCAGTAGAGGGTTAGTATAACCATGTAAAAAAAATTCCCGCTTTTTAAATAAGTGTATAATGCGGTAGAGGGTTAATAAATTCATTAACAGCCACAAAATTGTTTTCCCGATTTAATATTTCTTGCAGTAGAGGGTTAGTATAACCCTGTGAAAAAATCCCCGCTTTTTAAATAAGTGTATAATGCGGTAGAGTGTTAATAAAATCATTAACAGCCACAAAATTGTTTTCCCGATTTAATATTTCTTGCAGTAGAGGGTTAGTATAACCATGTAAAAAAAATCCCCGTTTTTAAAATAAGTGTATAATGCGGTAGAGGGTTAATAAATTCATTAACAGCCACAAAATTGTTTTCCCGATTTAATATTTATTGCAGTTGAGGGTTAATATACAGTATGTAAAAAAAATTTCACCGTTTTTTAAATAGTATAATGCAGTAGAGGGTTAATAAAACCATTAACAGCTAAAAAAAAATTATCCCAGTTTGATATTTCTTGCATTAGAGGGTTAATATAACTATGTTAAAAAATTTCGTCCGCTTTTTGAATAAGTATATCATGCAGTAGAGGGTTAAACCAATTTAAAGCCAAAAAATTGTTTTCCCAATTTAATATTTCTTGCAGTAGTGGGTTAATAGAACAACTTTTATATGTGAAACAAAATTTGTTTCCGCTTTTTTAATATATCATGCAGTAAAGGGTTAAGTGAAAAATATTTTTTTGAAAAGAAAGGTCAATGAGGCAAAGCGAATGAGCTGAGATTGAGCTTCGTGGGGAAAGCAAGTGTTATGTAGTGGGACATTCACTGAGCACCTCTATTGGCCTAATTCTTAGGTCACCTCCAACGTTTGCTGTATCCTTGTACAATTCTCTACCATTCAGAAGTTTTACTTGGGATCATTTCGTCACTCTGTAAATGTGACAAATTATCTCGATTTATAATCTCCGGTTGTGCAACGGAAGAATTTTCGTTTCAACGAACAATAGTAATAAAGTTGAAAAAAAAAAAAATTGCTGACTGTTGTTAGGAGAAAGCTCCATTTTGTGCCCACGGATTCCACATGTAAATCTTGAATGGGACCCCAGTTTTTCGTTTAACCCAACTTAAGAAACGCTTTTCTGTAATAGAAAAAATTGAAGAGCTTAACTGTGAATGTCTAATGAATTGTTTATGTGTCCGAGGGAAGGCAATAATCATCCAATTCTATTGGAATTTGGTTCTTCTTCCTAATCACAACAGTGGTCTTTAAGCATGCGGGCGCCCACGAATATTTCAAAAAGACGAACATACGAGTTCAATGACCACTTTCGACCGAAAAAAAAGACAATTAAGGGTGTTTTAGGCAGACAAATCTGACAGTATAATACCCGGCTCTGATGTGTCAAGACTAAGGTGCGTATGGTCGAACATTTGCTTATAACAGGTCCCCAGGACGATGCCCATTCCGACAGATTTCTGGCAATTTTATGGAAATTTAATGAAAGTCTTCAATGTAAGTTGGAATTTCATTGAATTATCGCATAAATTCAGAATTTAAGGCAATTTTTTCGCTCTTTGTGACAGACCCTGTTACTGGAGGAACCCCTAAAAATAGTCCGATCAAGCAAATTCTCGAAGCTGTTCTCGCCAATAAACTTTTTCAAGATATTTTAACGACCCAAGGCAACACAGCCTCTACACAGATTGTGTCGTCGGGTGTATATACATATATATACATATGTGTATGTACCTAAGGCGAAAAGTGTCGAGTAATCATCTTCAGTCAAATTATAATAACAGCGTTGAAAGAACAATAAAAATTTCATGAGTGTCATCGACACGGAATATTCGGTCGGTCGGTCGGTCGGTCGGTCATCAATCAAAAGAGTTTCGCGAAAGCTCAAGAAACTTTGCCGGTAGTGCCTCGTGTAGCAATGCCGGCTGCTTTCCTTGGCTTGAATATTTGACAGTTACGAGCACCAACTCCTCTCAAGCGAAATTAATACGTTTATTTCTTGGCGGTGTCGATGGTGGCGGGAGGAGTTGGGGGCATTTTCTTAGACTCTAAACTGATTATTAAGTTTGTTCGAATCGAGGCACTTGGCCTATGTTAGTGGCCGCATTTGCGAGTGCCTGCCTTGAAAAAGTCATTTGTAAATGAATTCGTGTTTAGCCGATAATTATTTCGATGTTAATAAAACAGTGAGAGAGAGAGAGAGAGGAGGGAGGGAGAGAGCGACTGCATTAAGTGCAAACGAAAATTATTGCTGGCAGCTACACATGCTCGAGCATTAATTTGGCCATCGGAACCACTCAGCGCGGCTGAGGTAACAAGATTAAAAATGATTCCAAATTGAAAAGGAATTTGTAACTTGGGAAATCGGCGATAAAATTTTTATCGTAAACAAAAGTGGGCTGGAAACTTGAAATCGGGTGAGCGAAGATTTTTGTTTTTTTTTATAATTAAGTTGTGTGGGCTGAAGTGCGGCGGAACAGGAATCTCAAAATTTATTGGAATATTTTTCCCCTGCAGAATTTAGAGCCTATTTTGAGTTATTTTTGAGATACAGTAGAACATCTGTTCTGCTTAAAAATCAATTTGGAAACATTCATGATCTTTAGAGTCTTAGGGCAAAAAATTACACGAACACAACCAATATTTTTTTTAAAAAGGCACATTGTTATTCACAGTCCTTTTGATTTTCGAGCAGAACCAAAATTTCAAAAGAAAAATTGTTGAGTCAACAACATTTTTAGGTGATTTTAAAGAAATATGTTTAATTACATTTCTTTTCGTTCGGTATAATTCTCATTTGGTTTATAAAATAGGACATATAAGATATTCATTCATCTTAGAACTTTTTTAAAGCATTACGAAAGCCATATATAACTATATATGTCACTCAGGAGCCGTTTCCATTTTAATAAATCATTTTGTCATATCAATTATGTCCGTGGTTGTTAGTTCAACAATTTAAATTTAAATCCATTTTTGAAAATTTTTATGTCAATTCAACCTGAAAACATAGTTGATTCAAAAGGAAAAATTTTTATTTTTTCCAACAAGAAAAATTGTTCAAATTAAAAATATTCCTTGTTTGAAGCCGTTTTGTATGTTTTTTCTTTTGATTTAGCCAGGTTTCTGGTTGATTTTTTTTTCTGTGTAGTGGACATAAAGATTTGATGGAACTTTAAAGGACCAAGTTTTTGTTTTTAGCAGAGTTCAAAATTTAATTTTACCGAATTGAGACCTTGTTCTGAGACATTCAGAGGAATATTACCGTAAAAAACTGGCAAAAGTGTATCGGAATATAGGATCTTGTCACAGATAGATATGGTGGTTGTACAATGAAATAGGTTGAATTTTTAGAAGAGAATTTCTAAATTCTCTTTTACCCGCTTTCACATGAAGAAAATGGCAATAAATTTTGGCACAAATAAAAAAGTAAAATTATTAAAATATTCAAATTCAAATTCGAATTTCCCGGCATTTCTTAGACACAGCGTCTCATCGAAAGCGTTTATTCACAGCTGTAATGTGCCAGTTGGGACGAATATTTTCAAGAATTTTGACTTAAAAGCTACTCAGTGTCTTTTCGCATGTTTTTATTTTAGTTTTTCTTAAACAAATTTTCTGATATTTTTACAATGCATTTTTTTTCATACAATAATTTCATAGAATATGAATTAATCTTGCAGCTGTCGGTTGCTGTTTGTTGTAGTCGCTGGTAAAATGGCAATCGAGCAATTAAATTTTTCTACATGTTCCACGGCATGTCATTGGGCGCTACAGAAATTATTAATAAACGATAGATAATGAATAAAGCAAAAAATTTACATTGCACATGAATCTAAAAGACGCAAGAGTAGCTATGTACATACATATGTATGTTTGTAATTCGTTATTTTCATCTCCGCAGAGCAATTTCAAAGATAAATTACGTCATTTCGGTTTGGAAAAGATCGAATGCTTTTGACAATAATTCGCTCAAACATGTTCTCGAAATAAGCAAGCATGCCTAATCGGACTCGTCTCATGACTCACAATCGAAACTGGAATCGGCCACAACAATATAACAATAATAACAACAAGTGCCCTCTATGAGGCCTAGAACTCAAAACCGAATTAAAAAAGTTCCCAGAAAAGAACGTAAATTTTTGTTCTTTTTTCCCCCAAAGGGAAATTTCGTTTCTTCTTTTTGCCCTTCTCGCCTTCTAAGTCGTTTATTATAAGTATAAGAAAGATTTGTGTATGGAAAACAGGTAGAAGCATATACGAGAACAGCTGATTACAGCTCATTTTTCAGAAGGAATATAGACACAGACTTGTCTCTTGCCTCTGTGCCGTAGTTAATTGAGATGCCCACTTACGAAGCGAGAGGCTATGGGTTCAACTCCCAGCCGAGGTCGTGGATGTTTGTGTTGTTTTTTTCTGTTTCTCTGTTTTTCTTTCTGTTCCTCTTTTTTCGTTGCATCACAATAGGCCAATTTGGGCCTCTATGTGTCAGCCTTAATGGTGGCAACCTAACCTAACCTCGACACCGACTTTGAATCGAAATTGTATTTTTTTTTGAAGAAGTTTGAAGCGGTCCAGAGAAGTGAATATAACCGTTTTTCTCAGACTTTACGATTTAGCTAATTTACTTACTTGCTTTTAAAGCACTGTTGCCAGTTTAGGGGAAAACTCCCCTAAATTAAAAGACATTCATGATCTTTAGAGTCTTAGGGCAAAAAAGTACACGAACATAACCATGATTTTTTTTAAAAGGGCACATTGTTATTCACAGTCCTTTTGATTTTCGAGCAGAACCAAAATTTCAAAAGAAAAATTGTTGAGTCAACAACATTTTTGGTTGAATTTAAACAAATATGTTTCATTACATTTCTTTTCGTTCGGTATAATTCTCATTTGGTTTATAAAATAGGACATATAAGTTATTTTTGTATCTTATAACTTTTTAAGCATTGCGAAAGCAGTCACACGACAACGGAGTGACAAAATCGTATGAAGTCCATCCGATGGCTATTTTTGGGGTTATGTTCAGCTGAGGGCTCTGTGGCCATTTGCTTTGAACCAGTGTTGGAAAAGTAGGTGTAATTGTATCTTTTTCGGCCCTTTTTCACTTCAAAGGTACATTAGGTACAATTTGTCCATTTTAGGTACAATTTCAAGATGAAGGAGTTTTGTTAGTGAATTAAATGGTGAAAGGTCTTCTGTGGTTATCTGAGTAGTGTTTGCAGATATTGTTTTATACATTTCCCAAAAAAGGTAGCATAATGCTTCCAGTACAGACTAGGTGTTAGATGTTTCACCTTCTTGTATTTTATGTTGGTCTAGAGTCAGACACACGAACATCGAAATTGGAATAGATTACTCCATCGTATCAGTACCTCTCGTTTTGCAAGACAATGTCATCGTTCGGGAGTGAATAACACCTTCTCTCGATGACATTGCCATTCGAATTGGTATGAAAAACATCTCCTTTAAATGACCATGTCATCAGATCTGAGAAGTACTCAAATTTTCCCCTTGATGTCTTCGGTGAACCCATTAATGAATTTGCCATTTATGAAAAAAATTCCGACTGGTGTATATAGGTACACTTTATATATTTAGGTACTATACCTTATACACACTACATGCTGCTTTGAACGTTTAGTAAATTTGTTTTGACATTTCTTTTTTTTATAGGTATTTTAGTAAATTTTTTTAAATTAAAAAATCATCTTGTCATTTCAATTATGTCCGTGGTTGTTAGCTCAACAATTTAAAATTAAATCCATTTTTGAAAATTATCATGTCAATTCAACCTGAAACATAGTTGATTCAAAAGAAAAATCTTTATTTTTTCCAACAAGAAAAATTGTTCAAATTAAAATTATTCCTTGTTTGATGCCGTTTTGTATGTTTTTCCTTTTGATTTAACCAGTTTTCTGGTTGATTTTTTTCTCTGTGTAGTGGACATTAAAGTTTTGATGGGACCTTATAGGACCAAGTTTTTGTTTTTAGCAGAGTTCAAAATTTAATTTTACCGAATTGAGACCTTGTTCTGAGACATTCAGAGGAATATTACCGTAAAAAACTGGCAAAAGTGTATCGGAATATAGGCTCTTGTCACAGATAAATATGGTGGTTGTGCAATGAAATGGGTTGAATTTTTAGAAGAGAATTTCTAAATTCTCTTTTACCGCTTTCACATGAAGAAAATGGCAATAAATTTGGCACAAATAAAAAAGTAAAATTATTAAAATATCAAATTCAAATTCGAATTTCCCGGCATTTCTTAGACACAGCTGTAATGTGCCAGTTGGGACGAATATTTTCAAGAATTTTGACTTAAAAGCTACTCAGTGTCTTTTCGCATGTTTTTATTTTAGTTTTCCTTAAACAAATTTTCTGATATTTTTACAATGCATTTTATTTCATACAATAATTTCATAGAATACGAATTAATCTGCAGCTGTCGGTTGCTGTTTGTTGTAGTCGCTGGTAAAATGGCAATCGAGCAATTAAATTTTTCTACATGTTCCACGGCATGTCATTGGGCGCTACAGAAATTATTAATAAACGATAGATAATGAATAAAGCAAAAAATTTACATTGCACATGAATCTAAAAGACGCAAGAGTAGCTATGTACATACATATGTTTGTAATTCGTTATTTTCATCTCCGCAGAGCAATTTCAAAGATAAATTACGTCATTTCGGTTTGGAAAAGATCGAATGCTTTTGACAATAATTCGCTCAAACATGTTCTCGAAATAAGCAAGCATGCCTAATCGGACTCGTCTCATGACTCACAATCGAAACTGGAATCGGCCAACAACAATAACAACAATAACAACAAGTGCCCTCTATGAG
This sequence comes from Chlorops oryzae, assembly GCA_020466095.1. Lineage (NCBI taxonomy): Eukaryota > Metazoa > Arthropoda > Insecta > Diptera > Chloropidae > Chlorops > Chlorops oryzae. The sequence goes on from CM035807.1 coordinate 105,353,601, forward strand.
GCCTAGAACTCAAAACCGAATGTAAAAAAGTTCCCCCACTTTGCCATGCGGCGACGAGTTGTAGGTCTGCTTTCATTCGTTTTAATTTTCGAAATCAAAAGTCAGCAAAATTCATTATCGATGGATTTTCCTCGTGAAAAGAAAATGCAAAAGAAATCGAAAAAAAAAAAAAAAAAAACGGATCAAAAGTAAAAGGAAACTTGTAAAGCAAGCGGATTTGCGAATGCCGCAAACGCAAAATGGTCACGTGCGCCCGCTCGGTGGCTTTTCATTCATTCGATTTAAAACGCACACTCGAAGTTTTTGTCCGACGCAGATAAATTCGATTTTTTTCTTTGATTTATGGAAACATTAATGCCCGATCCGATCGGTCGATCGGATTCTCTAATAGAGCATTGCTATTTCGATTTCGACTTCGATTGCACAATTGCATTTTTCAATGTCAGTGGAAAAGTGCATTTCAGAGCATGTGTCGGGCTTGCATGTTTCTACATGATGCAAAGCACAATATTCATGCGGATCCAATGTTCTATTTTTTCTCTCCCTCTCTCTCGATTTTAATTGTTTTTATTTTTCATATTTTTATAATTTTTTGGAAATTCCATTTTTCATTTGAATCTCGATGCATTTAAAAGCGATGGATTTTCTATTTGAATGTTCCAACGATCACAATAATGTTTCTGCATACTTGTCACATTTTCTGTAAGCAATTCTTTTTCTATATAATCATTCGTTAGAAAAGTATGGATTCTTTTGAAATATGTAGTTGGCAGTATTCAAATTTATGCAGCAAAACTGTTAAAAGATTATCCATTCGATGAAAACTCAAGGACAAAGTGAAGGGTCTAAGGGTCTTAGTCCTCAACTCGGTTAAAGAACTTGAAAATTTTAAATTCTAGAATACATTCTTTTAGTCTTCATAGCTGTTTAACTCTCCTGAAGACTTTATAGTTTGAAATTTTAAGCCATCGAAAAGTTTAAACTTGTTTGAAGTCTATGAGCTTTAATGATACAGTGCGCTCCTGAAAGAGCAATCTGTGGAACTTTGTGGTTCTCTCGAGGTTTCATAGGGATTTCTGAGCACAAATCGCAGTCTTTCTACTGTAAAGAATTTGACTAGGGTGTAAGAATTGATCGCCGAAAGATGCTGAATTTATGTGCAAAGAGAATCGTAAATTTCCTCATGAATGAGGCTCTTCGAAACCTGCTCCTTTCGCCCTAAAACAGGGTTGGTAAAAACATTTTATGAGAGTACTGGAATCACCTTTTTTTGCTGTTTTTTTCCTATGATCGGAAGGATCCTGAATAACACTTTGATGAATGAATGATATATTAAATATGTGGAAGATTTTTGTTGTTATAGTAAATGGTTTTATTAAGGCTTAAAAAATAACTACATATTATACTACAGTACTTAAGATACCTACTTCCTTTTTGCTTTCTTTTTCTTAGAAACCATACACCCTACACAAATGGGTTCGAATGCGATAAAGGGTTAACAGCGAAAGAAAGATCTTTTTGAATGCCCAAATATTCATAGGAGCACGTAAATTGTCTTCAGTCTCTTTGTCTGGGGAAATAATTCTTAATTACGATTCTTCTAATTAAAGCACCAGAAAAACTGTTTAATCTTTGATGTACTTAGTTTGTTAAGTGTAAGAGTTTTTCCGCCTGGCCGACGACCTTCCTTGTGAAGGAGAGGAGATTAAGATATTTCTCGAGTTTTACCTCGTCATGGTTTAAGGAAGGCGAGCTTCCAATTTCAAACTTTGAGTCTCAGCCTAAATAGGGCAACACATTCACCTATCAAATGGAATGTGGTTGCTTCGTCTTCAAGACAAAATCTTTATTCAGAGTCACCTACCAGGTGCATAGGCCCACCTAGGATTGATCTTCCGAATTTTAACATTTCTGACGTCCTGACTTCTTCATCCCTCAACTGGCTTCCAAAACAACTTTCGCCTTCTATGAAATAGTCCTTCGAAATGTGCTTCGCTATCATTTTCGGTTGCTTTTTTTTGTCCAGTGAGTTTGTCTTTCCAAATGAAGTGTCATCGTACCTTTTGGTATTTTTCCAAACCACATCACAAGTATTCATTAATTTTCAATTTTAATTCAATTCAATTTTAATGTTACAAGAAGTCACTCTTATTTTAAACACTAGTCACAATAAATACCAATTTTAAAAGTTTTCATGCAGCTATTTTAAAAATCTTAATATCTATACATACACAAAACTCAAAATAGTTAAAATATGATATAAAAACACAATATATTAATATGTATATAACTTAAAATATCAGTCACAGTTAACATTCAACATTAAATATAATAGAATACATTTAGGCGTCACTTATTGCTTTCTTCAATTTATCTTTAAACATGGTGCCACCAACAATATGCTTCAAACTGTTCGGAAGGATGTTGCAAAGACGTGTGGTGTAGATGAAGAAGTGTCTGTGTGAGTTAAGGTAAACATATCGTTTGGGTACGATGTTATTTACCCTACTCGACTGTGTAAATTGCAGTTTTGCATATAAATATGGAGGTTTTTTTGTGTTGACAATTTTATGGAGCATTAACAGTGCCTTGAAGTCCAAAAGCTTCTTGAATGGCATACCAAAAAAAAATTCATTAAAAATTGAGAATCGATTTTTTGATGCAGTGATCTTGTTGTCTGGACCTTCGAAATAAATCCTTTTTTCTTTCGTTATGTTTAATTACTTGCAATATGGAATTGAGGATTTTTCTAAGGTCAAAAATAAACAATCTATTTATGGGTTCACTTCACTATGTAAATTCGAAGCTCATAATTGAATTTCATTTCGAGCATTTAAAATTAAAATTAAAATAACATTTTCAATTCAAGGAATTCTGAAAAAATTAGCTTATAGATTAATTTTAGAATGCCACCTAAATAGTGGAGCAAGTGTTCCCAAACTTATGTAAGATCGAACATAGAAAAAAGTAAAAAAAAAAGCTCATATGACGCAACTTTTTCTGCGGGTGCCGGCGAAGCCAAATCGTTTTGGGTTAATTCAAATAACATGATTTCTTATTATCTCAATAAAAGCTGATAAATTATTTGTTTTCGTTCTTCTTTAAGCACACTTTTCTTTTTCGTTTTCCCACATTAGCTTCTATTTTTTATTTTTTTTGTTTTTCTTTTTGTTTTGTTTTTACCCATGAATATGTACGAAAAAAATTCAGCCGGCTCAGCAGCCGGTGTACGTGACCACTTTTTCCAATACGAAAGTCATCTAAAAATATAACAAACGAACGAACGCGAACGTACGACAAAATTCTTTGCTTTTTCATGTTTTTGATTCATTTTTTTATTTATGCATTTTTCAATTTATTTTTATTTATGCATTTTTTTTCAATTTATTTTTATTTATTTTTCTTCAATTTTTTGAAACTCGTGCCGCAAGAAAATTTTAAAACACCGCCCACGATTAAATGATGTCGAAAGCGAAAATGATTTAAAATAAATTTGAAAACAAAATGATCTCCAAGTGTTAAGAAATTCGTACAAAAGATGCATTCGAATCGATGAATTTCCCTCTCGAAGAGGTGATATTTTGATGTGGGAGGGTTAAAGCTTATGTTATGTTCTCTGTGAACGACTGAGAATTGCCTATTAAAAGTTGCCTAATAAAAGTTGCCTAATAAAATCTAATTAACGACTTTGAAGGTGTTGAGCGATAGAATGCACTTTGCATGACTTAACCCTTACGTGTCCAATGAAGCATTTTGTTTGTTTTGAATGAACAATGAAATGATTGTTCGTTCCTTAGTAGTCTCAAGAAAATCGTCTTCAATTCGAAATGGTTGCGAGCTTAAATGGGCCTATGTCGCCACTCATTTAAAAATTGTGCATTCATTGGTCGTGCCTGGACTATTTTTCTTTTGTAATGCTTCATAAAAATTCTTAACAAAACGAAAAAAAAAAAACAACAAAGAAAAAAGAATGCGAAATCGCTTTATTCAATTAGGGTAATTCAGACATGAAAATTATACCTACAAAAGCTCGAGCTGGGCCTCAGAATAGCTCATACACACACACACACACACACACAGTATATTGCTACTCATCGACCAATTCAAAAATTGAAATTCCTCCAGTGTTTCAAGTGGTGTCGCTGTTTATATTTTATTCAAAAAAAAAAAAAAAAAAAAAATACCGCGCATATGTGAGGTAAACGTGTTCGCACAGATTACCCGAAAGACGTGCCCTGTGTCGGTCCTTCTTCCATATTGTGTGACCATTGTGCAAAGCCGAGCCGCTCGCTCATCGCAAATGAACTGAATTGCCTGCCGGATGTCATCAACTTACATAAATGTTGATTTCAGCGTTAAATTTTTAACATAAAGCCACAAAAACTGACAATGACTGAGTACAGAATCGTCTGGGGAACATAAGTTGAAAGTGGGGTGCATTTTTTTTTTCGAGGAAGGATTTTAAATTTGAGCACATTTGACGTAATCAAATTTTTAATTGGGGCTATGAGTTAATATAGTATGTTAGAGAGATGGCAGCGATAAATGAAATCTTCCAACTCTCCAGCCAATGGCTGACAGTTCTGACTATCATTCCAGCCAACTTACATCAATTATGTCGGAATCAATTTTGCAATATTCTAAACTCTTCCTTTTTTGTCACAATCAAACCCTCGATAGGACCAAATGAACTGGAAAAGAGCATTTTGAGACACCCCTCAATTCATAAAGCACATCAAAGTCAATGCATGAAATCCGTGCGCTCTTTCGGAAACAACATTCAATTGCTTAAATTATTCGCCTTAGTTGTGAGAAAATTTTCTCGCACAAATTGCATTTTTTTGTATGAGAACACAAAACGATAAACGGCCTTTATTAGAGCACAACAAACAAACACATTTAAGGCGAAATATGTCATCAAAAAAACAACATTGCTCGGTCGGGAAAATTAATTTTTTATATTATTTTTTTAATACTTTTTTTAATTATTTTTTTATATATTTTTTTTTTATTTTTTTTGTAATATTTTTTTTTTGCATATTATCAGTGTACTCTAAATATAGAGAACATGCCGGCTACATGAAGATACTATTTTGTGTCAACGTCGATGGCGATAACTCGTAAGCGCACACGTCCAATATTTGCCTGCAAATTATTAGTGGGCGGACGCAATATTATCGCGCCACACACAGGCCCATACACGAAGCATACACACAGAACCGCATGAACCGAACGAAGAAGAGCTTTGTTGTTTGATTTTCTTAATTCGATTTGAATATGAATCCATGGGGGAGGGATAAGCCTGTGTGCACACAGATTGGACGTTATCAAATGCGGAGAGAATGCAGACTACGTGGGGACATGTGGGAACGCGTGGGCATTTGTTGTAACGCACTGTCGTCTGTTGTCGGTCGTATCTTTTATATGGGCTCCCTGCGGTGACGCAGGAATTTTTCAATTTCATTCAATTTTCTTTCTACTGCATTTGATGCTATCAAATATTTGATTTATTCGCAAAAGCATAAGAAAAAATCCCCTGAGAGCTCTGCTTCATCAAAGATATCCCCATACCTTCTGAGGACACATTTTTTAATATTTTTTTTTTTTTTTTTTAAACCCAGACTCATCTGAAATTTCTCAAGGTCAAAATGAAGTGAAATAAAATCCGCAAAACGATTTTATCAACAAATTTGGTGGGCCAGAATTAATGTCTAAAATTATCTCTAATGGAATTTTGAACATCCATTTTCACGCGCTAAAATAAACAAAAAATATATATGTACATACTTACATATATACTTGTGTATTGAAACCTCGCTCGCTCTTAATTAAATTAAAGCCGTGCAAAATGGCAATTAAAATTTAATTACCGCTTCAGCGTTTATTTCACTGACAGAATTAAGTCACTTATAAAATTTCTTAATTAACTTTTTTCCTTTCCAGAGGAGATCTTAGCGCCCCGGCGTTCATCATTTCATGGTTTTAGCTAAGTTTGTTGAGAGGCGAAATTCAGAAAAAATTAAAAAAAATATATCCATATCCTTTATTTATCTGGTCGATGACATTGACAGAATTTTAAGGGACTCATTTTAAAGTATATTCAGTCGAGTCTCGTTAATTCAAATCTGCGATAATTCGAACCTCTTTCTACAATTCAAAGTGATCACGAGTTCTCTATACGAGTCGAGTATATACATATATAAACCTGATATTATGAGGCCGAATGGAATTCCCATCTATAAAACTAGGTATGTTTTAGATCGAAAATTGGAAAGATGAGCTCCTCTTTTGAGGAATTTCTTTTCAAATGCTTTTTTGTGCGACAATTCTTGTAGACCGGCTTCAACTTTCAAGAACTCATTCCATTGTATGCCCCAATTTTTTTTTTTTGCAAGAATAGTGATTCCTACAAAGTAACGGCGAGGCTGGGAGGCTCCTTTCAAAGACGTCAAAGACACCAAATGAAAGTCTTGTGGTATTAGGTTAGAATATCTTCTCGAAAATCTCTCTATTTTGTACAATTATTGTCGGTCGAAAATCGATTTAGAAGAAGAAAAAAATATTTTGAGAATTCCTCGAAGAAACTGAATTCCTCGAGTGTTTTAATAATTCTTTCAATGTCGAGAACGCATTTCTTTAGACATCGTAGCCTAAGGATTTCATTGATACTTTTAGGTCTTGTCATTAACATTTTTTTGTTTCTCTGTGACTCGTTTCATCACGTCAAATCCACAAGTAGCAAGCCCCCCTTTTTTTTTATGCTGAAGCATGTTCACTTGACTTCGACTCGCTTTGGTTGGCAAGCACGTTATTGCGAGTTCACGTGATATATGTATGTATTGTTGGTATATGGAAAAAAAAAAAAATCCTACACGCGAAGCAAACTTTCGGAAAACTTCTAAGCAAAAACGTGATTTCATCGAAATGTATCGCAATGTAGATACATGTATAGAGCTCAGCGTTCCCCAAACTAGCTTGCAAAATTTCTAGAGGTGCGACAGAAGTTCAATATCAGTTGAAAAACATTATTAGCCCGATTCTAAATATTCCAGGGGATTTGAAAAAAATCTTTCTATTCTGAACACACTGGGAAGGGAGAATATAAAGGGAACAAGGATCTCGAAAAATTTTAAGAAAAGGTAATAACATTTTTTCTTTTATTGGTGCTTAGAATACTTCCTACTTTTCGATGAAAAAAATTTGTAGGGAAAAATTCCCGGGGGCATTTTCGTTTACAATAGGGCTGTGTGAGTCCATATATCCTATCATCGGACCTTTCAAAGACTGAAAGAAATTTTCTGAACCGCTTTTACTTTGGATCTTGAACGTTTCGTTCAACAGTGCGACGAAATAATTATTTGGTCGTCTCTGGTTTCTAGTGTGGAATTTTGTTCATTTCATCATAGGAAGACTTACAGTTCGAAAGGAAAAGTCCCAAATGGCTGATTTCATGGTTCATGCTTTCGAGCATGTGCAAACATTCTTTAAAAAAAAAAAAAAAAAAAAAAAAAACTATAAATGATTGAAACAATGGCCCCCTCCCTTCGTCGTTGTTTAACAATTTTTTTCTGAAGCATTTTCGAATTGTTCGATAGTATCTAGAATTGCGAATGATATTGAAAATGAGTCACACTGGATGAAACAGAGTGTGGGGCAAATGACTTTTCAAATTCTCAAAGGTGCTGAAACATCAAAATTTCTGCGGGCAAATGAAATTCTTAAAAATTCTTTTCAAAAACCAGTTCCAATAAAACGTTTGACACGTTCTTCTCGTACCCCCAAGACAGCCTTTTTACACATTTGCACGAACATGGGGAAGAGGTTAAATATTTGCAAAGTAAAGAATTCTTTGTCGAGCTAACGAAAAAATATATGCACCGAGAGAAAAAGGTAGTTATATTAACTGAAAAAGCAGGTTAAAATAACCGAGTTCACCGTTAATTCTTAGCTTATGTGTACTAGCGGTCAATTCAACAGTACAAACACAGTCAATAAGGATATAACTACCTGATGGTTGATATAACTGTCTCGCGGTTAAATCAACTGTCACCAGCGACTGGGAAAAAATAATTTATTTTTTGCTTTGACTTTCTTTTTTATCTTCTTTTATTCATATTTTTTTTTTTATTAAATTATTATATTTTTTCTTTATTTATTTGTTTCTATTTGAATCTTTTTCTCTTTCATCTCTTTAAATTTTCTCACCTCGGCCGAGCCTTGAACCGCTGACCTCCACTTCGCTGGGCGAACGTCTTAACCATTACGCTAAACGAACGAATTTAATTTGTTGGTCAAAATGCTCACTTGAGCTTATGGTTGCTCAAGTTTTGGGGAACGTGCTTAAGGAATTGTTTCACTCCCAAAATTTTTTGCTTGAAAATGAACCATTAAAAAAAAAAATAAAATAAAATAAAATCCTTAAAAATTTAGGAGAAAACTTTTGTCTTCCAAAACAACTACACTCTGAACAAAAAAAAAAAAACTGTAATTAAAAAAAAAATTCAGAAAAACTCCCGCCGCCAGCAGGGATAGAACCCCGAAGCTCACGACTGTCGAGTCACAGTTTAAAGCACTGAGCTATCGAAACCTCCGGAGACGGTTGATCAGAATGCGAACTTATACGTCTAAGTGAACGAAAGCGAATTTGAACATAAAAAGTAACTGTTTTTTAACTGTTCATTTGACTGCCTTTTCAGTGCATTTAACGCGGAATACAGTTTATTTGACCACTCTTACTTTAACTGTTCTAAGTAGTTGATTTAACTGTTGTTATTTCTCTCGGTGTATGTATAGGTACCTACAATAAAATGCTTAATCTTCTAAAGTGGGGACGTCGAAAAATTGCCAAACCGGACGTTATTTAAAATTTTATCACCATGAAATTTTTTGATTCCTACTTGTAAAGAATTTGATTGTGCTAATTTTTCGACATTCTGTTCTTTTTCTTCTTCTTCTTGCTTTTTTACGGTGCTAACAGAAAAGATCAAGCTCAACGGCTTTTAGCGGTCGATCAAGCCTTGCCGAATTTTTCGATTTATGAAAATTATTGATGGGTCGCTATTAATAAATTGCTTGCCGCCGCTTCGAAAGGTGCCTTTTAAAAATAGAATTATCCATTTAATTTTGATTGAATTATTCAATTAGATCAGTTGAGAGCGAAGAAACACAAACCCCCATTGAAATTTTTTCATTTTCGGGCGGTCATAAAAGAATTGAAATGATTAATTGAAGACGATGATGAATTAGTAGATATTTGATTTGATATTTCAAGGACATAACATAGCGATTTATTTGATAGAAACGGAAGGCGAATTGTGTCAATCAAACTTATGTTGAAATAAATTTAATTCAGAAAATGAAATAATGGAAATAATTTACTCACGCCGAAAGCCAAGCCAGCAAGTCAGTTTCAGCAAATAGTAATTTCATTCGCTTTGCAGACGCTTTCCTATCTTCAAAGAAGCGTGCATATCTTATCTTTTGGCATTTAAAAAATATTTGAAAACAAAAATATGTCGAGTTCACACGAGTACCCGGCGCTGTTCTCTATATTTAATTTTAAAGAACTTCGTTCTATCATAAAATCAAAACTGCCTTTTGTTTATAATTGATTCGAGGTAGAATTGAATAAAGAGCTTAATTTTTCCTGAGGAAGCTCGACCAATAGAGCCCGTTAGCCGCAAAAAGAGATCGCTCCTTGAACTTTTGCAGGCAAAATCTGCAGTGGGGAGAACTACAAACGGATGCACAAACACATATATTGTTTGATAGAAAGAAGTGTGACACTTTTTACAGCATTTGATAGTAAAACTAAATACGTTTTTGATAGGCAAATTGGAAGGAATTTTGATTCAGGGTTTTGCTCGCGAAATCATATTACCCATAGGTATGTTAAACCCATTATTTCCCAGCGGCCAACAGTGCCTACCGCCTACAAAGTATACGGGACTGTAAGCAACCTAAATATTAATAGCTTACAAAGTATACGAGATTGTAGGCGAACTGCCTACCAATAGCTTACTTTATGTGGTAGTAGTGGGCGTTCACTCTACAAAACGGCCACGCTCGAACAAAAGTATACTAGGAGGGTATATGAGGTCGTATGCATTACAGCATACGGCTTACAAAATGTGTTACGATTCATCGCTTCTGTATACAGATTTTGGCCGCTGGGTTTAAAAAGAATGACTACATTTTACATTATCATTATCATGATCATTATCGTCAAGAACATCATCATGATCATTATCGTCAAGAACATCATCATGATCATCATCATAATTATAATCATCGAAATTATCATCATCATCATCGATATCATTATAATTATCATCATTATAACTATCATCATTGTCTATCATCTTCACAATCTTCATCATTATCATATTGTTATCATCGATGTCATCCTCCTCGCCATTATTCTTATCATCATCATCATCATGGTATCATTATATCATCATAATCATCATCATTATCATTATATATATCATCATCATTATATATCATCATCATCATCATCATCATTATCATTATCATCATCATCATCATTTATTATTATTATTATCATCATCATATCATCATCATCATCATCATTATTATCATCATCATCATAATTATAATTATCATCATAACTATCATCACTTGCCTTTATCATCTTCACCATCTTCATCATTATCATATTGTTATCATTGATGCCATCCTCCTCGTCATAATTCTTATCATCATCATCATCATCATCATGGTATTATTATATCATCATCATATCAGCATCATCATCATAAATATAATCTTTCTTCTCATCATCAATATCATCCTCCTCGTCATTATTCTTATCATATCATCATCATAAAAGTGTGATATATTTATAATCGTCATGATCATTATAATTATCATCATAGCCATCATTGTCATGAGTGACAAAGCATTCCATTAAGCCTGTCAATTCTTGATACAGACGAATCTTGATATTGTTAACTAATTTTTGCAAAGCCTGTGTTGATCGAACTATCGAAGCTCAATTTTTTGAATCTTTAATATGGCTTATTGTATGTATTTGGTTCAAATATTTACACTAATTAACATGTAAAGTAAAAAAAAAAAAATGTTTGTTGAAAAAAAAAAAGAAAAATCATATATAGACGTTTGTTTCTCACGATCTCGTAATGATTTTTTAACAGCCTTCTTGCTAAGATTTTGTTAAGTACCTACCATACCAGCGTAGTCTGTTGTATAAGTATAATTCGTTCATTTTAAAACCTATGGTCGAATGATGAAATTTTTTTCCACAAATTTCTTTTTATTTTATCATAAATTTGTTATTCCTTTGTCATGATTAATGCTCTCGTTTTTTATTTCTCTTTTGAAAAGTCCAAAACATTGATTAGATTACCAGGCAAAGTAATCCCTTATTTCATAACTGAATCCATAGACCAAATTACAAAACTAAAAATTGCTTACGTGACGAAAGGAACGAAAACAAAATTCATTGCCACATTTTCTATAACCACTGGAACATAAACAATTTCTTGCTCTGATTCGACATGAAAAATTGTAGGCGATTGCAAATCAGTCAGCTGTTTTGCTTCGCTTACCACAGTCCAAAATTGAAGTTTATACAATCGCAAAGGCAGAAAAAATGAACGGAAAACGCTAAGCGAAGTCCAAAGATGAAGTAAAAGTAAAAGCAAAAGTAAAGCCAAAATCAAATTGCATTTTATATTTTTTTATTTTTAATTTTATTTTAAAAAAAATGTTTTTTTATTTATTATGAAACACAGTTTCCTACTTAATTTTCACGGTTCAATGACCTGCATGTGAATTTCATACTTGTTCGTTGACTCGCCCGATAACTTGGCCATTGAATTGCCTGGTGTGAGTGAATTCGTGTGTGTGTGTGTGTGTGCGTCTTCGATTTTCGTGTATTTCCCCTGCAGGAAATGTTAATAGTCAATCTATACTCTTTCTCTACTGACCGCGTCAACAGTACTATTGACCGGCTATACCCGTCGCAATGTTTTCCGCTATTGACATTTATCATTGAGCTGTCATTGCATGTCAACAGTAGACCGAAGAACTATAGATACGGGTACATTTACCTAAGTACGCATTTCTAAGCCTATCGTGGCTCAGTGCGCGCCTAGATATCGAAAGTTCGCGAGTTCGAATCCCTGCTGAGATTTGATTTTTAATTTTATTATTTAAAAAAAAATTTTTTTTTTTAAGAAGATAATAATTAAAAAACCAACAGGTTTCCAAAATCTTTCAAATATGACCGTTTTTCCTCAATCTTTTCGCCTGCACTGGGGTTCGAAATCGAGCCTTCAAATTGCTAAACGCATACGCTATGCAATACGCCACAGAATCCTCTGATTCGCGCACAGCAAATATATAACATGAATGATCAAGAAAATCGATGCCTCGTTGACGATTTCAATAGCATTTACTGCAGGATAGACTTACAAAAAAATCAATGTATAGACGCTTTGTTGACATGGTCAATAGAGATTAACTAGAAGTCGGACAGTACAATTTTTCTAATGACATCGCTTCGAAATACTGTTGACTTTTCAACTAGTTCACTTGTCTCTATTGACGACAGTATAGACATGGGGCCATATGGCGATAGGCTTCCTTCCTGCAGGGTCGGTCTACGGTCCCAGCAGGAAAAGTCCCGGTGAAACCATCAATGATTTCAGCATGACATAAGAGTCGCGACTCCTCCTGTTTCTACACCAACTTTCTAATGAAATTTACACACAAGCGGCATTGGCCGTCATGAGAGGACATGTCACCAGTTGGTGATCGAAATTGGAGTGGATAACTCCTGTTTCGCAAGAAAATGTCATCGTTCGGGAGTGATACGAAATGAACATGAAACACGGTTCAATGTCATTGGATATGCGATGAATAACATCTTTTCTCCATGACTGCATGGATGCGATATAAATGATGACATGCATGGAATTGCGATGAATAACACTTTTTCGATGACAATGTCATTAGAATTTAGAAGTACTCTAACTTTCCCCTTGACATCATCGGTGAAAACATTAATGATTTTTTCCTTTATGCGAAAAAGTCCGGCTGGGGTGTAAGCATGCAAGCATACACACTGCCATGTGAGCTGCGGTTGTCTACTTGAGCTTTTCAGCAAGCATAAACATGAGCACATGGGCACGAAGTCGTATGCCGCCAGCGGAAAAATTGCAGGTTGCACATTCCTCGAAGATCTCGAAGTTTTTCTTTTTGTAAAATATCTTGATCTTGCTTGTGAACGACGTTCATAAAAATACACAATCGCTGGCACATTTGCACGTGCTGCGGTCGTTATTTTAATAAAAATAAAAAATAAAATGAAACAAAAATCACGACTCCGATTTCGACCCGAAAACGGTCGTCATTTTGTCTGTTAGCGAATTCGAGTCAATGCGACACACCTCTTTTTTTTTTAAGTTGGCTCATTCGATTTCGATGGATGAGAAACTTGGAGGTTTCTTTATTGGAATATCATTCAACATTTTCTTTGGGCTGTTTTGCTCTATTTCTTCGTGGCTTGATGGAAAAAAACCTTGGAAAAAAACATCTAGAAATGAAAATAAAATAAAAAAAAATTAATAATTCATTTCCTGTTGCTTGGAAAGTAGTTTTATAAGGCGTTGTTTTTCGATAAGTCCACTTATTATGGCTAATGACATCCAAAGCGGAAATTAGATTGAAGCGATGTGTGTGTGCTTTTAAAACGTTTCACGTTCTCTATTAGTGCTGGTGTTAAGTTTTAAATAATTGTATTTATTTCCAACGCTTGCCGTCGAATTCGAAGTAAAAAATTTTATTCTCTTATCCTTGTTTTGCTGTGGAAGTTATTTTAGAGGGAGCTTTTGCTTACGATAGGCTCCAAAGATCGGGACTAAATGCGTGATTTCCACAGTTTTGTCATAATTTCTATTGAGTTCCTAATGCGATGATCTATTCCTAATTTATATTCACTTAAAATAGATATCAATGCTCTATGTGGTTCTAAAAAGTTAGATAGTGCTAAAATAAAGAACTGTGTTATAGTTGGTCAATTGTTAGTTAGAGTTTTAGGTGAATCGTCTAAGGTGTACGAAGATTAGGTTCCATTATTTTAAGAGTTAAAGGATCATGATTAGGTAGTTCTAGAGGAAATTTTAGGTTAGGTTAGTAGTGCGTAGGTTAGGTTGGTTAAAGGTTAGGTGTTAGGATTAGTAGGTTGAGGTTGAGTTAGGTATAGTGTTGAGGTTAAGGTTAGGTTAGGTATTGGGTTAGTAGGTTAGGTTAGGTTAGGGTTGGGTTGGTTAGGTTAGGTAGAGGTTGGTTAGGTTAGGGTTGAGGTTAGGTATTATGGTTAGGTGTTAGGTTAGTTAGGTGTAGTGTTAGGTTAGGTTGGTGTTAGGTTAGGTTTAGTAGGTTATAGTGTTGTTGGTTGGTTAGGTTAGGTTAGGTTAGGTTAGGTTAGTTAGTATGTTAGGTTAGTTAGGTTAGGTTATAGTTAGTAGGTTAGGTTAGTTAGGGTTAGGTATGGTTATGTAGGTTAGTGTTAGGTTAGTGTTAGGTTAGTTAGGTTAGTTAGTTAGGTTGTTAGGTTAGGTTAGGTTAGGTTAGGTTAGGTTATGTTATGGTTAGGTATGGTTAGGTTGTTATGTTATGTGTATGGTTAGGTTTAGGTTAGGTACGGTACGGTACGGTACGGTTAAGTTAGGTGAGGTTAGGGTGGCTGCCACAGTTAAGAGTGACACCTTGGGCTCGCATGGACTCGTTGTGATACCACGAAAAATGGAAAAAAGAAACAGAAAAAACGACACAAACATCTACGATCTCAGCTGGGAGTTGAACCCAGAGCCTCCCGCTTCGTAAGTTTGGCATCTAAATCAACTAAGGCACAGAGGCTGACTTGGAAAAATATTGCTGTAAAAAAGGGCAATCGGGTGTGTGATTGTTTTCCCTTCCATGGGGAAATGAATTCCACTCCCAAATTATTTATTTTCCTTTACCAAAATAGCTGGATAATTTCAATTACCTCGACATTACGCTTGGAAATGAATTTTCTGAATTGAGTCTGTCAATCTTGGGAGAGGGAAACTAACCGCATCGATTTCGCAATGGAATTCATTTCTCCGGGAAAGGGAAAACAATCACATACCCGAATATTTGCGTATAAAATTAATCGATTTCGTTGATCCTATTACAATTTTTTTTCAATAGACGCATATTCCCAAGCCATCGATGAACATACATATTTTCCTCTATGCGATAATTGAATTCTGAGCCCAATTTTGCCAATGCGACAAAAAGAAAAACGTTGTGCATCCACATCGTTGAGCAAATTCCTTCCAAAACATTTCCTCTTGTGACCACTTGTATAACCACACAATTCCCCAAGTCATTCGTGTTGTTCTGACAACGCACTTTCCATTTAAGTTCACACACTCACCCATGTCCTTATCGTGGTACAATCAAAGCGTCAAAGCCACATTCTCACAAGTGCACACTTGAGTGCACGGACTTGACACACAATGTGGCCTACTTTTGCAATAGTTTGTTTTTAAGTGGCAACTACCGTTCTATCGCCTGTCATACGACATCATCTAATGCTTTTTAAGTTTACATCATGAAGTGTAGGTAGAAAAAACTTTAAATAAATTAGAACAAGACAAAACAAAGTCATTGTCCTTTGGAAAATTTCCAGCTGTCATTTCCAAAGAAAATGGCAGAAAAAAAAAATAGAAAAAATCGATAACACATACTGAATTCAAGGCACGCTATAATCGGCAAAGGACTGCAATGCAGTAGACACGGTCTGACAAGAGCATAAAATGCTTGCCAATGACAGTTTTTGTTTGGATAGAATCTGCTAGGGATTCTGTACGTATTGTGGCTTATGTGGTTTTTCGTTTCACCAATTCATAGGAGGAGAGAAAAGGATTTTGTATTCAAATATCCATTATGGGCTCTTGTTGGGCACTTTTCTATTTCACTGCTTCGAAAAGCTTAAAAAAAAAATAAAGAATCGTCAGGAAATTTAACCTTTTTCCACTCTGTAAGTGCTCGTGGATTAGGAAAGTGCAAAGGGTCTCCATTTTTTTTTTTTTTTTTTTTTTTTTTTTTTTTTTTTTTTTTGTCATTCTATGATGAAGCAACTTTTCTAGCAAACATTGCGGTTGCCTCGAATGAGTGAGCGAAATTAATTTGTAAATATACAAGCGCAAGGAAAAATGTAGGTCATCCTCTGACCTGAAAGGGGTCTATGTGTATGAAAGAAGATTGTATCAGATATCGCGAGATTGTAGGGCCGGCAGGCGCTCATTTTAGGGGTATTTCTCTTGCTCTGGTATATCACTATAGAAAGGACTTCAGTGAATAGAGAGAATTCAGCACCGATTAGTTGGGAATTTTTGTAATTCATGGCACATTTTCTTTGTCCCTATTCGAAGCTTAACTGAGTTGGTTGGAAAAGGGTCTTCTCCAATTAGTCAATCAATGAAGTAAGCTGTAATATTAATTTTTTTAATTTCGATTGTTGCTTGACAAAGGATGACTTAGTTAAGCCTAAGCAATAAAATGTCAAATTCGAAATTAAAAGTCACGGAATTCCTTGAGTGAAAAAAGGTGTTTGTATAGAATAATGTCAAATTTGTTATGGGTTCTATACAAATGGCTTTGTAAGGAAAAATTGAATAGTATTAAGCGTATTTTTGTTAGCAAAATTAAGCAAAAAAAAAAAAAAAAAAAAAAAAACGAACTCATTGTACTCCTACTCCTGTGAACTAACAAAGTAAGTTACTCCACGAAAATTAATCAAATTAATTTATGAATGGATTCCTCATTTCTTCATTGTTTCCAGGACTGAACTCGCTTGAGTATCAGTACCAATCAAAATCTCCCGTTTATAATGAACTAAAATATTCGTTCTCTCATAGAAAGATATCTACGGTTATGTGACCTATTAGGGGGATTCCCCAAAACGTGTATTCGCCTCGAAAACTCGTAAATCAAGAAGGATAAAAAATGAATGAATGAAATTTCGTATGAAAAATATTACCAAATTGACTTAGCAAGCAAAGCTAATGGCCAATATTACCAAGGATATTTAAAAAAAATTTTAAGGAAAAAATCTGTGCAATACGAAAGAAGCACAGCTTTATATTTATGGCTTCGGACTACAGCGATATGAAACTGATGAAAAATCGCGCGCACGCGGCACCATGCTCAAAAATAATATTTCAAGCAGCTGTGAATTTGACTGACAACCCTGACAGTGGAGCGTGCTGCCACAATTTTATTTTAATTTAAAAATTTTTTTAAATATGCTTGGTAATATTGGCCCTAAGTGAAGCGAAAATTAGTGTCTCAGCATCGATTGAATGGATTATGTAAACAAGTTTCCGGCGTATGCTATTTCCAGACTGACAAATTGACAGCTGCCTTTTTTCTTCTTCTAAATCGGAAAAATTTTGTATGTGGGCTCAATGCAAAGATCTTTTATTTTAGTATTGCCGTCATAAATAAAATCTAAGGAATATTCCTGAATAAGCGGCGATTGAACTATTCACCCATTTAGGACCAGCGGTGGTCCGTTTTTCGACTAGTAAATTATTTCTAAAAAAAACAGCAAACAATTTTTTTTCAAGGCACTATGACAAAGAGCTATAATTTCAAAACCATCCAAAATCATTCAACCAAAAATTTTCATTCTTAAGAATCTGAACCTATATCATAGATCGGAATATAGCTGACAGTTACGAAAAAAAAGACCCTCACCGGAATCACTAGAATATCATCACGTGATTTTGCTTCGTAGGCTTTGCGAAGTAAACAGAGCCAAAAGCGTAACCGATGAGTGTGCAATGGGAGAGCCAAAATTTGCTGAGGCCTAATGACTTCTCTTTTCTATATAGACCTGATTCCGAAAATATTTTCTTAAAAAAAAAAAAAAAAAAACGAACCAAACAAATTCTTGCCATAAAAGCACAATCTTAAAATGACGCGCGTCCGGTTTTGATGGGCACTGAACGTAAATATAAAATCCCACGCATGTTTGGTATAAATCAAGTTTATTATAACCGGCCGTAAATGAATTTTCTCAACTTTTCAAGCTGTTAAGAATCTGAACTAAGGTCAAAAACAACAACTCATTACCAGTCAACTTGACGCTAACTTAACGCGCTAACGTTCAGAAGGTGGCGTTCAGTAGTCAGTCGTACCCGTTGACGTGTTGTTCTAATGTAATCAGGCAATTTCGTGTCCGTCTTCCCCATTCCACAATATCACATGACACCACACGCTTCGGATCCAAGCAAAAAGTGTTGAAAGGCGACCACCATCGATTTTTGTTTAATTAAAATTGTTTTAATTTGACCAAAGATCACAGAGCGGCAGAAAGCGCTTATTTAAAAACTAATCAATTAAACTCAAAATATAATGCATTTTCATTCCATCGGTGGAAATTTTAATCTCAGTAAAATGATACTTTGTTTTAATTATGGCACAATTAAGAGCGAAAAAAATTGATAATAAATAAAAAATTGATAAGACCTCTTATTTAAGATAAATATAGGTATATGAAAACGATATTTAGAATTTCAATTAATTGTTTGTTTTTTATTTTTTATTCTTTGTTGCAGTTGGACTTAAAATAATCATCAAAAACGGATTTCAAAAGCTTCAAAAGACAAGTAAGTCGATTATCTATTTATACCCATTGAAGACAAAAGGGTTTACAATTTTCCCCCTAAACATCAAAATCATCATTATCATCATCACTTTGATCTATCAAAGTTTTCTTGTTATCAGCTTTTGTTGAAAGTGGTTGAGTTACTCACTAACGACTTCTTCATGACTCAGATTGACAATGTTCTATGACTTTAAGAACCCCCCACTTTTTGGGACACTGTGAAGAACGATGAATCACTCTTACCAACGTTTGTTCTGAGAATTGTAGGTGAATTTTTTGTTGGTACTGACCTAATGCAAGTGAGTTGAAAATAAGTCACGTACGCCGGCAAGCAGCTGCCTACCGGTTTAGGACGTCATCATTGGGGGATATTCCAGACATGTTTTTTTTTTTTTTAAATTCACCTCTTGAGTGGCAGGAGGGTTTTTGTTTTGATAATTCCCTATAATATGTGATTATTTTTATTATTATTTAGTCCGTAAGAGTTCCACGATCTGAAAGATCTTTTGTGCAGTCCATATTCCCTTTTAGAGTAGGTTCAGACTATCTTCCTACCTACCAGACCTAGCTTTTTACTTTTTTATTTTAATAAAGACAAAAACAAAAAATTTTTATGACAAAATAAACAAAAAACAAGTAAGGGTGTTATAGTCAGGCGAGCCTGAAAATAGGATACCCGACACAGACACACATCTTCAAATAATTTTTAATATCAGGAGTTGTTTAAGGCCATTAGGGGCACCATATACCGACTTTTGTAAAATTTCTTTACGAAAACTGCCTCTTTGCCACGCCCACTTTTCCAATTTTTTTTTTAAATTCTAATCGGAGGCTTAGATATACGCTCTAATCCTAAGTTTTATTGAAATATTTCGAAAAAATCCGATTTTGGGGCACTTTTGAGATTTTTTTGTGACAGACCCTAGTACTGGAGGTACCCCTAAAAATGGTCCGATCGGGTCCATTCTCGAACTTGTTCTTATTTATGTCCCCGTGAGTACGCATATCAAATTTCGTCAAGATAGGTCAACTCCTTCGATAAGATAACTGTATACAGACAGACGGACAGACGGACGACAGACAGACGGACAGACGGACGGACGGACGGACGACGGACATGTCTAAACCGAATCTCCTGGTGACGCTGATCATATCTATATACATTTTGAATGGTCTATCTCGACTGGTTCTGGGTGTTACACACAACCACACAAACGCAATATACCCTCGACACAGAGTGTGTCGGGTATAATTATTATGAGTATTTGAGATGCGAGGCGCCTCAGACCGCGAGGCCGTAGGCGGTAACCTACGTCGCCCACGCCTAACGCCGCCTCTGAGCTTGGGAACCATTATCCTCGCCTTGTTAGCTTTTCTGCTCTGGCTTACACTCAAAAAAGTTTCACAATAACTTTACACTGTTGAGACAATGTATTGAAAAAATTGATGCATCAAGCATTGATTTTGAAACCAACAATTTCTGGGGTCATGCGAATAATTTTTCTTGTTGTTTTAAGAACTTTCATTGTTTTTTAGAACAATTTAAATTGTCGGGAACGATTTAACCAACAATATTGTGATGGGTCAAAGTTTAAAATTGTCATTACATTTTATTTTTTTGAGTGTACAAAACCTACATTTACCGCCACAATATTTTTCAGCTGATAATTTAGTCTATAATGCCTTGTTAAAAATGCTCTTCGGCTTGCTTTTTTTTTTACAGTGTTAATTGTTATTGGCTTTTTTTTTGCAGTTTTTGTTTTCTTATTTAAAATTTTTCATACCGTGGCTCCTGGTTCATACATATTTATGTTAATGAGGACTTTTATAATAGAAAAACAAATCCTTGACAAGCTGTGTACCTTGAGAAGTAGGTGGTGCTTATTTTGTAGCTCCTTGGGATAATAAAAATTTTTCCATTAACAACAAAGAGAAAATATTTTGAAAATAGAAAGAAAATTTTCGTTCAATATTAATTTTCTTTCCCTCTCTTGTTATTTTCAGATCTATAAATACACAACGTCGTATAAATCTAATATGCTCCTTGAGGATTTGACGTAGACGGTATATTTTGTAATTATGAATTCAGCACGGCATCATCGTATTGGAGTATTCATTTCTCCATAAGCTGATTTTATAGAAAAGCAAAGAGAAAAAAGCAAATAAGATTAAAGGAAAATTTTAAATTAGATTTAAACGACAGAAGGAAATTACAAAGAAAAATTGCTATCGAAATCTAGTCAAATTAACAACGAAATCGAGGCCCGAAAAAAGTTCAAAATTATCTCTTGGAAAAGAAATTTCCATCAATCCAATTGAAAATCGGAGAGAGCAGGAGAAAACCAAAGAATTGAAAGCGTAAAAGAGAAAGAAAAAGAGAGAGGACAAGACGTGTGATCTGTATTAATAGAAGAAAATTTGGGCTATAAAAATGCCTTACACTCGTGATAATTCAGGAGCTCAAGCTGATAAACTGAGCGGAATCGAGGAGGAGAGTGACTTGTACGAAGGATTTGCACCGCATGTGGAGACATCGGAAATTAAAGTTTTGGACTTCTACAATCAACCGAAGTCAACAGGTAAGTCTCTGTCTCTAATGATATATTTATAGAGTCCATCTGAATCAGGTGAATGAACTTCATTCTAATGTGTGTCAAGTTTGATAGCCTTAGATTGAATGTTGAATTTTTATTTCAAATGATTACACATCATATATGTATGTATGTATATTCTGCCTTCGAGACCAGAATGTATGTATGTATGAATTTGACTCAAAGAAACATGATAGCTGTCACGATAGTCAGTCCGTCGACAGGGTTGGGCTCTTCACTCCGTCATGCGTCAGCTGACAGCTGTCCATCCTTCTTCGGATGGTATCGTTACCTCTTTTCGATTAGTATTTAATTGCGAAATAATTGAAAGCTTCAAGAGCGAATATCAATTTTGGTGTCATCTTGATATGATCAAATGATACCGTAGGAGGTAGGAGCCGCCCCAAGGTGTTACTTTTATCGAAGAGAAATCAAAATTGCTTCAAGTACCTATCTACTTCCATTTATAATTAGAAATCAATAAAAGAGTACAACTTCGTTTCGCTTTTAAGTTTTGTTTGGATGTGAACCAACTGTCATGAGCACGTAGCAATATTCATTTAATCACTCGATCATTCCCAACTCTTATTTTAATACTATCATCCAGACGAAATGTAAAATCTTATACATTTTCTCACAATAATTTCTCATAGATTGATTTGGTTTCTCGATTGATTTGCCAAAAAAAAAATTCCACAATTCGCAGTAATCAAAACAAAAACAGGTTCCAATAAAATTGATTTGCGAGGTTTTTCCATTCGATTTGCGATATTCTCTTGTCATCACTTTGGTAGTCGGAATTAATAAATTCAGCCAGAAATTCATATCAAATTAGGGTGGTGGCAGTGGTGAAGTCAGGCGGGCGGGCAGTCAGTTATGTTCAGTAGGTATGAATGTGCATAAACAGAAAAAAAAAAAAATAAATAATAATAAATAATAAATACATTCAATCGTGAATAATTCAATTTCGAGAAATAAACATACCGAATTTCCAAACAAATATTTAAATTTCATTCTTCGTACTGAAATGGAAGAATAGATTTCGATTCCGTTTAATCGATTCTTTTCATTATTTTGTGTTCCATCAATTTGAATTTTCTTGCTGAAATGCGAAATGGCTTTTCGGCCTCTTGTATTTCATTTAAAGCGGCGCGGCGGCGTCGTCTGGTGGCACGTGAGGTGGTAGATTCGTTCTTCGAAAGATCATTCCAAGTGGAAGCGAAAAACTTTTATAAACAATTATTATTTTTTCTCCCTTCATTTTTTTTTTTTTTTTTTTTTACTCCTGCTGATATTTATTATTTATCGCTGGAATATTTTCTTATTTTTACGCAAAGTTCTAAAATTTATGAACAGCATGAATTTTTGAGTACCTACCTATAATTCTATGAGGTTTCTCATCTCCTTATTTGTTTGCGATAACTCAATACACCTTAAAATTTTCTATTTCAACATTTTCTCTCTTCGTTTTTTATTTTTCTTAAATATTTTTAACGTAATTTTGTGTGTAACAACGCATAAAATAGCTTTCAATTACCGCAATTATTCAAAGTAAATAATCAAAAAAAAAAAAAAAAATCTAAGGCGAAACAAAAGCAGCGGAAAGAAGGGGATGCCTGTTTGTGCATTTGTCGCATATTTACAATGTGTTTTATTGCTGTATAATTTCTTTCGAGTTATTGTTTTTTCTTTCCTTCAGTTTTGTTTACCTTTGATTTTTAATTAAAACCGGTGCGCTGCTGTAAAAGCCGCACAATAGAACGGCACCTTCGAGTCAAGTGCGTTTGAAGAACGTGAATGTTCCAGAAAAAAGCTTTTTTTTTTTTGCTTGATGTGGTCAACACATTTTGAATTGCCTATTGAGTAATTCAAAATGTCACAATAAAAAAACTAAGAATTGTAGGAAATCCATCCCATTAGATTGATTAATTGAACTGCTGCAACTTTTGTTGCAATGCTTACATACATGTTGCTGAAACAAGATAGAGAGAGGAGGACAGCTGTTGCTTTAAGGGGGTTGTTACGGTCGACAAAAAGTTATTTACATGTTTTTTTTTTTTTGCATTTTTTATAGCTTGGATATTTGAGAATATCGTGTTAAAAGGATTTTTAAAAATTTTAAACAGTTTAGAAGACAGAGTCTTCTTTGTCGAGCAAAGTATGCGCTAAAACGAGCAATTTTTGTATTGCTTCAAACTTTAAACACAATTATCTCGAAACCACTTTTTTTGAACTGGTGGCTGTGATTTCTCCAGTTCAACTGGACCGATTTTAATGAAACAAAGTGGATCCGATGCAGAATTGTCACCATTTTCGCGTGATCCTCAATTATAGTTTTAATAATTTTTTTTATTTTTTTTACACTGAACTGAAAAAAATATACCCAAAATCTGTCATTTTTCAATAAAATAAAAATTGCAAAATTTTTTTCGAACTTCGTCCGACTATGGCATCTATACTAATTATATCCAGAGTGAGTAAAAAAAAGCCCGAAAAAACCCAAAAATAAGCGCTATAAAAAGCTCGAAAAAACAAGGAAAATAGTCCAAAAAATATGCAGTTAAAATTTATTTTTTATTCAGTGGACTTATTAAAATATATGACTAGATGTTCTTTTACATTTTCAAACAAAAAATGTTGGCGCTTCTCGCTTAAAAGGTTTTTATACAATGAAAAAGATCGTTCAACGTCTGAAGAGGTAAGGGGGCAAAATTTTAAAACACAATCAAACGTAAATACGCGATCAAACGTATACGCCAGCATTGGACACAGCCCTTAAAAGAGTCATTGACAAAGGAAAGCAATAAAGCAGAAATAAAAACAGCTGAAAAGAACGCAACATTCTTGATTTTTTTCGGAAATTAGGTAGGAAAAGGCATTTAAAATAGTACAATTAACCAAAAATATGGGAAATATGTACAAAAAATAGTTTTTGGCAAGAAAATAGCTCGCACTACTAAAATATGCAAAAATAGTATGACGTATGCAAAAACAAGCATTTATTCACTCAGATTATAACCACGTTTTTCTTATTCATTTCGGACAACTTGGAGACGGGAAATCCAAAAACAGTCTCGCGAACGAGACAACCCCGATAACAAGCTTTGCATTTTGGTAGGTATTTAATAGAAAGGCTTCAAGAAGAAGGGAGAGAGATTTGGACTTGATTGAAAATAACATAAAAATTCGTAGAAAATCAAATCAAATCAAATAGAAATATTGGAATAATTAACTCATCTGACAATGTATTTACTAAACGCTTTCTAAGAAGCTTTCGAATGCGGACTTACGTCGATTATGGTCGCTTTCATTTGATTAAATTTCCTTTGTAAATTCTGCTTCAAGTTTATACTTCAAATATTGACGGATCAATAATAAAACTAGTTCCTCCAAAACAGCTGATTGAATAGATCTAAAAACATATGTTAAAAGTAAATAATTTTATATAAAGAAATTTTTGCAAATGAAAATTCGGGATTTTCCATTGTCTCTTTAGTTTTTCTTTTATTTATTTACCCTACATCACCTCACCCATTCTAAAAATCTATTTTTTTTTTAATTTTTTAAATTATTTTCAAGAGAAAATTCCCAAAAAAAAAACTATAAACAAACAAAAATGTTCAAAAAATGTTTATTTTTTCATTTCACTTTTTAGCGAATTTGTCAACTTGCCAAGAAAAAATTCTTCATTTTAGCAGCGGTTAATTTTGTTTATTTATTAAATTTTTATCTCTTTATAGCATTCCATTTTCTTCTTAAAATAATTTTAATGCTTTGGAAAAACCGTATGTTCCTCTCGTCTTGTTGATATTTTCCATATAAAAATCTGTCGAATAATGAAGCACTTGACTTTGCCTGGCGCCATTTTGATGTCAAAAGTCTTCTTTTGGTTTCATGCATCGTAAATTCAAAAATTTTTTTTACTTTTTATTATTTTATAAAAGGGAAAATTTTTTAATATCGCAACAAAAAGTATGAAAATTCAGTTGAAATATTATAAAATGAGATTTTATTGCTCTTAAATCTAAATGGGGGGATGCTCTTGAAGAAGGAAGACACATTACACCAATGAAATTGTTGTACAATAAGAAGAATTTTTCATTTGGGACATGTGGCGTATGAGTAATTTTTACAAAGCGAAATTTTTTGAAATCACGTTAAGCATACGCAGTGCTGGACGGTGTGTTTCGTACCCAAAAAAATCTCGCTCATTCTTTGTCATCGCTTACTTAAATTTTTTTGATACAAAAAATGCCTGAGAAACTCTAAATTCACGAACGAACGAACAGAAAAACGCATGGCTGAAAAGAGCTAGCAATGAATTCTCTGATTAACAGAAAGCTTTTAAGCTCTGACGCAACCGGAGTTGAGTGAAGTATGTTAACAGCAGAGTTGTAAAAAATTTAAATCATTTTGATTTCAAATCATTTTGATTTATTTCCCTTTTGAATTAAATCATTTTATTCTGAAATCATCAAGATTTAAATCTGATTGAAATCATTGATGATTGCTGTAAGGTGAATTATAATTCATTTTGGGGAAAATCATTTTGAATTATATTTTGATTTCATTCATTTGATTTAAATCAAAAAAATTTAAATTTTTGATTTAATTCCAAAAAATTGAAATCATTGTTGATTTAAATCAAAAACAAATTAATCACCTGATTTAAATCTAAAAAAATTTAAATCATTTTTGATTTAAGTCAGCAATGATTTCAAAACCTCGATATAAATCAATCAGTAAATCCATGAAAACTTCGACACTTCGTTTCATAATTCAATCAGTAAAGTTTTAGTTGCTAATTTCATACCATACAAATGGTAGACGAAAATATTTTTCCGGACTTTTCCAGCGATGATGATATGAAGGACCCGGATTTCTTTATAAATAACAAAAAAAAAAAAAAGAAAATGGTTTTTGGAAGATGGGCATTCAGCCTGTTTAAAATTTATAAAAATTCTAAATTTCGTTTATCTCGATAGTACACTTTTGGGGTTAGGCTACTTCTGCTCTCACGGCCTCATTTTAATTTGTGATTTAATTTATTACCCCTTTATTCATAAAAAATAAAACCTATAAACCTTTTATACGGTGACTTTACTGTCAAAAATATATCAAATTAAAATATTTATGAGTGATTTAAACTAAGAATGATTTAAATTTTTTTGATTTAAATCAAATGATTGAAATCAAAATATAAATCAAAATGATTTTCCCCAAAATGAATTATAATTCACCTTACAGCAATCATCAATGATTTCAATCAGATTTAAATCTTGATGAATTTAGACTTAAATGAATTCAATCTTTTTTTTTTAAATCAAGCTGTGATTGATTCTGGAATCAATCTACAAATGATTTATTCATTTACAGCCCTGGTTAACAGGTATTTTCAATTCAAATCGAGTGATTTTTTTATGTTCCATGTTTTTTTTCTCAACTGTAAAAAGAAAAAAAAAGAATATTCAAAATTGAAATAATACAAAATTTAAATTAAAGAATTTTAAACGAAGCAAAACCTGAAAACATTAAAATAATTAATTAATCACGCAAGTTAACAGAAAGCTTAGAAATACTCTGAAGTTGCATTGAAGCGTTTACTTTGAACACATTGCAGTCTGCATGTTTGCGTGATTCCAATACAATGAAATTAGTGTGGAATGAATTTTCCGAGGTGCCTAAAAGTATGCACATGGTTTTTCTAATTAGCAACAAGTAAACCAGCGACATGCTGCTATCGAGTGAAATGTTGCTAAACACTTTATCTGCGTTCAGCGAGGGTAGGTTAAATGATAAGTTATGGAAAGATTTTTCTGTAAAATAGGAAAGAAATATTTGTTCAAATCGACAATTTTTGCGTCTATTAGGCCAACAAAATTAGTACTTCTGTGTTTTTGGCAATTTGAGGGGATCGAATCTCAAGAATTATTTGGCGTCTTTAAAGAAGTTTAGTAATTTTAAAACGATTTAGGAAAGATGACAATCTTAATCGATCGGCGAAAAAAATCAAAGCAGAATTAATGAATAAATAATAAAACAAATAGATAATTATTATATTATTTTTTTTTTTTTTGGTGGAAATTTAGTTTGAAAATTTCTGGTTAAAATTTGTTTTTGGTTTTGCTTTTTCTATTTAAAAAATAATTAATTTTGTTTTGACTTCGTAATGAATATAATGTATTTTTTTATAAGTATTTTTTTTTATAGAAACTTCTTCCTCAAAATATTTAATAAGAAATTTCTATCAAATCTCTGAAAAGCAGTCATTCGGTTTTTTCTTGATTGAAAACAGCAATTTCAAAGCACTTTCGAGTCTTGTCTCCGCGTTTCGCGTGCGATCGCCAACACCAAATTCAATAGGTTATTAAAAATGTTTTTCCATTTCCTTCGAACAAAAGCCGGAAAAATTACACACTTTCACAACAGCAAATGCCATCTGAAATTGTTTAATAGCTTCAAATACAATTCCAAAATGATAAAATAACTCGAAAGAACATGTGAGCTTAGCACGTGAGATTATTGTTCAGAAAAATGTATTCGATTCGTTCTCTATTGAGGCAGGTTTTCTTTTTTAAGAGGGTGATTTTGTCGGCATTTCTGACGTTCATCGTGTGACTTTTTTTATTCCATTAGATTGACAAAGTGAGTACAGTGTACTCTCTTTTAAGCGGACACCTAAGGGATCAAAAAATATATCCACTTGAAAAGAAACTATTTGAGAATCAGGAGCACTAGAGCATTGCGAAAAAGTGTCCGTTTAAGAGGAGCATCCGCAAAGAGAGAGAAGTTTGTCCGCGTATTTTTGAGTTTTTTTGCCCCCTTGAAGTAATACTGGCTTAACTCAAAAGAGTCGATTTTTGGAAATCACAAAAGTAACTTGCAATTAAGACATAGTCGACGTATTGACGAATAAAATCAGAAGTACTTGTTAATGAAATATGACGATAGATGGCGCTATTATAAACCTGTATCTATGCCTAACTCAACTTTAACGTAAGTACGAATAGGTCAGTATTCCATTAAGAGTGCGATTTATACATACATTGACGAGAACTCTCGGGGTACTGGTAAAGAAGAAATTTTTAGGAATTCAAAAAAAAAAAAAAAAATTCAACCCAATTTTCCAATTGTCGTTCTTTTCTATTAAAAACAATCGAGAATTTGAAAATTGTTTGAATTTTTTTTTTTTTGAAATTCTTAAAAATTTCCTATTATTGGTTGCCCTTGTTATCCTTGGTTATCACAAAGGGCCGATTAACGTCCTAAGTGTCAGCCACTTCAACCTACCTGCCTACCTACCTACTTATAACTGTTAATCGAATTTTGTGCAAAAAATCGTTATGACCTTGAAAAGCCCCACGTGTCGGGATTTCAGGAAATGTGAATCTCGTAGAAAATAAATTTCTATCATAAGTTTCTTAAGACTAATTAGCAAAAGACATTAAACATCTTAAATCGCTAATGATTGTAAATAGAAAAAAATCGTTCCTTATATAATTATCGAAGAGAGCTTTCTGTTCTAATTAGTATTCTCAAAAAAATTAATTTCATTTACCTATCGACGATATTTTTAAGTGAATGTGCTGCGAGCACCAACGCCCGTTCGAGAGTGTCATTAATATTTCGGAATTTATTTAAAAAAAAAAAAAAAAAAATGAAAACATTGATCAGCCAATTTATGATAATCAAGTTGTTTTAATTGTTTTTACATACGAACCCAAAGACCGAGTTCAAGAATCAGTACCGATTTTACACTCGTACGGTGTGAATGGGATTCCAAAGTGACCGGCTTATTTTTAATTATTTTTTTTAAAGCTTGCTCACTTGCCCGCAAACATTCTAGCAAGTTTTTTGTTTTTTGAATTGCATCATAAGGCAACGACTTCGACATTAAAACGCTCGATAATATCAACAACCAACAACAACAAAACAAAAACAAAAACAACAAGTAACATTAATTTAATTACGAGTAAAATGGAATTTATTTCCAAAAAAAGATCACAGCCATTGAGCTTTTCAGCGAGAATCGCGCCGCCGAAGCTTTTCAAATAACGCAAAGTGATTAATATTTACACGCAATTCAGTTGAAATCGTAGCGACTGTGTGACCACATCGAATACCTAAGTATATCGGTCTTCTAATATGATGTGGCTTGAATGCATATAAATGTACATTGTATGTATGTTTGTGAGGCGCGGCGTGTACACATGTGAAGCTCATGTGCTGAAAATTATTTGTTAATTAACGCGCGACGACGTTTCTAGCGAGGAAAAATGCAGTCAAGTTGTTTTCAGTCAAGTCTCGTGCTACGAATTTTATTTTTATCTACAGAATTTATGAATTGCCACGAACGTCGTTTCGTTTACACTGAGCAATACACATACATATACACTGTTGTATGTACACATATAAAGTATCGCATATGGATGAATCTGGCTAGTTTCGTTCGTGCGCTGAAGATCGGCGATCATAAATAGTCCAAAAGCTCAAAGAATTTGGGGCGGTGTAAAATCATTTGGCTCATTAATTGACCTATTAAGCTTTGATAAAGGGTCTAAGACGATTGAGAGAGAACTTCTATTATTTCAAGACTATGTGTTATTTGCGGGCACATTTTGTTAAAAGGGAAGAAGTTCCCAGTAGATATCCACCTACAAATATCATAAGGGAAGAAAACCCTGCGTCACGATATTCGTATCCATCCATGAGGGATTTCACTGAACTGAACTGAACTTTAACTGAATCTATTGCTCATTTACTTCAAGACTGGCATATCTAAAATCGATTGGAGAAAAACGTGTTAAAAATTTTCAATTCACTTGCATTTTGAGGGAAAAAGAAGACATTCTGTGGTGTCACAGAATCCGATAGCTGTCAGAATCGGAATTAAAACCGATCGAAATTTCATACAGAATTAAAAAGTTTTGTTGTTTTTGATTTTGAATCGGAACCCTTATCGGTTCTTAGTTGCACAGAAACCCATTTTATCCGGCTAACTATCAGATATATATGAAAATTCAGTCGACTAAAATTACAATTCCGATAGCTATCGGATTCTATGACAACCCTGATTATTCTACTCCCATAAACAGAGTATACTAAGTATTGATACGAAATTTTAACACAATGTAAGGTATAATGGACCGAATATTTCCTCATCACTAGCACAAAATCGTATTTTTTGAGATATGACATTCTTGAAGTAAATGAGCGATATGTTTCCTAGGTATTTAACACTGCTCACTTAAACAAACCGAAAAATTTTAATATTTTTCCAATAAAAACAGTCAACATACCTATGAGGCATGTTCTCTTTTTAATTTCTGGTGATGTTTATATACAAACATGAGGAGGACTGTATATACAACACCCTGCAGAAATTTCAACTAGTGCTGTACTAGTACTTTACTAGTGCAAAAGCCACCAGTACTAGTTCTTTTCTATACCCTTGCCCATATAAAATTCTGTAGAAAATCAGTACAACATCTGTACAGGAAAGCACTAGTGCGGTAGGCACCAGAACTATTCTAGTACTTTTATAGGCAATTGGGTAAATTTGCACCAGTTAAATACTAGTGCTCTTTACGGGGAAAAGGTACTAGAAGCGTTGATTTCCCCCCCTATTTCCTTAAGTAAATAATGAGAAGAAACATTTATGTTCAGTCACTATCAATTGATTTGTAGTTCAACTTTGATTAAGGGCATGGTATGGTTTTAAACCCGAAAAAAAGGCATGTTTTCATGATTTTTTTTTGGAGACATGAATAATGTTGGTTTATTTTCTTCATATACATGTTGTAGTTATGCTTATTAAGTGTATTTGGGAAAAAAAAAAATTGAAATTATCGATAGATAAATACGTGGTATCGATTCTCCGGAGGCTCCTCGAAAAAAAGTTGGTTTGCCGTGAACATGATTAGAGGTTAGCGGTTCATCCGAAAAAAAAAGGAAACATGTTTTTAAAAGGTAATTTGTATCCCGAGGTATCGCCGTGGCCCTATTTTTTTTAATAATTTTTTTTTTTTTTTGGTAGCGTTTTGAAGTCAAAAACGCGATTTTCGCTTAAAAATTGAGGTTACTTTATTATTTTAAAATAGGAAAAAAAAATTAAAAAAAAGGGCCACGGCGATACCTGTTGATTTATGTGTATAATAATTCAAAAAAATTTTTAAACGATCGGTCAAGTAGATTTTGCAGCATCGTGTTCACGGACTTCAAAAAAGTCGTTTTCCACAAAATCGATTTGAAATTTTTTTTTCTACACTTTTTACACTAAGGTCCACTCACTTGAATCGCTGTATCTCCTTTAGTTTTAGTACGATTTACTTGGAATTTTTACACAATACTCTTGAAATGTTGTACATTCAGAAAAAAAATAAAAAAAAAACAACCCAAAAATTTTTTAAAACCATACCATGCTTTTAACGGATACGATTATTCCAATTATCACTAGTATAGTTATGGTGGAAGCTTATCCAAAAATTTCACTGGTTCTTCTAGTTCTGGTAAAGGTACTAGTTCTTTTCAGAGAATTGCCCAACTGTTTACTACAGGGCAGATACTTACAACTACAAAGCATTCCTCAGATATGATATTACTAGAAATGATATGATATTACTAGAAATAAGTTTAATTGAGAGTATGACTGAGTGCCTTTAATTTGATAAGGGTTCGACCAATAACTGTCCGTGGCACTGCCTTTGGCTGAAGGAAATATTGTTCTATGCAACATTTTACCTTCAACGGATGATTTGCATTACTCCGGTTTTCAAGTAGGAAAGTTCTAATCTACCCTGGGTCTAGTTCAAGCAGTTCCTTTGCTTATAGGTATGATTTTCCTCAGCAGTATTCCCATTCTCTTATAACGAAGAGCTGGACATTATGCCATAACATGATTTGAGGTTTCCTCTTCCTCCAAACAGAATCTTCACACCTCGTTCAGGGTAAGTCTTAGTCGGGATTTATGATTCAACGATCATGTATTGACTCAGTTTGTCCTTTCTCATTTCAACATTAGAATATGTATATGTTTTGTTTCGACATGTCATAATTGATTTTTGCTTGTTCAGGAGGCAGTGGCCCCTTAGGATATAAATAATGTCTCTATTGTCCGGTATGCTCAGTCTCAACAAATGTCTTGTTTCTTCGAGAGAATATGTAGCTTCTTGCTTTTTTGGCCCACAGCAGTATGCAACATATAATTTTCTCTTTTCAACAATCGATGCCTCGTAGGTTGCTGACAAAGGCTTTTGCTGACAAATACGAGTCACCAAGGAAGTTTTTTTTTTTTTTTTTTTTTTTTTTTAAGTCAATGGTGAATACTAGTTTGTGCGAATGGTCGGCGAACCGTAGCCGATGCTCTTTCAAGGCACTTTTATTAATAAAGAGAAGTAAATTTTCGTTCCGAACCAAAGTTCTCCACAAATCAGAGGGTTATCTGTAGAATGAAAATTGAAATAAAATAAAATAAAATAAAAATCAAAATACGCAAATTTTCACTTGCATAAATTCCCTCAGATTAGGTTGAGCTCCCACGAATTTTCAATCCTGTAATTATTCTTATTCATTTATTCGTTTTCGAAGCATCGACAATTTATTGCTGTGAATATTTTCGCGCTTCACTGCAATGATTTTGTTTTGTTTTTCTTTCTTTTTTCCCCAATCACTTTCGAAATTAACATATTTTCTCATTGTTCTCGATTATTTTTTATGCATTTAATTTGCAAGTAATTATCATCGTTGCCGATGCAAGCGATTTGTATGAGGGTGTTCCTTAATTTGCGATTATAACAGCTTCGATTATTGGAAAGCGGAATATTTTTTTTATAAGGGAGGCCATTTTAATTATCGGTTGCAAAAGCGTTCTACACGAGCGGCAAAGAAGTGAAGTATTCTAGAAAAAAATATAAAAAATAAATAAAAAATCAGAAAAACTGGTATTATCGAAGAGAGTTGTTCGAAAGTCGACGTAGTCGTAGTAGTTCAATTAGTAGGTCAGAGTGTTAATTACCTTAAGTAGTTCTTACTACGAATGCACGTTGGAATAAAGGAAAAAAATCAACGTTACGTGCTATTAGAACATTCTAATCAGAGCTCGGCGCTAGATAAAAAGAAAAAATCAAATATCAAAATAGTCTCATTTTTCATTCCCTACGTTGGGTTGTTTCACCCGTCCATCGACGATGGGTCGAGCGAGCCAACATAATCAAGCGTGCATCCATTCACAGTCCGGTTCTCATTGTGGAATTAATTTTCATTTATCTCAGCAAAGCAAGAGTGTGCAATTGTCGTCTATTCTATCAGAGGTAATCTGAGACTTCGAATGGTACAAACCACAATTACATCACAGAATTTTCCATTACGTCATTTCACAGTCGACCGCAATAGCACGAAGATTCATAGACTGTCAGAATTGTTGTGAGAAAGCTTCTGCCTCCTTCATGCCTTCAATCTGTTGACCCATGCCGCTTGTAGGGTCCAAATTTTAACTCAATAGATTTTATTAGAGCGCAGAGTCAATAAAGAGATTGTTTTTAATTTTTTTTTATTTTCTTTTTGAACGTTTTTTCATTCGATAGTTGTTCGGCCTTTTGTGGTTAGCATAATTTAAGTGTGCTAAGATTAAGTCACTTATTTTGAGAATCGCTAAACTGTAAAAAAAAAATCAAATCAAATCGAAATTATTGATAGGCCATAAAAACATTTGCTCAAAATTAATGCATGTTTGTTTTATGTGAGAGATAGAGAGAGATAGAAGAGAGATAGAAGAGAGATAGAAGAGAGATAGAAGAGAGATAGAAGAGAGATAGAAGAGAGATAGAAGAGAGATAGAAGAGAGATAGAAGAGAGATAGAAGAGAGATAGAAGAGAGATAGAAGAGAGATAGAAGAGAGATAGAAGAGAGATAGAAGAGAGATAGAAGAGAGATAGAAGAGAGATAGAAGAGAGATAGAAGAGAGATAGAAGAGAGATAGAAGAGAGATAGAAGAGAGATAGAAGAGAGATAGAAGAGAGATAGAAGAGAGATGAGAGAGATGAGAGAGATAGAAGAGAGATAGAAGAGAGATAGAAGAGAGATAGAAGAGAGATAGAAGAGAGATAGAAGAGAGATGGAAGAGAGATGGAAAGAGATGGAAAGAGATGAAAGAGATAGAGAGAGATGGAGAGAGATGGAAAGAGATGAGAGAGAGATGGAGAGAGATGGAGAGAGATGGAGAGAGATGGAGAGAGATGGAGAGAGATTGAAGAGAGGTTGAAGAAAGATTTAAGAGAGATTTAAGAGAGATTTAAGAGAGATTTAAGAGAGATTTAAGAGAGATTGAAGAGAGATTGAAGAGAGATTGAAGAGAGATTGAAGAGAGATTGGAGAGAGATTGGAGAGAGATTGGAGAGAGATTGGAGAGAGATTGGAGAGAGATTGGAGAGAGATTGGAGAGAGATTGGAGAGAGATTGGAGAGAGATTGGAGAGAGATTGGAGAGAGATTGGAGAGAGATTGGAGAGAGATTGGAGAGAGATTGGGGAGAGATTGGAGAGAGATTGGAGAGAGATTGGAGAGAGATTGGAGAGAGATTGGAGAGAGATTAGAGAGAGATTGGAGGGAGATTGTAGAGAGATTGTTGAGAGATTGGAGAGAGATTGAAGAGAGATTGAAGAGAGATTGAAGAGAGATTGAAGAGAGATTGAAGAGAGATTGAAGAGAGATTGAAGAGAGATTGAAGAAAGATTAAAGAGAGATTGAAGAGAAATAGGAGGGTGATAGGAGGGAGATAGGAGGGAGGTAGGAGGGAGATAGGAGGGTGATAGGAGGGAGATAGGAGGGAGATAGGAGGAAGATAGGAGGGATATAGGAAGATAGTGAGACAGAGATCGACATTGAGATAGACATAAATATGGACATAAAGATAGACATAGAGATGTACACGACATGGAAAAAGAGATGGACATAGAGACAGGCATAGAGATAGATATAGAAATATACACAGAGATAGACATAAATAAATAGAGAGACATAGCGATAGGCATAGATATACAGATATTGAGAGAAATAGAGCGAAAAAGAATCTTCGTCATGTCAGTTCTTAAAAGTTATTAGCACAAAAATATACTTCAAATATTGCGGTTGTAAGATTTAATCTTTGGTGAGATTCGGACTTTTCTTTATTCGAAGTATCGTAAACAAATTTATAACAAAAATTTAAATGCTCTAAAAATCTTTTATTATTTTTTAGAATTAATATTAAATCAAATTTTTAACAACTTCAAAATTTAGATTAATTTGTTTCTAAAAAAACATAATCTTTTTATATCTAAAAAAGAAAAAATGTTGTGCGCGTTAAAAACAAACTTTTTTTTATTTTAAAAATTAATAAATTTTGTTTTGCTTAAAATGGGGAGATTCCCAGAAAGTTGTAAATTTGTTGCCAAATTACTTTTTAGAGAACATTTTTGCGTCATTGGGAAAATTATGAATGAACAAAGAAATAAATAAAAGAAATAAATTTGGATAAGTGACAAAGAAAGAAAAATATGAGAAAATTGTCATTCTTAATAAAAAAAATTCAAAAAATAAAAAAAATAAATAACGCCGCAACCCACATAAACTTAAATGGAAGGCAAAATGTTTTCTTAAAAACAGAGATACGGCGAATGTCCGTGTATTGGTGCTTTCACTGTTCTGAAGTGTGTCTCTACAAGAATTTATGGGCAAATTTAAGAATTCGAATTTTCCCTTCTATAGATGGAGAAGTGAAAATTTCGTCTTTTCTTATGCAAGCACATCTGTTCATGGGTTTTTTTCTCGGCTTGTCGAAATGAAAATTTGTTTACAATTTTTGTCATCTCTTCATTGTGTGTTTTCATTTCTTTTATTTTCTTTTCTTTTCAATTTTCTTTCGGCCGAATTTCTTTGTCATTTGTGCACGTTGAGGTTGTGAATTCTTGTGATAAAAATTTATGAGATGATGTTTCTTTAATGTCCAGAAGTTATATTTCTAATCCTTACTCTAATTTGATATGGTTGATTGAAAGGTTTGATCATGGCGTACTCTGTGTGACAAAGAGAAATTAAATGTTTATTCTTCTATTTAAAAAATCACCATTTATGTATTTAAAGGACAAAATACTGACCCTTCGAATCGGAACAGTGTCGGTTATTGCAAAAATTTGATTCACTCGGGCAGTTCTCTCACCTATAAAAATGTTTTCTTGGCACATTGTCGTCGAATGCAATAATTTTCTTTATTTTTAGATCACGTAAATTCCTACAGAAATGTGTAAAATATTTAAGTTTCCTATGAAAATGCTTCTGAATCATTTCGAAGGGAGGCGAAAACGTTTTGTGCACGCCAACCAACGACAAAAAAAAAAAAAAATTTTTTTTATCTACTTAATCATATCAGGAAAAACAAAGTGTCATTGTTTTTCCGCTCATTTTCTAATGTTGACGCTTTTTCGAAGTAAAAATTTTATAAATATGGCGGTCTTTATATAATTCGTCGTCGTGTAAGAGAAAAAATGCACAGTTCCCGTTAGCTTTGCCTTACTTAGACATTTAACTGCAGCTTAGAAATCTTTTAATTACTTAATTCCATCGATTCATAAGGCATTTGAGAGAAAATTCATGGTAATGCTTGAGCTAGTGACCACAAAACATGAGATAAAAGAAAAAGGTCAATCTTCGTTGAACGGAACCCAGCGGCCAACATTGCTTACCGCCTACACTAGTATACGAGATTGTAGACGATCTGCCTACTAATACGTAGCTTACAAAGAATACGAGATTGTAGGCACCGTATCAGATGAACACCACACAACTCCGATTACATTGTGTTGTGGTGGTAGGTGTTCACTCTGAAAAACGGCCACGCTCGAACGAAAGTATACTAGGATTGTATATGAGGTCGTGTGCATTACCGCCTACGAAGTGTGTTGTGGTTCATCGCTTCTGTAAGCAGCATTTTAGCCTCTGGGGAACCTACCTTCTCTTGAGTGAATAAGATGAGATTGAGTAGCATAGAAAAACATCGCATGAGATATAAGTTCAATATATATGTTCTTCCCTTAGACGGAGTATTTGGAAAGCAAATATTTTCTAAAATCCTTTATAATTCTATATACACAAAACTGCTATATAATTCGACTTGTCTTTTAACTTTATGACCGCAAAAGTGTTTTACAGGCACAAAATAACGTCAATAATCGCACGTGCACTCAAAAATGTCTTTGGGGGTGTGTCCGCTCCACTCTGTTCAATTATTTATAGTTCTAGAATTATCATTTAAATACACATGTTCTTAAACAAATGACGATCCCTCATTTTATATTCAAGTACAATAAATTC
>CM035807.1:105396226-105561226 GCA_020466095.1 Chlorops oryzae
TAAAGCTTCAATTGTTGTTAATTAATAATATTTTTCCAACGATTTTCAAAATTGTTTACAATGTGCTTGAAAAGGCGTAAGAAGCGCGTTGCACTTATTGAGAGCTTTCTTATATTTTTTTATTTTTCTGTTGTTTTTCACTGTCTCTGTTGATCAGAATGTAAATAGTGCAAATTTGCATAGTTTCAAGGATTATTAAAAAGTACATAAATTGAACTAAAAATAGCTTTTTTTTTTTATTTGACAATGCATACCGAGATAAATGCCTCGAACAAGAGGCATCCGTCCGTCCGTCCGTCCGATGATGGTAAATATTTGAGCTTTAATGGGAAACAGAATAAAACTTATACTATCTTTTATCGTTGCAGTTAGTGTGGTTGTTTTTGTTGTTCGTGCTTGCAAATTGACAGATTTATTACAATACGTATTACTCGTGTTCAAGTTATAAAGGAAGAAGATTTCGAGTGCATTCATCGCTTCCAGATACGCTTGAAAGAGTTATGAACTCATTTCCATGCGATATAATTTGCAATAACGAGATGCAAAACTATAGACAATAAAGTAGTTGACAATGAAATTATTTCGATTGCAAAATAACAACACAAATAAATTGATCCTTCAAACGACATGGCCATTTGCATTTACACAACAAACAAAAAAATTTAAAAAAAAAATAATATAAACAAAAAAATTTTTTTTAAATAAAACAAAAATAAAAATAAAAAAAAATTAAAAATAACAACAAAAAATTACAAAAATAAAAATAAAAAAATTTAAAAACAAAAAAAATTTTTTTAATCTTTTAATTATTTTTTAATTTTTTTATTCTTTTAAAATATTTTAATTTTTTTTAAATTTTTTTATTCCTTTTTTTTAAATTTTTGTATTCCTTTTTAAATTTTATATTTTTTTAATTGAGTTATTTATTTTATTTTTTAATTTTTTTTAATTTTATTATTTTGATAAAAAAAATTTTAAAAATAAGTAATAAAAAAAAATTTTTTTAAAATAAGTAATGAAAAAAAAAATTTTTTAAAAATAAGTAATGAAAAAAAATTAAAAAAAATTAGTAATGAAAAAATAAAAAAAAAATAATAAAAATTAGTAATGAAAAAAAAAAAAATAATAAAAAATTAGTAATGAAATAATAATAAAAAAAAATATTTTTAAATTATAAAATAAAAAAAATTTTAAAATAATAAATTAAAAAATAAAAATAAATAAAACAAATAAGTAAAAAAAGTCCATTCCGTTTGAATAATGTGCGCACAATCATCGAAATTGCAACTGATTTCGATTAAATTGTGCATGCGATTTTCGTCGACAGACACATTTACGAAAGGCCGCAAAAATTTTCATACTCACTTTAAACTGAATTGTACCCCACATTATAAAAAAAGTTTTCTTTTTTTTTATCTTCCACTCAACATAGCAGCGAATGTGTTAATTTAATCAAGAATATTTTTTTTTTTTCAAATTTATTTTTTTATTATCTGACAAAAATGTTATATGAATAGCTCGACAATCGATCATCTGTCAATAAACTCATTAGACGTAATCAAAATGTGATCAATTAACTTCGTTAGCTCGTATCTGAGAACGAGGACGACGACATCCAAGTAGACGCTGCCAAGCCCACCACTGTTGCTACCAATGCTATTTGATCGGCATAAAAAAGAAACCACATTTGACTTAAGAAATGTGTCACTTTTGTGGTTACAAAGAAAGTGTAATTTGAAAACGTCTCGCATATCAGAGTCTCATCAATCAGTCTCTACTTAAAAAATAGTCGCTCAAAGAAGAAAATTTAGGTGAGAATCTGGAACATACTACATATTACACTTGCGTCAATGGCGCTTTCAGAAAATTGATACGTTTATGGGGAATAAATTATAACGCAATAAAATACAGAAAGAGCTAAGGCCCCTCAATGTCATGTCTATCTGACTTCTTTTTCCTGTTCTTTAAGAACTCACAATGTTGCCAGAGAACACCCCCTGTTTTTCCATGAAGCTTATCATTAAAAATGTGAAAGCTTAGTCAGACTTAACGACGTTCTCGTCTAAATTCATTAAGGCCTTTACAGTACTCGGAATGCCTAAAAAACAGCTTTGAAGGGAGAACCTTTTATCTTGAAAAAAATTTAATAAAAATAATAATAAAATTTTGTTTTGAAAAAATGTTGCAACTTATGGTTTTATCAACATTCTCGTTCACTTTGTTTGAAGTGTTTACGTTTTCCATACAAAGTGTGAAGCGAGTAGATTAACGAAACGTTTGGGTACATTGCACTTAAGCTTTAATACTCGAATGCCATAAAACAGTAACGAGAAGCCTTTTGCTTACATATTTATTTATATCAATACTTAACGTGCCAACCTTTTATTGCTTAAAGTAATAAAATTGTTGCACTTAGGTTTTTCCATTTGTTCACTTGTTTGAAGTTTTCGTCTTTCATCAAAGTGACAGAAAAATATTTGGAGTATTCACTTAACTAGATTCAATTCATCAACGGTATAGAGAAAGCTTTCTTATATTTTTTATGATCAATACTTAACGTGCAACTTTTATTGCTTAAAGTTCAATTGTTTTGTTTTTTTTTGCTTTTCGACAATTCAATGATATAATATATTTTTTCTTTTTCAATTCTAATTCATTCAAGGCTAAAGAACGTTCTTTTTATGACGATCATTTACATATGATCCTAATCTCAATTGTTTGATTGCAAGTTCAGAAATATGTGAATATATATTCTATCTTGAAACTTTCAGGCAAAAATCGCCTATAGCGCTCATTCACATGAGATCCACAATTGCTGCAAGCATAAGGTAAAATATGCTGTGATGTGATATTCTATGTGAAAGTCTCTGGTTCCATTCAATTCGACCGAATACGTCTCAAATATTTCTATGGTTCTTCAGCATCTGTGCGCAACAGCTATCAAGCGAAGACCGAATATGCTGGATGGTTTCTATTGTCGGAAATGCGTGCATCACGGCTGGATCCATTCTGACAGAGAAAGGTCGTGCAGAATATTCTCTATCGTATCTTCGCAGACGTCTTTGGAAACAGAACTATCCGATATACCAATACATGCTGCCGGCCTTTGTCGATGCGGCAACACTGCCAATGCCATACTTGCATTTTGATGTACGGGCTAAGTGAAGGTTGCCAGATCTATTGTCCAACGTTCATTGGATACGATTGTCCAGATATCAACCTACAGTCCAGTATTGTATCACGATAACATCAATATTATTGCAATTTATTCGGGTAAGTAAGTTCAATATAAGTCAAAGTATCATGAAAGTTTGATTCTCACTGGAGCCATATCAATATCAATATATCAATATATCAATATATCAATATATCAATATATCAATATCAATATATCAATATATATCAATATCAATATCAATATACAATATATCAATATATCAATATATCAATATATCATATATCAATCATATATATCAATATATCAAAATATATATCTATATCAATATATCAATATCAATATATCAATATATCAATATATCATATCATATCAATATCAATATAATATATCAATATTTCAATATATCAATATTTAATATATCAATATATCAATATATGAAAAGGAGAGCGCACGCTTTTTCACAGTATGAAATGCTTACAAAATTCCCCTTTACAAAATTCCCTTTTACAATATTCACCCTTGACAAAATTCAATTCAGACTCAGATTTAGTTCATATTTTTGACAGGACAGGGTAAAAGAATTTCCCGAAAATCGTATTGGAAGATCATTTCCATTTTTCTGTTCTGTAATAAATCACCTCAAAATGTGTCCAGCTTGAATTTTTGGGAAAATTTTTATCATATTTCACGTGCTTCTTGTTCTGTAAGTTTTGCTTTCTTTGATTGCGCTACCTTGTCTTATCTTAATGCTTTTTTATAGTCCAAAATAGTAGCACTCGAGTTACGTCAAAACGAACGAAAAACTTAATCTCTCTGGAAGAAGAAAGCTTTGTAAACAAAGATTACGTCCGATCATAAAATTTAGGTTATGCGTTAGACAAGCCGCGTCCGTCCGACAAGAATCTTAAGTTACCAAAAGAGACTTTGTTTTGAAAAAAAAAGGGGAAAAAAAAGTTGAATTAAGTAATGAAAACTGATATGTGGCGGCGGTACGGGACGCTGCCACAGAATTCCGATATAAAAATCTAAATTTTATTTTATATAAACCTTCAGAGATTTACAATCATAACGTGTCAATAAAGACGAAAAAGACTGGGCCAGGGACATTGCACGAAATGGATTCTATTTTTATTTGCCTTCAGCATGAAATTCGAACAGCAATGGAACATTGTATAAAATCAACAAACAACAAAGAAGAAAAGGCTTTCGTTTTCTTATCGTTTTTCATCGCAGCAGAAATTATTCTACATAACAAATTCTTAAAAAATTTCTTTTGGCGCTGCCATGACCTTTCGCAATCGTCTGACTTTTGAGAATCATGCCGCTTAGTTTTTTTTTTTTTTTTTTTTACAATTTTCGCTCTCATTTTAATGGCTCTGTTTATTGTTTCCATTTATTAATTTTTTTCACTGCAATTTTTTTATAGCTTTTTGGGGTTAGACTATGAGATTAGCATTTTTCTTATTTTTCTTATTTTTTTTAAATAGTTTTTTAATATTTTTTATACTTATATATATTTTTTTTTCATTAAAAAAAAAATTGAGGAAAACCGAGGGTTATTGAAATGTGGGACATTAATTTTTGAAGTAATCTTATCGTTTTGAAGAC
The DNA here is from genome assembly GCA_020466095.1 of Chlorops oryzae. Lineage (NCBI taxonomy): Eukaryota > Metazoa > Arthropoda > Insecta > Diptera > Chloropidae > Chlorops > Chlorops oryzae. The sequence goes on from CM035807.1 coordinate 105,401,013, forward strand.
GCTTGCTGGTTTGTTTTTCTTTAAGTTAAAATTTTGGTTCGATCATTTGAAATGCCTCATTTATGGAAAGTGTGAAAAAGATATATTTGAAAGAGAGCAAAAGGCTCCTTCTCCTCCGCTGTGATATAGTAATTTATTGTCTATATTTCATATAAATAAAATAAATAAAATATTTGAAAGAATGCCTATGAAATCGAGTTTGTCGAAATCCATAAATGGAAGCTCTTATTTGATTGAATAACAATCCCCAACGAACGTTGAAATTGCGCTTCACCGAAACTAAAATCGCTTGGCTTAAAAAAAAAAAAAAAATTGAATTTCAATATCAAAATAAAAATTAATATGTATTTGCATAAAAAATATGAAGCGCACGTGCTAAGAGCTTTTATCGAATGATTAAAAAATATAATAAAAAATAAATAAATAATAAAAGATATTGAAAGATTGAGTTTTGAGTGTTTTTGCACACAGTGGCGGCCTGAAAATGGCAACAATTCAGTACTCAACGTTCTTCAATTCGGTTCCCTCCCCCACCCCTCCTGAATTATTATCAAAATAATTATTACTAATAAAAAGAAGAAATCGATAGAAAATAGCGGAGGAAAAAATTCATGATATTGTGTACGATGTATTTGTTTCTATTTTTCGGCCACCACTGTACTCTATACCTTTAGAAGACCGGTTTAAATACTTATATTTTTTTATCTTTCAAATTTTATTGCCGGCTCTTTTGGGAGAGGGGTCGTCGGGTCCTATGTTCTTATCTAATTTATATTGAATGGAATTTTTACTTCATAAAGGAGGAGTTATAAAAGTGATCAGAAAATGAAAGCGGAAAGTCTTCTTCGAGCCTCGAGCCTCTCTGTTGGATGTTTTATCAACATTTGCAATATTTGAGACTTAAATTTTTATAAAATTTCCGACCTATAATGCATTGACACTCCATCAATAAATGGCTAATTTTATTAAAAATATAATAAATAATTTGTTTACGTCCTATTTAATGTGGCGTTTAAATCACAATCACTTCCAGACACGCCATCATTCGGGCAGTGTCTTACTTTCTTCAATCGGTTTTCTTTTCTTTTCAACGATTTTATTTATTATTTCAATCACGTAGACCACATAAAATTGTTCTAGCCGATATTTATTATAGATATAGATACTCATATGCAAGTGAAAACATATGCTCTCGACGTTTTGACCTCCATTATCACTCAGATGGGCTTATCTCTTTGAAAGAAAAAAAAAAAAGGAAAAATGATATTTTTTGTTTACATTCTTCTCTGCTGGTGTGTGTGTGTGTGTGTGTATGTATGCACGTATAGGCACCTGTGTGCGTGTGTATAAGCGTTTGCGGACTTTGAATCGAAATGTAATTATCTATTCGTTGGGAATAAGGAAAGGAACGACAAATGTAGACAAATCACATTGAACTATCGCGGGAGCTGGATTCGAAGTCAAAAATTGCTTTCAAAACATTTCTAAACAAATGACTCGGTTATGAGAGAATGCCAACGATATTCTGTGATTGCTATTGAAAATGTCAACTTTCAAGTCAGCTGATCAAATGTTTATACGGTCGAACAAAGCGATCGACAAAGGTTGAGGTAAGGCGGGAATATTTTCACAAAGATTTGCATAAGCAAAGCATTTTTTTTTTTTTGTGTAGTGTTTACTTGAAAAAAATATTCGATTTTCAGAATACTTTAATCCCATTCATTGTTGTGTTACTGATTTGAAAACATTCGAAATGTCGTTTCTTTGGGCTTCCCTTGAAATTTGTCTATCTAATTGCGAAAGTTTCTTTGGCGTTCGTCAATCCAGAAAACCTTTTCCAGATCAAATATCATTTCACATTCCATCATTTGCCGCGTGATGATAAATGACGTAAGCAAAATTGCTCAAACGCATGAATCCTCCACCTCAACCGAGCCAACCAAATAAATAGACTTCAATTGTCTCTACAACGGTAAAGTTTATTTTATGCTCAAGAAGGTTTTATAGGTCGCGATAGTTTTTTTTTTTTTTAATAATTTGCGTTTGTTCATCCGATTTCAATGCAATGGCCATTATCGCTTCAGGTAGACCAAAATCATGACGAGTGATATGTCTGGTTGTTCCTTATAGAAATAAAGTTTCTGCAGCTGTATAAATGGCCTACAAAGCTGCCCCGATGAATGCCCAAAAGTTGTCCGATTTTTTTTGTGGGCGTGTCAGTGGGCGGGCCACATAAAATTTTTTCCTACACCTTTCATTCGCCTTGGTCAACCTATGTAGCGAATTTGAAGCTTATACGCCTTTTACTTCACAAGTTACGATAAACCCTTATTTGTGGAGCTTATTTGTGGGCGTGGCTCGAGGAGGACGGCGTCCATTTTTTCCAGGATATGTCCCTTATCGTAGTTTACCAGTACACCAAATATCAATGGAATGTGTTGAGTGGTTCGCAAGTTACAAGAATTTTACTGAAAACATTTCATTTGTGGGCATGGCAGAGGGCGGATGTCTCCCATTTTTACTTAGGATCATACTCGGATCCGGATATACCTGTGTGCCGACATTCGACTTGGTTGGTCCAGCCGTTTCGGAGGAGATCCGAACACAGACGGACGGACATGTCTAAATCGATTCAGTTTTTGATCCTGATCAAGAATATGTATATATATATATATATCTATATCTACGGAGCTTAGTTCTGGCTGTTACAAGATTTGCACAAAACTAATATACCCTGCTTACGCTGGGTATAAAAATTCATTTGAAATCGCAAAAGATTTCTGGGTACCTGTCACTCACATAAGGTTCGACAAGCAAGTAAATTTTCCATACAAAAAAAAATAAAAAAAAAACTAAGTACTTTGGATTATTTTCGCTACTTGAAGGAATAATCTAAATACAAGCAATCGAACTCACAGGGTTGCAATTGCATTACGAAAATGATTTGATTCACGATATTAATGAGCATCGTCATTCCTTGATCGTAATAAGTCAAAAGCAGCTGCCCGAAATGGACTCAAATTCAATTTCTTCGCAGAGCCTTTTATATGAGAAAGCTTACTCGATCAAGCACTAAATTACCCAGATTTCAAATGCAACTCTGAATTTATATTCAATTATTTTACGATATAATGGGCTCTACGCAGATATGTATGCAGAAAGTATAGAGCTCGTCCTTGTGAGGTAAATTTTTGGCGAGTCAGACAAAATATAAAGAAGTAAAAAGACTTCGCCCGCTAAAATTTAAATGCAACCCTGCATGCTCGATTGCTTTTAATCTGCGTATTCGTTGAAGTAACAGAAGTAAGTGAAACTAAATCTTGGTTTTTTTTTTGCATGTGTTTAGTATATGAAATTTACTTCCTGCTTATCTGCGTAGAGCCCATAAAGAATTATTCTGAACCCTAAAATAGTTCGATGTAAAAATAATGTTGACCAAAATATTATGATCGGACGTTCGCAGTGACAAAAATTGATTCTATTCATTAGCAACTTCTTCTAATCCACGTCGATTTATTTGACGTCTACGCTCAAGTCTCGGTTGCATAAATTTGTAAAAAGCAAACGTAGCGTTCCCATGACTATAATTATAACAAGGGACAAAGGCAAATAGCGTCTCTTTGGTCACATTCTCGTCTACTCGATAATGCGCTAATTTAATCTTACTGATGCGAAAAATAAAAAGTATGTAAAAATAAACCTGCTATATTTCGATGATGATAACTCGAAGAAGGAGGAAAAAATTCTTCTTTTTTTTTATTAGCTTTTATTGACAAAATCGATTTTCGCAAATGTAATCAAATAATCATGTCAAGCCAATTTGCGTTTTCTAATTTTTTTGTTATTTTAATTCTGATTAGAAATGTTGTGTTTATTATGGAATAGGAAAGTTTGCATAGAAATGTCAAAATATTGTAGACAATATTTATTTAATTTTGAAAAATCGAAACTCTATGTTTGCTTAAAGTTTTTCACATTTTATCACATGAAAATGACAAAACATCAGACCGAATTATAAACAAGTCAATCTTAATCTCGTACATTGAGAAAGAATGGATTCCATGTTGCCATATTTGAAAGTATTGCTTTGTTTTTGGAAAGAAGTGTAAAGCCGCCCCGAGATGAAGCAACTCTGTGGTTTAAATCTTGCGTCAAACCCTTAACATGGCAGGATCGCTAGTTTTTTTTTCCTCCTCCAACAAACTTTACTCTAGATTTTTATCAACATTTTTCAAGGTTTTTGTGACAAACAGAGTCCTTAAAAAGGGATCTTCGCTATTAAAATAAATTCGAAGGGATAAAAAATTCTCATTCACTCGAAGAAAGAAGGTGTGACGTATTGATAATCAAACTTAGTTTTTATTTTTCATCATAAAAATTGGACTGTGAATTCGCTCACAGCTGTTTTCGATTTACATACTTCGGTCAAGGACCTTCAAGAAGCGAAAGTGACCCAAATTATGCTTTATTTTATTTTTTTTTTTATATTGAAAAGTGTTTGGCAAAATAAATTTGCTTCCTTCTTTAGATCGCAGGGCCCTTTAGATCGCAGGGTCCTTTAGATCGCAGGGCCCTTTAGATCACAGGGCCCTTTAATCGATCTTATCAGGGCCCTTTAGATCGCAGGGCCTTTAGATCACAGGGCCTTTAGATCACAGGGCCCTTTAGATCACAGGGCCCTTTAGATCACAGGGCTCTTTAGATCGCAGGGCCCTTTAGATCACAGGGCCATTTAGATCGCAGGGCCTTTAGATCGCAGGGCCCTTTAGATCGCAGGGCCCTTTAGATCGCAGGGCCCTTTAGATCGCAGGGCCCTTTAGATCACAGGGCCCTTAAGATCACAGGCCCTTAAGATCACAGGGCCATTAAGATCACAGGCCCTTAAGATCACAGGGCCCTTAAGATCACAGGCCCTTAAGATCACAGGGCCCTTAAGATCACAGGGCCCTTAAGATCACACGGCCCTTATGATCACAGGGCCCTTTAGATCGCAGAGCCCTTTAGATCGCAGGGCCCTTTAGATCGCAGAGCCCTTTAGATCGCAGAGCCCTTAAGATCACAGGGCCCTTAAGATCACAGGGCCCTTTGGAGTGTACGGCCCTATAGATTGTAGAGCCCTAAGAAAATGAAAATAAATATTTAAAAACATTCTAAAACCCATAAAGCGTACAACTTGTAAGTAATTATAAGCAATCCGAACGTTGATCGCAGTGAATCACATGCCCGTTGACACTTATTTAGGGCAACATTATCGCGATCTCTTAAGCAATTAATGAATTTTTTTTTTTTTTTTTTTTTGTTACTGAATCAATATTAAAATTCGCACCTTTATTTGTTTTTTTCTTTGAGTAACATGAGTAATTTCGATTTATTTGCGTACGTTTTAAACGCTCATGAATATTGCTATTTTTAAATTTCAAGGTGTTAATTTAAGATCTTCCAGAATTATGATTTGTTCGAATATTTTATTGATAAAAAAAAATTATATGTGTGTATCACAAAGAACCGTTCGCTACTTATAATTTAATTGTTTTATTTTTGAAAATTAAAAAAAAAATTTCATTTCTTTTTTTATAAATCTCGGCTTGTTGTGGTTTTCATTGTTTTTTTGCTTGCACTCATTCGCAACTCTTATCAAAAGCTCGTGCCTATTTGAAGCCGATCGAACGCGACTTTTCACCGCTTAGAACTGAAAACTTGCAGTTTTCATTGGCCCTTCCACAAACCAAATGGCTCTGGCTCTGCCCCCCATTCCTCTCTCTCTCCCTCTCTCACTATCTCTACGACAGTCTATTGTAGATCTTTCATTATTATTTCATATTCAACATTTATTTTCATTTTAAAATCTTAGTAGATGAAGCCATCAGTACTTTGAACTGACTGACTCTCTCTCGCTCTTTCTGCCTCGATCTCTCTCTCTCTCTCTCTTTCTTCTTTCTCTCTTCTCTCTGTGAGTGTATTTTTAGTTTATTGAATCTTGTCTTTGACTTCATGACTGCCATATAAACTGATAGCTGTCATAATTCGATTAGATCAAGTCGAATGAGTTGCAGTTGTAGTCGACAGATGGAAATGATTTATAACAAAGTAAGACAACAAAAAAATAGAAAGATGATTATGTTGATAATTCGATTTGACCGAACTAATGGAATAGAAAAAAAAAATGATTTCTTTTCATACAAAGCTCCCCTCACTTTGCGAGCACTTTGTGATTATATTGTCGCGTCAGTAGCAATGTATCTAATTGCCATACGAATCTGCAAAGAATGATTTTGATGAATGCTAAAATTTGAACAATCATTCGTGCCGCTCATTTGGACTTTAACATTTATCAAAATCGTTCTTTGCAGATCCCAATGGCAATTCGATACAACGAACGCGACCAGTAGCTGGAAAAGAATAAGTTAAATCTTAAAATTAATTTTTCTTTAGATGCAATAAGTTGTCAGTTACTTCTTATGAAACGAATCAATCGATTTAAAACTTTTATAATTTAACGATTTCCCATTTTCGGCAATACACATATTATATATTATATATATATACCCATAGAGGTACAAATATTTTTCTTGGAATTTCCCAAATGTCAGATGACTAACAACGCCAATAATTCTTCAACCTCAACTAACTGCCAATTTGATTTCTAAAGCATTTTCACCATATTTCCCGTACGGTATAACAGAACGGAAACAGAAACTGCTCAAGAGCTTTGGCATCAAATCGATGAAATTTCAATTGAGTATTTCCTTTTTTGCAATATTGCAGAATTTCAATGCAATTATAATCGCACGCGCAGTCAAGTCTCTTCGTGTCATCGCTCTAAACGAGAACAACGATAATATTTCCATAGAAGATGGAGAAAAGATAGTGGAAGGGTAAAAAAAAAAAATAGTATACTATGTGTTTATAAGTTTACAAAATGTCACAATTATTATGACATTTTGATGATGCGGCGCCACGTCCCATAATGCGCCGAGAAAATGCTTTCCCTTCAATTCGAATTGATAATTTTTTATTCGAAAAAAATTTATTTTTTCTGTATTTACCTTTCGATACTTTTTTCTTCTTCAAATGCTTACGTGCCGCTTTAATTTCATTTTATTTTGCTCGACTCTTTCGGCAAATTATGTATTTCGAACGTGTTTTTTTTTCGGATGGCGCACAGTGGGGCCGCTCCATATATTTTTTTTGGAAAAAAATAGAAGGAGTGGTCGTAGAGCATTGAAATGTTTTGCAGAAACACTTCTGTGAGCTAAATTTAGATATTTAAAAAAAATCTTGAAAATCCGCCCACTGCCACGCCCACCTCCCATATAAGTGCACAAGTCAAAATTTTTATTTTTGCACCTAGGGACTTGAAATTCGGGACACTTCTTAGTTGAGTTCTCTTCGAAAAAAAAAACTAAAAATATTGGGACTGCCACGCCTACTTTGGGTTTAACGCTATTCCTTAACGAAAGTTGGAGATTTTACATGTTTTTGTTTCCTACCTAGTATTATATGGAATTTTCACATAAATTAAAGAATTTTAATTTTTTCCAAAAGCTAAACATTGTTCTTCTCCATTCAAAACAAGATAAAACCCTCAACAGCCTTCCGCGAACTATACCCAAGTAACAAAAATGTTTATTATCATAACTTAAAGAAGTAGTGAAGAAGGCTACAAAAGGTTTGCACTCCGTCTTTAAGACATATTAAAGTCCAAATTAAGTGCAAAAGGGCCCATGTGGGCGGTCCGATAGAAGAAATTGAGAAGCGTTTTTCTATCTTAATTGCCACTTAAATAGGAGAGCGAAGTTTCAAGTTCTAGTTTTTATCTTCTTAAAGGCTTCTTAACTCCAGCACAGCTTATGAGTTTATAAAAACATTATCTATCTCTCTTTATCACATTGATTTAAATACTAATGATAAAATGAAACGAAAACATATTTCGCAGTTCTGTCTAAAATTTTATTGACAAGATATTTGTGTTCATCAATGCTATGATAAGTAAAATAAGTGACTTTGGATTTTGTTCGTTACGCCAAATTGGAGCGATTTTACAAACGCAATGACTTTTACGGTGAAATTACACCCGCAACCCCCTTCAAAATTCACGCGCCTTCATAATTGTTTGAATTGATGAAATATTTTTGTAAAACAATTACGCTGAAATCAATGCGCTGGTGCTTAAAAATTTGTTTTTATGTGGGGTTTTAGTATATACTTTTCTTAAGTCAATTAATTTGCAAAGATTTACTCGTAAGCATTTTAAATTTCGTACAATCGTAAGTATTGCTGCAAATTAGAAGGAATACAAATATAATAATTTGATTAGGAAAAGTTTAACATCCGAGCGTACACCATTCCCTTCGGTGGTCGACACCGGACTGAAGTGCAGGGTGGCCATAATTTTTTTCCATTTTGACAGCACACGTTGATGAAAAACACTTTACTAATTTAAGTACGATATTCGAAGTATTAAATACGTCCCATCATACCGATTTAATGCTTCGAATATGGCTACTAATTTCAGAACCATCTAAGACTGCTTTAAGAAGGATATTAAATACCAATTTAAAACCAAAGTGACAGCTCTACTTTAAAACCGATTTAAGTGACATTAAAGAAGCGAGGATTCAAATACCAAAAACTGATCATATTAAGTTTGAATAAAGAAATGAAATTCCGAATGAATACCACATTTTGCTACTTGGGTATTAGCCTTCGAAATCACCGAAAATATCTCACAAATGCATTCCGCTTTGCTGGTAAAGCATGCCAAGTTGAAGTGTGTCATAGGAAGAAATTGATGTTAAATATGTTTTTTTTTACATTGAAATGTCATTAACTTTCGTTACGCCTACATATTCGTAAACAAAAATAATGTTTCATTTATAAATCGTTTCATGTTTTAATTACGTAAGACCTAAAAGTATGCCCCATTTTTTGTCTTATTGAGCATTTGTATGAAATATTGCTGTGACTTTTGAAATTCAAATCGATGTTACAGAAAAGGTATTAGAAGGTCAATTTTTTTTGTTTAAATTGAAAGTAGAGACTCGTACCTTTCATTTTAATATAGTAAGAGGGCTAAGCAAGGCAAAGCACATAAAGTTTTTTCAAAAAAAAAATGAGAAGTTGATATTTTTTGCTCTAATTTCTGGCAAATTATAATAATTATTCTACTTTTCCAATTAAAAAAATTTTTTTTTTTCATGAAAGAGTAATAGCTATATTTCCACCAAAAAATAAAACAATGGCAATAGCTTTGGATTTTCGCATAAAAAATGTTCTCTATTTGGACTACAATTTTAATCTGAAATTTATTGAGTTTTGATAGTTTTTTTTTTTATTAAAAACATTCAATTTTCATAAAAAAGAATGTCGAATTTCTCATATCCAAACATTTGTTTACAACAGTGAATAATTAAAATTTTGAAATTCAAAAGTTGAAAAATCCTATTTTTACCACCGATGCCCCACTGTGTGGCGGCGTACGCGCACTCGGACTGGGAGCAGCGAATCATCGGAAAAAGCTGTCGAATCTAGTATGCTAATGTTAATTCATTAAACGATTCTTTTATAAACTGAACAATAAGTTGGAATAAAAAATTCTAATTTATTTCATTTACATTTAATTATTGCATGCCGTAAAAATGCATAAAAAAAATAAAAATATATCGCTTTAGAGCACAAATAATGTGTATCAAAGTATGAAGCACTAAAGGAATAAAGGAATTAATTAAATAAAAATTAAATGAAACTTGATTTTCTAAAAGTCTCGAAAGGCGTGAAGCTTTAAAATTTCGCAATTTTATGCAAGGATTTGTGTTATTTTTTTTTTTATTTTTATTAAAGGCACACAAGTTTTCGTATAGTAGTCTGCCATATGGCATGCTAACGTATGATTACGATTAATTACTCATACGTCAGGGGGTGCCCATTTGAAGGTACAATTGAGAGAGACAATAAATGGACTGTGAAAAAATAATGAAATTTTTAATTGTTGTTTTAAACAAAATGCAATAAAGACCTTAAGGGGAGAAGCAAAGGAGCAAATTTTGTTTTTGTCGGGTCTAAAATGGGTTAAGTCAAAACAAATTGATATACTACGTGCTGCAGGTTCTATGTAAACAATCGCTGAACGCTTTTTGTATACAAAACGGACAAATTTTTTTTGTTTTTGGTGGCTTGTTTATAGAAGTATATTATATGAAAATTTAATTATTTTGTTTGTATTGTCGTCATTGAACAAACTCGTTGGCAATTTTCCAAATCCAAAATTAGCTTTTCAAGAAATATGCATTTCATATATGTACAGTGTAGTCCCTCTCTGCGGACAAGCCTCTTAAACGGGCATTTTTATACCCAACACAATACACTCTGTGTCGAGGGTATATTGCGTTTGTGTGGTTGTGTGTAACACCCAGAACCAGTCGAGATAGACCATACAAAATATATATAGAAATGATCAGAATCACCAGGAGGTTCGATTTAGACATGTCCGTCTGTCTGTCCGTCTGTTTGTATACAGTTATCTTATCGAAGGAGTTGAGCTATCTTGACAAAATTTGGTATGCGTGCTCGCGGCGACATGAGTAAGAACAAGTTCGAGAATGGACCCGATTGGACCATTTTTAGGGGTATCTCTAGTACTAGGGTCTATTACGAAAATCACAAAAACTGCTCTAAAATCGAAGTTTTTCAAGATATTTTGATGAAATTTGATATTTGATCATATTTAAAGGCAAGTAATACGATTTCCAAAAATTTTAAAAGTGGGCGTGGCAGAAGGCCATTTTTTGAAAATTGTCTCCTTCACCCGAAATTCAAATGGGACTTGAACGAATTTTGGCACTTATGCTTCCTTTGTAGCCATAAACATCCTTCCAAAAAATTTTCTTTGATCGGTCCATTATTAAGGGTACCTCCAGTACTAGGGTCTGTCACAAAAATCCCAAAACTGCCTCAAAATCGGACTTTTTCGAAATATTTCAATGAAACATAGAATTTGAGCATATATTTAAGCCTCCGATTAGAATTTTAAAAAAAAATTGAAAAGTGGGCGTGGCAAAGAGGCGGTTTTCATAAAGAAATTTAACAAAAGTCGGTATATGGGGCCCCTAATGGCCTTAAAAACCTCTTGATATTAAAAATTATTTGAACAAATGTGTCTGTGTCGGGTATTCTATTGTCAGGCTCGCCTCACTATAACACCCTTACTTGTTTTGGTATGCTTTAGTATTGCTGCTTCTCAAAAAGGTTCTTCGGTCCCCTAGAGGTGTCCGCTTTAGAGAAAGAGAGAGAGTATACTGTGTACTCGCTTAAGAGAGAGTACTTAAGCGGACACCTACGGGACCGAATATTATGTCCGCTTAACAGAGGTGTCCGGTTTAAGAAGCAGAATCACTGAAACACTCCCAAAAAGTGTTCGTCTAAGAGGGGTGTCCGCAAGGAGAGAGTACACTGTACTTATATATTGTGATAATAATGTTTATTCCGATAAAATTAACGCAGTTTTTTGTTATTGATAAAATTAATTAAATGGAAAATTTATTTTTCTCCATTGCAGAAGAAGAAGCCTATCATTGCTTGGCCGGATTGGTCGGCAGTAAGGAGAAAGTTTTTATCAACCAAACAAAATTGTTGCATGAAGTTACATGGAAAACGGTTATGCAAATTGCTAAGAAGCATACGGTAGGTGCCTTAATTAATATATATATATATACATATATATATATATTTTTTATCAAATAATATTTTCGATTTTAGAAAAGTGCGGTCACGTATTTCCAACGCATATGCCCCAGTGTTAAGCTTGAACGTATTTTTATGGATTGGTGTTGGTGGATATTAGCTGGCCTTCCATTCCAGCATTTAGTACGCATTATGGATTGTTTCTTTCACGAGGGCATCAAAGTACTCTATCGCATTGCTCTTGTCATACTCAATCTGTTCTATAAAGAGTGTCAATCAAACAACGAATGGAGTCCCGATAATATTAAAAACGATATCGGTAATGCGTTAATAAAATTCTGCAAGAAAATTCCCGTATCACCGACAAAACTACTCCATGCCGCTTTTAGTATTAGAGGATTGAGGTATGTCCCCTATCCGCCATTTGAAATAAATGATTGTCTAAAAAAAAATTTTTTTTTGTTTTCCCCCTAGTTCCACATATATTTCTAGAATATTTATGAAGACTGAAATGCTACTGAAAAGTCGCTCCGTACTCAATAGTGGATCCAAGCAATTAGTGAAGTCGCGTTCCAGTGATAATCTACCAACGAGTCAATCACAAGTCAATATACAAATGATGTCGCACACACTGACCATAAGAGAGGTAAGTTGAAGGGTTACGAAAAATACATTCGACATTCTTATGACTTACAAAAACTCTAATGTCTTCTCACAATCTTCAATTGGAAAATTGAATTCTTTTTTGTACCATTAAAAAAAAAAAAAAAACTAATAACAATCTCGATGAAATAATGGTCAGTGTTCATTCCTCCTCTCTCTTTTGAGTTTCTCCCCACAAATTCCTCTTCAATAAAATTTAAAAAATAAAAACATTGCCTATACCTATACTATTTAATTCTTCATTGCTGGGAAAATTTTTTAAGATCACGCTCTCTATCTTATAGCAAATAAAATTTTTATATACACACACACTGAATTATTCTTACTTTTTTTTTTTTGTCAATTTTTTCTTGAAATGTCGACACATTTCAGAAGATGTACACCGAGACCTGTCGCAATTTGGTATGAGGCTTGCTTGTTGTAAAAAATTTTGTTAGCTCATAAGTGCCTAATTCCAAAAAAAAAAAAAATAAAAATAATAAAAAAATTATAATAATAATGTTCACTTACTAAAAAAAAAAAAAAAAAATTAAAAATTAAAGAATAACTCCTTTTTTGTATGAGTTTCGTCAGATTACTTTATTTTTACTAAAACTAAAACTCTATAATAGAATTTTTTTCTTTTGAGGCTGTACAAAATTTCTTCTATTTCTAAGAGCAAAATTTTGGTTTGGCTTCCTCTTACCTCGCTGTCTCTCTCTCACTCTCTCTTTCTCTATTCGAAACGCTTTATTTCTCTTTTCTTATAATAATCAACAGAAATTTAGCTTTAACTTCCGCTTCCTTCGACAAAGCTTTTTTGCCTTTTCTTTCATTTTTGCTTCAAACTCGAGATTGTTTAAAGAAAATTCGATGTTAAAAAAAAACATTTTAATAAAAAAAGACAAAAAAAAAGAAGAAAAATCGCACCGCATTCATACAAAAAAGTTTGTAAAATTAATTAAAAATTCAATTCTTTTCTATTTTATTTATTGCTGCCTTAAACATGTGACGAATAAATTAATTCATCGACTTCTATTTCTTTCGAAATCATTTGCTTTTTTTTTTTTTTTTGGGTTGAATTTGTTTCTCCTTTACATCTTTTGAAAACGGTCATTTCATACTTTTTCATCAATCCTTTCGTCTCCCCATTTGATTTTCCGTCCGAAATTCCTTTCGCTTTTTTTTTTTGTATTCATTTTTCTGTAAAATTTAAATTTCCCAAAGGGCGAGAAATCGCCTGGTCATAGAGCAATCGCTATGGGGGTCTATCCCATACATAATCTTAAATCTCAAGTCTGTCCCAATGAAGATGTAAGTGTGAATATTGTGTATTTAAGAAAAATTTTTTTGAACTTTTATTTCATTTTTTTGTCCTTTGAACTTTTCTCTATTTTCTCAGAAAAAAAAAATTTTCTTCTCATAATTATTTAATTCTTCTCTCAATTAGATTTTGAATATCCCCTATTGAATTTTGGTTATTTTTTTTTTTTTCCTTCAAATCTTAAATATTGATATTTAAAAAGCTTAAGTGTACAATTACTTCAACAATTCTAAGTGTATGGGGTTGTAAGTTCGGCTTAATGTTCATCCTTTTTGGTGTAGGACGTCTTTAGGTATATACATCCTTTCAATGAAGGTTTTTCCCGCCAAAATAGTTATCAATACCAGTATTAATCCATCTGTGTGTTGAATTATCAGAATTCAAATAAATCACGGTATTTGTCATGATTTGTCGCTACTTCCTTGTCCACTATAAAAAAAACAATTTAGGTTCTTTCGTCTGAACCTGCCCTGTAGTCAGTCGAGCCCACCACAAAACTAACGATTTCACCAGTCACTGGTTGCGGGAAACAGTCCCTCGCCTATCCACAACGCTGTCGAATTTAACATGGCGATGTCATTGTCAGAGGCAGGTCCTATATCTTTAGCCTACCATTTCCATAGCGAACAAAGACATGTGGTTTCCCTAGTGGGAAAGAGCAGGTATTAGGGGATCAATTCGCAGCTGAATGGCCATAGGGTTTCAGGGCATAGAGGAGGAACGGATAAATAAAATAGACCTCCAAATCAGATTAAATACGTAGGAGCGGATTAAGACTATTTTCCGCCCCAGGGAGTTGCGATTTTGCCACCTCAGACAGCAGACCAATTTTCGCTTTTCTGTTATTGATGCATTGACGTTTAGAATTTGCCGCCCTAGGCACCTACCTATGTTGCCTATTCGGAAAATCCGCCAGTTCTGTCAGAAATGAAAAACTTCATATAAAAATTCACTAAAGAAAATTTCTGATTCATTTCTGAAGCGTTTTTTATATGAAATTTTGCATTTCCTGATAAAGCTGGAGAGAGCCCCATACTCACCAACTGTGAGACAAATCCTTCCTAGATTTGATTTGAAAAGATTATAGCCTGTCTATTGTTCTATCTTGTTGTGACTAGTAAAATGGCTAGTCACCAAAGGCAGGACACATACTATATTTCGGTGGCGATCCACTGATGACTACAGAGTGCTTTCGTAAAGCCGCTGCCAAAAAGACTACTATCCAAACTGAACATGAAAGAAACCCAAAGAATAAAGGCTCTCTAGAATCTAAAACTTTTATTGCCCGAGATTCACAAATCCACATTTTTTCAACGTAATGAATTTTGCCAACTCATTCTGAAAACTCCAACCATTTTCCATTCTTTCGATTCCACACTCTTTCAAAGACTAAGCTAATTGTACACTTAAGCTTTTTTTTTGAATCCTTTTTACTTATGAAATGGAATGAACGAAATGGAATATTACGCAAATGAATTATTATTCTCTTTTTGAGCGACTAGAGAACGAAAAGTCGACTTTTCTCGAACTCGAAGCTTAATAATTTGATTTCCTGGCGGCTACCTCTTTAAGTGTCCTTTTAAAAAGCTAATAGATCGTAACGTACTCTTCTGCAACCAGTGCCCCGAATTTATGTACATCCGCTGTCGAAGTAATGTGTTCGTAAAAAATGTTTTTATTTTATTTTTTTTTTTTTGTACTAATTTATGAAGTAAGGAATATCGTTAAAAATAAAATATAATATATATATATATATGTTATCTAATAAATTGGTACTTAAAATTGATGCTCTTCATACATTATAGAATTTCAATTTTACGGGAGTCCAATGTTTGGCAAATTTACTGCAGGAAACTCATTTTGTAAGCATACATTAAAAAAAAAAAACTATTGGCTGTGTGACTAAATGTTGCCCCGAATTCTATTTGGCAATTGACTTCCATTTTGGCGCCATTCCATTTAAGCGTGTAACAGTAAAAGGAAATTCTCTCCCGTTTTCCTTATGTAGTTGATAATAGCTTTAAATAAAAAATATAAAAAAATATATATATAAAAACTTCCCAAGCAAAAACACCCTCCAACATTGAAACCACATCACCAAACACAAAAATCAAATCAAACAAATCACACAACATACCAAAAATCACCACACAACAACAACAAAAACAATAACAATACCAACAACGAACTCTTGTACAGTTAAAGAGGATTTATTTTATCCTTAAAATGCAATAAAAAAAAAAACACATATTTTCAATTATTGCTGCATGAAACTTTTTTTTTTGAGGCATGTATTGTGCTAGTCCAATATGAACTAAAAATCTGTTTCTTTGGTAATGCTACTTAAATTGCAGGTCCTTAAATGTATATACATATATGTATGTATTTAAAGGTCCAGTGTATGTGTCCTTTGAGTTGTTTCTATATATTTATAAGGTTTTTTTTTTGCCGCAAAATGAAAAATTCCCGATTTTCTAATAATTTTTGTTTCCATTTCGATTAGCTCTTTACACTCTGGTCATGGTTGCCAGTCAGAATAACAATGTACCAGCCCGTACTGCTCTACACTACGGAGGAACACGGTTGCTCATTGACAACGTTTTATGTACGCGTGGAACAGCATGAACCAACGTTGATGATGATCAAAACGTGCAATAATGAGGTGAGAAAAAACGTACATACCTACAGTCGACTCTCGTTAGTTTGAAACGAAACTCGAGGGACTCTTAAAATCAGGGACGTGAACCGGCATTGAAATGAACCGGGTTTGAACCGGAAAACCGCTTTTATCTGCTGATGAACCGCACCAATAACCGAACCGAAGTTTTTTTTACATATGTTTGAACCGAGCCCAAAACCGAACCCCTTTTTGTAAAGGTTCAGGGATTCATTTTTGCCTGCAACCATGCACAGTGGTCGCTCCCATAGGCCAAAAATAAAAAATCGAGGTCGATATTCTTAAGTTATTAGTATCGATACCATCTCTAATATGAGTAAGGTAACCACCACTAAATTTTTATTGTACAAATTTTAACCCTAAATGGTAAAAATTGCGTTAGAAGTGGGAACACGTGCTAAAAAAATTTTTCATTTTGAGAAATTCCCGAACCGATGAACCGACGAACCTAAACCCGGTTCAAAGAAGTATAAAAACCGGTTTGACGAACCAATCCAAAAATTCAAACACGGTTCGAACCACCGAACCACCATTTTTCACCCGGTTCACGTCCATGCTTAAAATATAACGAATTATCGAGTTTTTCAATTAACGAGAGTCGAGTGTATAAAGAAATTTTGTAGAGAACTCGTGATCACCTTGAATTGAAGAGAGGTTCGAATTATCGCAGGTTTGAATTAACGAGAGTCGACTGTATATATACAAAAAACAAAAATTTGTCTTTCGGAGCCATCGTGAAAACCGTAAATCATACTATTCCTTTACAAAAAAAAAAAGAATCGAGTAAAAACAATAGGAATATGAATTAACCACATTTTCTTTTTGAATTTCCGCACAGGTCTTTGGTGCCTATTGCTCTTCACGTTGGTTCGAACGGAATCTAAAAGACGACAAGGGCAATCGACAGGCCTATTTCGGTACTGGTGAAACTTTCCTCTTCTCTCTTTATCCCGAACGTGCCAAATATCCATGGGTAGGCATTGAAAATGAAAAAGACTTGGGTCACTCTGCGGAACTTTTTATGGCAGCCGATTCGAAAATGATAACCATCGGTGGCGGGTAAGTCTATTGTTCCTATCTCTCTACTCCTTCGACATATCTTCTCTTTATATATTGTATATATATATATATATCAAAATATTGAAACGAATTTAGTGAGGGTCAAGCTATTTGGATGGATGAAAATATACGCTTTGGCAAAACCGATAGCTGCAAGACTTTCAATAATCCACCACTCTGTCCTTCTGGTGATTTCGAGATACGAGTCCTTGAAGTCTATGGCTTCGTGGGTGCTTAGAGAGACACCATCACTATCAGCGGCTGAAAAAAAAACAAACAAAAACAAAAATAAAAAGCTCTTGATCAAGCTAATTCAAAGAGCTAAAATTAAAAACTGACGCCCGCCGAAACAGTCTTCTTCCTTAAAAAAAAAAAAACAAACAAAAAGAAAAGATATGAAAAGAAAAAGTAAACCATATAAAAAAAGTAAATCGATAATTAAGTCTAAAACTTAATTGCCAAATTACTCTGTAAGTGAAAAGACGGCATTTAAATTATGGCGCGAAGCTTTATTGCAGGCGTAAGCAACATAAGCTGCGATATTTGAAAAGCTTTTGCATTAGCTCAAACGAGAAAAAGATCCAATATATATATATATAATAAATACATATATATGCATACATAATGTAAAATAAGCAGTATATAGTAAAATGTGTAATACTCTTCAGAGGGAAAAATTGAAACCCAAATGAAATGCTGCTTAAGAAAATCGCCTGAAGATAACAAGTTGCTAATTGTGGCGTTTAAGAACGTGGAAAAATTTCATTATGTCTATTCCAACGTCTAGATTAATCATCATCGACTCACACGTGCACGCAGGCAAACACACACACACACACACTCACGAGCACACGCACACACTCAAACAAACAAAAACGCATAAGTCCCATTTATGTTTGGTTTTCCATTATTATTTCCATATTTCCGCTTTGTTCAAATCTATCCTATTCAAAAATTAATATTAATTGCGATTATCTCATAAAATCTCTTTTTTTTTTTTTTTTGGTTTTTTGGTTTTTCCGTTTATGTTTCTGTTTACATTTATCATCCTCTTATCTTATACCCAATTTGCGTATGAACACTATCGAAATTTCTATACACAATAGTCTACAACAAGGACAGTTTTGCAGGCAATGAAAGCATTCCGACATTTTAGATCCAAAATTTTATTTAAAAAAAATTAATTTCTATATATTTTTTTTATAGCCATTGCCTGAAAAAATGACCCTACGCTCAGAACATTTGAAAGAAGTTGAATGTATAAAAATGTTTGATTGAAATTATTAATTTATGATAAGCTGTAATATATATTTTTAATTATTATTTTTTTTTTACTATTTTGGACTGATTTCTAAAAAGAAAAAAAAAAAAAAAAAACTGAAGAAAAAAAAATTGTTTTCTTATTGTGTAGCCTATTAGAAAGAAAGTACGCTTTGAGACTTTGAATGGATTTGTTGCTTTGTTTAATTAATTTAATTTAATACGGGTATATAACATAATTATACGCGAAAAGGTTTTATTTTCATAAACGTATTTGTTTATATTCTCAAGCTCAGTGCTTTTAACGAGCTTACTACCTTTTTTTTTCTCTTTTTTTCATACTCTATAAGCATGTTAAATAGACATTAATTAGACATTATACAAACTGTTACAATCAAATCATATATCACATACATTTATAGGTGGAATAAATTACAAATTTATTTTATTGCAAAATGAAAATGAAAATTAAATTAAATTGAATTAAATTGAATTAAGCAAACATATTCGTCAAGTTCAAGGGCTTGCTAAAATTTTATTGCTCAATCCTTCATTCATTATTAGACTTTCGGTTTTTGTTTTTCCTTCAGGCTTTAGAGAAACATTTTTCTTTTGATGCTCAGCGAAAATTTATTTCAATTAATGATCTCATAGCTCGTCTTTTCTGAAGCTTCATACACTTTCCTCCTCCTCCTTCACCTCCTCCTCCACCACGGTTTTTATCTTGAAAAATCTAGTCACTTTGTGTTTCTTAAAACTCTCTCGCAAACCCTTGAACGTAGCAGCATATTAAAATATATTTATATAAGCTCTATTAATATTGATGTTCAAAACTTTTAATGTGATCGCTCATTATGAAAAAAAAAAAAAAAAAAAAAAATGCTCTCAAGCACAAAAGAAAAACAAATTTGCAATCTTTATAAATGTAAAAGAAAATTTTGAAGATATATCGTATAATATTTGAAGAAACACATTTTTGCAGTAAAAAAAACCGACAGTACTACAACGAATAGATGAACTATTTGAACAAGGCAAAGTTGTGTGGGTAGTTTTGTAAGTCAGAAAACTATTTTGTGTAATTTTGATGGCTTTTAGCATTCCAACTCGATGTTTTTTAAATCTTTTACTTTCAAATCAAAAAACAATAGAACCTCACATTATTAGGGTATTCATTTGTGAATGGGTCGAAAGATACACCATAGAACTATCAGACGATTTTTTCTGTGTCATGCGAGAGAAAAGTTACAAAGCACTGCAAAGAATGAAAATTCTGTGGAAATATTTCTGCAATCCTCTTTTTCTTAGCGTTTTTTAATCCAATGTATATGAAATTTGTTATTCGACATTGTGTTTGAATTTTGTGTATGTTTGTTCGTCCGGCTTAAGGTCCCAACACAGGAATAAAACTCATTTATTGAAAAATTTTTAAATTTCATATATATGTATATCATATATTTGTCGATATTTCGGCTCTCGTTGAGAACCATCCTCCGGAACTGAAAGTAACACGAACAATTAATAAATCCCATTTACAACGGGGTTACGTTCTCAATGGTGAGACGATTTTTTTCTTACAGTCCACCCTTCGCTTGGCCTGTCTCTGTCTGTGCTATCACTCAAGTATTATAGGAAGAGTGGGACCTAAAGCTTAACGTCGACTCCGAACAGCAAGGAAATAATTCTGCAATAATGTTGAAAAAAGAATTTACCCCAAACCTGCAAACAAAATGAATACCCGCAAAATTTGGTTCTATTTGAAGTAATATATAAAAAAAAAATACCCTCCGAATGGAGATTTATTTCAAAAGTTTTTAAATACTCAATCATTAGCACCAGTGACATTCGATTACGATATCCTTACTTTTCTCGTGTATAATAAAAACCATTTAGATCCTTCTTAACTCAAGAAAAAATATTTCAACTTTTCGCCTTGTAGAGT
Organism: Chlorops oryzae; assembly: GCA_020466095.1. NCBI lineage: Eukaryota > Metazoa > Arthropoda > Insecta > Diptera > Chloropidae > Chlorops > Chlorops oryzae. The sequence goes on from CM035807.1 coordinate 105,421,593, forward strand.
ATTCATTTAAATTTAAAAAAAAAAAAAAAAAAAAAACAATTTTACTGCAATAAAGGACACAGTTTTTATCTCATAATTAAATGTTGTGTAATTGTTGTGCGCATACAAAAAAAAAATACATAGTCTTAAAAAGAGGGTTAAGAATTCATTGTCTCTTTAAGTTGTTGATTTGAGAACAGGATTTTTTTGTTTGTTTGTTTGCTTGTTATCTTCGGATTTGTTTATTTTTCTAAGCGCGTAGCACAAAAAATGCTATTTTGATAGTTTTATTATATGGTCCCAACAGTATTTTAACAGTTAAAATCTTCTTGTTCTTTTGTAAATAATCCCGAAATGTTGCATTCAAATTTGGGGACATTCGCACAATTTGTCGCTCGCTCCTTCGGTTTGTCTTTTTTTTTTTAATGGCTTCGTTTTGATTTTATTTTAATTTATTTTATTTTATTTTATTTTATTTTATTTTACAAAGACAAAGTCAAATTAGAGCTGAAAAACAATCGAAATCGATGTGAATGCCCCCATTTATTGCGTTGTTATTGAGAGAATCGATTTATTATTATTATTATTATTATATATTTTTTTTTTATAATCTTGTGTTGTTTGATGGAGAGTTTTATCAATAAATATCTTTTTTTATTGTTGTTGAGATATTGAGTTTAGCTTGTATGTATGTTAATTTATGTTTATCTATATTAAAAAGGATAAAGAAAAATGAAACCGAAGCATTACAACCATACCTACAAACTGTTAGAGTTATCATCGTTTTAAGCGTATTTAATCACAATAAAAAGTCGTAACTTGCTTATGGAATATTTTAATGAACATCAGCACTTTATAAGCTATTTAAAGAAAAAAACAAAAAAAAAAAATTCTATATATAAATGTCTATAGGTTAACCATTCAAAATTTACAATAACAAATATTTATAGATATTTATGTATGTATATTGTTCAAGTAGTTTTTAGGAAGAAAGAAGAAGAAAAAAAAAAAACAAACCATAGTAAAAACAAACAAATTATATAAATGTGTTTTTGAAGACATAACCGTATATTAAATGCTGATTGTATTGAAATAAAATTGTCTATCATTTTATTTTATCCTTTGACGAAGAAATAACTCTTGAATTAAGTCTGGCACTATTCAGTCCTGCTATGCTTTGCAAGTCCCAGTGCCAGTGCTTATGAAATAATACAGGCCAATTCTAAATGAATGTTCCCCCGGGAATGTTTTTTCTAGAAATTTTTCCATCTCGCGAGTCAGACGCACCAGAACAATGAAGTAAGTGAAGGAAGACTGACTCTTGAGCATGCAGAAAATGGAAGTGTTCCAAATGTCAATAATAAGTAAGTTCTTTCTCTTCCTATTGTAAATAGAAATGGAGGATTTTTTTTTTCAAATTTGCTGAGAAAAATTCCCAGGAATATTCTCAGAATTGGGCTAATTATTTTTTATTTTAATTTAATTTTTTTTATTTTTATTATATTTTAATAATTTTTTTTATTTTTATTATTATATTTTAATAATTTTTTTATTTTATTATTATATTTTAATAATTTTTTTTATTTCTATTATTATATTTTAATAATTTTTTTTTTTTTTTTTATTATTATATTTTAATAATTTTTTTATTTCTATTATTATATTTTAATAATTTTTTTATTTTTTATATTATATTTTAATATTTTTTTTATTTTTTTTATTATTATATTTAATTATTTTTTTTATTTTTATTATTATTATATTTTAATAATTTTTTTATTTTTATTATTTTTATATTTTAATATTTTTTTTTATTCTTATTAAGGTAAGTGCACCACGTTAGGTCCACCTAACACCTTTTCCATTACAAAGCACAAAGTATTGATGATACAAACCCGATTTTTTTGGTTTTATTTTATTTGATAAATTTTCTATAGAAAAACAAAAAATTCTACCAAAAAACACTATCGGAAACGGTCCTAAAATGCGATTTAAACAAACGCCTTTTTGGGCCTTACGAGGAACATGTGTACCTTAAAAGGCGCACTTACTCCTTGTTTGAGATAATGAACCCAAACCTGCATTAATTATTTTTGTAAGCTTTATAGGTTAATAAATATTATAAAAGCTAGTAAAAAAATTTAAATAACACACAAAATTCGTTTATTAAAAAAAAAAAAAAACGAAATAAATTACTCGGGTTTTTTTAAATTAATAATTTAAGATTAACCGCAATTTAAGGACTAAAAAGGTATAGTTGCCTTTCGTCCTACTCTTTGACCTCAGATCAACTCAAAATATGGTTTCTTAATGTCCGTCGTTGCATTTTTTATGTATGGGCCTTCAAAGGCTTTCCAAGAAAAAAAAATTTGCAGTTGTATTTTTTACCATAAACATACCTCTGTAGCTTCACAATACAACAAAATTTCTTATTTTAAGAAAGCAGCCCCCACAATTTCACTATAAATTATTATTTTTTTAACGTCGCCCATTATAAAAATGTTATTTTTACGCCTCAGTTATCTTAATTTTTTATTTCTACTAAATAACTTCGGGACATGTTTCAACATGTGCAAGTACAAGAATATTTGATAGTTAAAATGAAAGTGGGCCTTACGTGGTGCACTTACCTTATTATTACTTATATTTAATTTTTTTTTTTTTTTTTTGCTTGATTCTAAACAGAAATCGCTTTCTATTCAACTTAATATAGTTTTATCAAGTCACATATTTTCTCCATTTCTAAGGCTAAAGCTGGGATCCCACTGTCTGCGAAAATAGCACAATCTGCGACGGTTATTATCCGGCCAGAAAATTCAAAAATTTCCACGATCACTGTTGAGGATCACATTATCGTCGCGTATTGTCAAAATGATATCATGAAACAAAAAAATTTGAACAAAAATCGATCACACTTGTCTGCATCAGAGTCGAAAAATTGCGGTCATACTATTAGCGCATTGATTGCGGCAAAAATCGGCGCAGATAGTGAGATCCCAGCTTAAGACTTTTATCAATCAAATATTTTTCAAATCAAATATTGTACGGTTTACGAGATATAGCCATAAGTAAACGGGGAACTTAATTCTCGGTATTATCGACTAACGTAAAAAATTTTCGTCGTTTTAAAGGCAATTTTTTCGATTCTAAAATAAATTTAATCGTTATTTCGGATTTCTTTTAGAGAAAGGGGGGTTAATCTGACTCTTGTCTAAATATGACCCCAGCTGTAGCATGAGAATGAAAAGGCTTCTGATGGTTTTTTCCAACCCGTAAAACACATATTATGCTGCTGATTTTTAAGCAAATTTTTCCAAATTTTTAATTCATAGGTAAAATTAAAAATTTAGAAATTTAAAATTTGTTTCTAAATATTATAACTTTTATGTTTTAGAAAAAAATCGGTAATTTATCCTGATTAGGATTTTACTCATAATATTGAAGGTGTTTGATAAAAGTGTTAAGGGGTTTTAAAGGAAAAATAAAAACTTGAAAAAAAATATAAGGATTCTTAGAAAATCGATTTTTATAGAAAATCAACCGTGTGGAAAAATTTGCAACATTTTAAAAACATAATTTTTTTGCCTAAATTTTTTCAAATTCGTAAAATTTGTGAATTTGAAAACATATTGAAGGAGCACTTAAAATTTTGTATTTTTACCCCCCACAGACTAAAGCTTTACTTAATTGCTAAGGAGACCTTAAGGGGGTCTTCTCATTGAGCAACTTTTTTTTTCGACTTTTTTTTTTGCATTTATTTATAGCTTGGGTAGTTGTGAATATGATTTTTTGAAATTCGAAATAGTTTAGAGATATAGCCTTCTTTGTCGAGCAAGATCTGCGCTAAAACGAGTAATTTTTGCGTTGCTTCAAACTTTAAACGCGTTTATCTCGAAACCACGTTTTTCGAACTGGCGGCCATGATATCTCCAGTTCAACTGAACCGATTTTCATGAAACAAAGTGGAATCGACGCAGAATTGTCACCATTTTCGGGTGAACCTCGACCATAATTTTAAAAAATTTTTTACAATTTTTTTTTACACTAAACTACAAAAAAAAAAAAGCCCGAAATAGGAGTTTTTTTTTGGATGGCCGCCATTTTGTCAAAAAAAATCACTAAATTAAACTCGAGGTTGACCCGAGAATTACATCTATACTGATTATAACCCCGTTTTTTTTCCATTTCGGACGCTCCGGAGACCCGGAATCGTGGCCGCCGTGACGACATCTTTTTTTTTCACCACCAACTTTGAAGTCTCATTACTTTTTGAACAGCCCACGTATCGAGGCAAAAAAATTTTTTTTATTTACTTTGAACCTTTTGTAATACAATAAATAAAAAAAGTTTTCAATTATTCTTTGCGTTTTCAAATAAGAATTTTTTTAAAAAGGGTCCAAAAACGGGTTTTCAATGAGAAGACCCCCTTAAGTATGCACTGTAATATCGGGCCTAAATGATTCTAAAATAATCAATATTTAGTAGATTCTTGATGAAAATATTATATTGCAAAAACAAAGGTAATGATATTCTCTTGCTGATGATATGTTAAGTTCTTTAAGTTCTTATCTTAAGTATCATCGTTTTGAAATTATAGCAGAATTCGACCACTTTCCCCTAATATCATTAATTCTCGATATGAAAATGATTTGAGAAACAGATTGGAATTCAAATTTGAGAAAAAGAAAATCTCAAACCTTTGACTTGTTTTTGCTGGGAGTGGGAGTGAATATGAAGCAATCAAGTATTTTAATACTGTTAAGCAAACATTTTTGATAGAAGTTTTTAGGGGAAAAAACTCCCGGGGAATTTTCACTTAGAATAATCCTGAATGGGAAGTAAAAATAGTCCCCACGTTTTATATTTTATTATAGTGATTTTTTGATTATATTTTCTGATCATGAAAACAGTATCGGTTGATTCGAATTTTGATCACAGTGGGAAATCGGATTCTGTATTAATCATGGTTGTGTTTTCTTCAATAAAGGAGACAAGAAGAATTTTGAATTTTTAAGACATTTTATGATTTACCCATACCCATAAAAGTTTTGTCAGTCACACAAGTCACCTTGAATGAAATCATTTTCGGATGTTAAATGTTTCTTCTTCTCATCAAAATATATGAAATTTGGCAAAATTCATTTTTGTAGATGACGCGATAAATATGTTTTTTTTTTTTTATATTTACACATTTTTATTAAAAATTCTTAACAGCGTAGATCCCAGCAATGCTACAGAGCAAGGCGATGAACAGATTCATTTTACTTATTTCGGGCTTTCTAGCTGAACCAACTACAGCGTTACATAAATCGTCATAGCACACTGTACACGATAAAAGATCAGCATATGGGAACAATGGGTCCAGAACCTCGCATGCCTGTGTTGTTTCATCTTTAACGCCGAAATAGCATTCGTGACGTACGAAATATTGCAAGCCAGTGCCAGGAACTGAAATAATTAAAATTAAAAAAAAAAAATTATTCGATGACGAATTTAACGAATTTCCAACGCACCGCCTTCGTGGACTTTGGTCATGCAACCGGCTGCCGGAAATGGCTGTCCGCTCTTCAGTATATGCTCCGGTACCTTGACTTTATTACAGTCTGTCTGGTATTTTTCTTCAGGATTAGGATACTGATTGCACCTTTCATCGTTCATCGATTCACAAACGTAACAATTGATGGCATTTGCTTGTGGTGTGTGATATAAAAAAAAAGAAATCGAATCTCAAAAATTCATCAAATTTCTGGCATTTTTTTTTTGCTCACCCGTTGCAAAGAAAAGCGTGGAAAAAATAAAAATTAGAACCGAACGCATTTTGGCTTAAAGGCTGCGCGATCACTGCTCGTTTAGAGGAATACTAAAAAGCGAAATTTCGTCGGTCTCTTTGCGAACCAAAACAGAATGAAACATCACGAAAAAAATGAGACGTTTTAATATATTTGAAAAAAAATAAAGAAAAAAATAATTATTTTTCTTAATAAGCAAGCCTGCGTGGGTGTATGAATGAACTTTTTTTTTGCGTGCCGGAACACGTCTATGCATCTCATTTGGGGTTAATATTGAGTGAGAAATGAGAACAAACAAATATTCAACGAACAGAAATTAAAGAAGTCGGAATAAAGGAATAGAAGTGTTTATTTGAAATTAGAAATCGATTTCATAAATAGCGATGCCCGAACTCCACAAATAAAATATTTATGCTGAACTATAATTCTGTGACAATAAGCAATAACCGCTTAAGTCGACTTAAGCTCAAAATAAGTTATTGGTGCCATTAAATTCCTTTCACAGAGAAATTTACTCCAGCAAAATCTTCAATCCCTACAATAATTAGAAAAAAATTTATTCAAAAAATAAAATTCCATTCAACATGGGAAGGCATACGAATTGCAAACCTTTAAAGCGCTTTGTCTCGAAACAGCAAATAATGACTTAAGCGGTTGTTGCTTATTGCCACAGAATTAAGTACATATAGAGGATATTCCCGCCTGTGGTGTCGGTGGTATAAATAAGTGAACGCTTAAAGAGCAATGATTGGGAGAATCTTATTTTATTTTCAATTTATCGCCATGCATATTTTTTTTTTCACTAAAATTAAAAATTCATAAATTTTTAGAATAACTTTATATATAAAATACTTTCATTTTCTAAGAACTAATTAATTTCGCTACGATGAACGAAGCGAAAAGTCCGGCATAATTTTGAATTAACACCTGAATTCGCTCGTTTGCGCCATTACAATACGATTTATTATCGCATACATCGCAGGAGATCTCCTCGACGGGGTCAAGAGTCGGGTCACGACTGCAGCTGGACATGGTCGAGTTCTCGTCGCCGAAAAAACAACTTCGCACCACACGCCATTCACCATTCTCTGTAAGTGCGGGAGGAGCAGAAGAAGAAGAAGTAGTACAAATAATTATCATGTATTTTCCTGTTTTTACGTTTAATTGAAAATGTTTTTTTTTTTTTGTCTTTTCTAATTGTCTTGTCACGCAATGTGTCCGTAGTCATGGAAAGGTGCTGCTAACGAGGTTAAATAATCAAAATTTCAAATAACGTGTGAAAGAGAAAAAGTTCTAAATGAGTGAAAAAGAAGATAAATTTAAGGGTGTTATAGTCAAAAGACAAAAACATTCAGGAACTATGTATGGAATTGGGGATTGCATTCAAAGTGAATTTGTTTTTTAGAAATGCCGGCCTGTGTCCGCGCAACCTTAACCCTTTATCTACTGTATGATATATCAAATGAGTGGAAATTTTTATTTCGTATTAAATGATATTATTAACCCTTAACAGCATGATTTATTAAATAAGTGAAATTTTTTTTCGCAGTTATGGTTTCATTAACCCTTTACTGCCTTATATATTACATAAGTTGGAAAAAATGTTGTTTCGCCGTATAACCCTTGACTGCATGATAAACATATCATAAGTGGGAAATTTTTTTGGGCAATGGTTTCATTAACCCTTTAGTGTATGATTTATTAAATAAGTGGAACAAATTTTTTCGCAGTAAATGGTTATATTAACCCTATACTGCCTGATGTATTATATAAGTTGAAAACTTTTTTTTTGCCAGTCGATGGTAAAGGGTTAATGTTTAGTGTCCGACATATTTCATAAGTGCAGGAACGTTTTTTCGCAGTCAGTGGTTTTATTAACTCTTTACTGACCGATATATTACGCAGCCAATGGGCTTATTAACCCTTTACTGCATCATAAATTGAATAAGGGGAAAAGGCTTCAAAAAGACAGCTTTTCCGGTCAAAAAGTACCTTCAAAGTTTGGGTTTTTTTTTTTTTTTTTTTTTTGCAGAAACAACATGTGGGCTCGAATGCGATAAAGGGTTAATAACACACTTTTGTAGAGGTGAATGATACATCAAAATACTAGATTAAGAAAATCTTAATATATTCTTACATTAAGAGCAATGTTAATGGGTTTTGGGAAAAGAACCTGGACAGGGAGGACATTCCAAAAAAAAACTGTTTATTTCTTATTTCTCAAAGGTAACTTCCTTTCATTATCCTTATTTTCTACTCCTGCTCTCAATTTCTTCCACTTAAAAACACAATATGAAGACCAACCGGCGATCAATCATAATCAATTATTCATCCTCAAACTAGCTCCACTGAGCATTCAATAATTTTCTTCATAAATTAAGGTCTGGCAATTCAATTTCTCTTCCGTATATCCTTCAAAATCGATATGTTCTTACACGATATGTATAAACAAATATGTCATACATACCGACAAAGACCTTTTTCATGCAAGCCGTTGAGTTCATATCCTCCAAATCGCTCTCCATAAAACGTGGTGGCACAACATCGCGACAATCCAGCTTAAAATAATTTTCGGCCTCGAAATTGTTTTCGCCACAATTCACCTCGAACGTTGACTCGCAGGAGTAACAATTGATCGCGAAAACTGCAGTGCGAAAATTTTCGAATTTAAATTGACCCAAAACAAAAATACTTATACATATATGTATAAAAAAAAAAAAAAAGATCACAATCGCACTTATCATTCCAACTGACCTGTTCTGCTCACGAGAGCAATTAAGAGCAATGCGAAAAACTCATTCATTTTCGATTTTCTGTTTATTTAATTTTCATGCCAGAATTTGTCTAATTTTTTGTTTTCTTCTATTTTGTTGCATTAAAACAAAACTTAGAAACCAAACAAAACAAAAAATTCCTTTAAACTTCCGTCATTAGCGTGTCGGTATCCATAAAATATCGCTTGATCGTGACTTTTCCCGCATCGGTGGATGAGCTCTCTCTCTCTGAGCAATCTTTTTGGCAAGCAATACAGAATATTTTCCAAAACGAATTAAATCACCTCGACGGGGCGCGGGGCGGCTTTCATTTACTCATTGAATAACAAGATCATCGTCACTTGAATGTTTCTGAAATGCTTTTTTTTTTTTTTTGTTTGTTTTGTTTTTCTTTTTCGAACGAATTTTCCTGTTTCGGATCCAAACTGAACGCAGCGACGCTCGATAATCAACTGAAAATGCCGAACTCAAAGTTAAAGTGGAAAAACAGCAAGCATTTTCCAAATTTTCTTCTCAATTTTATATTTGAATTTTCCGCGTCGAAATGGGAATTTTCTCGCACAATCGTAAGAGTTAGTAAGTTGGACGCGGGCTGCGGGGCGCGGTGCATTATTTGGGGTGCTAGGTGTGCTCTGTCTCACACTTGGCATCTCTTTTAATTAGCGCGCTCGTATATGTATTCGTCAGTGTGTGTGTGTGTGTGCGTGATTGTGCCGAGAAATATCGGTATATCACGCGATTAACATAATAAAGGATTCAAATTCATTTTCCAAATACTTATATGTACCTACTAACATAGTTCCAAAGTGTGAGAAAATATTAACAGTATTAAATTGGGGGGCAAAAAGCCATAACGGGATTAAAGGTTCGGCAAGTATCATAATTATCCATTTAGTATCTCAACAATATAAATTGCAGAAATTCTCTTTGCAAACTCCTTCGACACATGAAATAGTTAATTATTCATTTTGCAAGGACAAATGAATAACTGAACAGGTGTGTCGTCGGTCGTTACTTTTCTTGGTTTTTTTTTTGTTTTAACGAGCGCTGGCTTCTAAAATTCAAATCAGAAAGGAGCGGATGAGTCGAAATTCTATAGTTCTTCGAAATAGACGCCTCCGATAATCCTCTAGAGAGTTTTTCGTCAGCTGTGATGTTCAAACAGGCTCGGTCACTCTCTATATGAAAGACAATTACTGGCTCTTATATGAGCAACTCTTTCATGTGCCATAGAATAGTCAGAAGAACTTTTCTGTATCATGCGAGAGAAAAGTTATTTATTTTCTGTTCTTCATGGAAATTTTTCTTCAAACTTATTGCTAATTAACTTCAACTGGTCATATCATGTTTAGGCCTTCATAAAACCAGTTTGTTTTTATTTTTTATTGAAAAAATGTTTTTTCCCAAAAAATGCAATTCAGTTCATTCAATTCTTTGATGTTTTTTTTTGTCCTCAATATCCTTTTTTATCGCAGAATGCTTTTCATGTAACTAAACGGTGCTTTGTTTTGCATAAATTTCCTGAAGGGAACCGAACTTTATTACATTGAGGCCCAATAGGTCACAATCAGTGGCGTGTCTAGAGAAATACTGCTTTTGCTATTTTCCACAGTGGTATATTGAACAATTATAAGACATTAACCCAAAAAATTTTGGGCGAGGAAGTTTAGAGAGTTATGGACCAAAAACCAAAAAATCCGAAAATTTCATGACGTCCGATTTTGATGAAAATTTATATATAGAATAAGTGAAAAATTCTAAGAATTTTAGCACTAAAATTTTTTAAAAAACTGGTCCTTTCTGACCAGTTTGGAACTAGACCCTAACTAGACTAGTTGTAATCGGTTTCTTGAAAAAATTTTGACGCCAAAATTCTTAGCATTTTCGCTTATTCTATATATAAATTTTCATCCAAATCGGACGCCATAAATTTTTCGGATTTTTTTGGTTTTTGGTCCATAACTCTAAACTTCCTCTAGCCCCTCAAAATTTTTGGGTTAATGTCTTATAATTGTTCAATATACCACTTTGGAAAATTAAGCACTATCAAAGCAGTATTTCTCTAGACACGCCACTGGTCACAATCGGTTCAGTCTTTTCATGGGCATTCCGAGCTGAAAAAATGCCAAATTAATACAGTGTATTCTTTCTCCTTGTGGACACTCTTCTTAAGCGGACAATTTTTGGGAATCCTCAAGTATTCCTGCTTCTCAAATACTTTCCTCTCTGTTAAGCGGACATTTTATTCGGTCCCGTAGGTGTCCGCTTAAAAGAGAGTACAGTGTATAAATATCTTTGAAGCCTTAACCCTCTAATTCCTGGCTCTAGGCGGAATTTTTTCGAACAAATTTCCAAAAATAGCTAATAATAATTTTAGGTTCGTGTTTTTCCACCTAAAATTAGTCATATCTGAACTTTTCATTGAAAAAAAAAATTGTGGGTTAATAAATTTATTTATTGCGAATCGAAATGTTTCCCCACATCATACAGAAAAGGGTTAATACAACCGTAAAATTATTGAAAATCACCAAAGTCTATTCCAGAATCGAATGAAAATTTGTCTGATGATGCCTGTCGCTTTATGAAAGTATCCTCGTATGTGGGGTGTCACTGTAAGTCTTACAGGCTGTTTGGAATTTTGTTATCTCGATGCAGCCGTACCGTACTGCTTATAAGTATTTTCAATATTTCAATTAATAAATTTTTTAACACCCACTGCCGATATGGAAATGTATCTGTTTTGAGAGCGATAGAAGCTGAATATTCTCATATTCGAACATCAGTCAGTATGTATAAACATATGTTTGTGGTCCGCCAGAAAGAGAAAACATATTCGGAGCTATTTGATATGAATTCCGAAAGAGCTGCTTTTAATAATAAAAAAAAATTTCATTTAATAAGCTCAATAATAAGGATGATGTGACTGACATCGGAGCAATATTTTTTATTCAAAAATTTATTCGACTTCATTTGTTCGAGTTTTAGTTTTATTACAAAAATTCTTCATTTCTATAATTTCTTTGAAATATTTCCCTTTTAAAATTCATTCCCTCCGACCGTAGAGCATCCATCGTAAAGAAATTCTTTCATTTTAAGGAATTTCCTTCCAGTGTCAGCATCTAATTTTGTAATGAATTTTTAATAACAAAATCTTTTAGAAATTCAAAAAAGTTTTTTTTTATTCTCTCTTTTATGAGTTCATTTTCACAAATACAGGGTGTCCCACTTAACAGTGAAACTATTTAGGAGGCGATAGGGGAGGTCCAGACGAACAAATAATTGTATTACGACAAGGGGTCCAAGTCTTACCCCTGAGGAGTTATGTGGCCTTAAAGTTTTTTAGCACTAAGTCCAGAAAAACAATTCTCCCACGCCAATGGTTAATTGTAGAAAAAAAAAATTTAATGCAGTTTGAAAGCCAATTGTATGTGATTTTAGGCAAAATTAAATTGATGGTAAAAATTTGACCCATTGAGGGAAAAATCAACGGTCAAACTGAAAAATTCTGAAAAAACGTTCAATTTTTTTTTTACTTTGGAAGCCATTTTGGTATGAAAAGTGTCCCATTAATACCCAAATTTTTTATTTTATTCAAAATGCTGGATCGATTTCCTTTAATTTGGAACCCCATATGTCTAATAAATTTTTTGAAAATAAGATGAGAAAATTAAATATCCAAATGAACATCTATCCGACTGCTTTCAATGAAGTCGAACTTATTAGATTTGATACAGCAAAACTATAGTTGCACTCTTAAGCGGGACACCCTGTATATCTTGTCATCTTCCCCTTTAGCATGATTCGTATTTATGACTTTAACTGGTAGTAGAACCGAATTGCGAGGTTTTTTTTTCGAAAGTGTATGCCTGGTTTCCATTAGCTCAGCAAATTCCTGCGAATATTCAACACATGCGAACATATGGAACTAAATACAATCGAAAGCGCATATGATTGAAAGTGATTCGATTTGTTTCGGTGCTCAGAATAGAACCAGAAATTGGAAACCAGGCATGAATGAGTCCGTATACACGCAAACACAATGTTTAACAATAAAAAAAAACACACTTTATTATATGAATTTGAATTTTTCCAAAAAAAAAAAGCGAACATGAATCTTATCTGATTTTTTTTGTTTTTTTTTTTGTTTTTGTAGAAGAAAACTGCAATTAAATTTTAATACTAAGACACGTAGATATTATGTATTTAGGCAATTAAGCGCGCCAATGCGACGAAGAGCACAATGGCGAATCCGATCGGAGCTAAAGCGCTGGAGCCATTGCACAAATTGCCTGTGCAGACATCACAATTCAATACTTTCTGACCGAACTGGATCAAATCGGGCTTGCATCCTTCCGCTGGATGGGAAACGGATCCAAAGAAACATGTCCTCTCAATGCGATGTTGATTGGGCGCTAAAAATTAAAGAGAAAACCAATTGGCATAAACATTTGTTGAGTGTGATGAATATAAAAAGTAGGAATGTGTGAGTGTTAATATTTTTTTTTTTTTTCATTTGCTTCATTAATTAATCATAAGGGCATGTTAATTACCGTCCACCGACGTGCTAGACACTGAATTCTGTTGAGAATAAATTGGTTTTAATACGATAAATTAATCTAGCGACTTTTCGTTACGATGACGCATACATATAACTTTCAACAATGAGTTCATCGCATCAGATGTTCGATATGCGGCCACAGACTCGGCCTCAACATCATCATCATCATCGTTCGATTGGAAAAGTTTTTGTTTTTGGAAAATTCTCTGTGCCGGGCATCGAGTGGAAAATGCAATTATCCGAAATATTTTGCAAAAATTTCTTTAAAATTTTCCCGTTCCAATTTTGACTTCCCCTTGCCGCTTGTGGTTGCCAAGCAAGTGACTTTCTTGAAGAGCAAAATTATTAGAATTTCAAAGGCGAATATACAGAGTCAGCCATACGAAAGGTTATGTGTAGATTAAATCTAGAATTTTTTTTCGTTGTTTAACTTATAACAAAGAGAGGAATTCTGTGTAAAGAACTGCCATTTTTAAAAAAATTTTTTTTTTAATTTGAATAAGATGTTCAAAAACGAAGTGGAACGGCGTTTGTTGAGTTTCCTTCGATTTTCATAATTATTTGGCCTTTCATTCTAGGAGGGAAATTCAAATAATTTGCATTTAAATGACGCCACTACAACAGTTCAGCTTCCTTTCGGCAGAAGAGTTTTTATTATCAATGCGTCGGTTGAGTTTGAGAACACCATACGGCTTTGCAGTCAAATATATATACATATATAAAGTATACTCTCTCCTAAGCGGACAGCTACAGGACCGAAAAATATTCCGCTTAACAGAGGTGTCCGCTTAAGAGGAAAGTATTTGAGAAGCATAAATACTTGAGGATTCCCAAAAAGTGTCCGTTTAAGAGGAGTGTCCGCAAGGTAGAGAGTGCACTGTATATAGGCGAAAGTCCCTATAACGAACTCCTCTATAACGAAGTTTTTTCTATATCGAATTTCTCTCAAGGCCTTTTCGCTACATTTTTATTGTCTTTTTTCTCCTAATAATGAATTCTTTGTAACGAATTTTTTCCCGGTCCCTTGCATTTCTGTATGAGAGTTTCGACTGTACATATGTAGTATGTATATGTATGTATGTATATTTAAAGAAAAAATTGTTAATAGGGTGCTGTAAAATCCTTCAAACCCCGCTGAGCCTCCTGTTGTATATCCGATTATAAGCCATATTAAAACCCAAGCTCTCTAAGCTTAGAGGCTTTCAAGGAGCTTTAACTGTTTTGAGAGAAATAGAATTTTTCTAGAAAAACTAACGCCGGCTGCCCCTCTCTATATTCCATAGTTATAAAACGATTTTAAATCTCAGATATTCCATGCATATTTATCGATCATTCGTGGAAAATTTATTGCCTTCTAGCTGTCATTGAAGCCGTTAGTCGTTTTGTACGGCAAAAATGAAATTCAACCGAGCTCAAAATGTTATTGTGAAGGCGTTGTCTTGGGGGATTTTTTTTTTTTTTTTGTGTATTTGAGAAAATGTTTTTCCTTTTCAAATGAAATAAACAATTCAAGCAGAAACGTGCGAAACGCTAACAATTAAAAAAATAAATAAATCGACTTTGTATTAATTTAATTTCAGGCTTAATTGTCTAAGTTTTAAGTGCTTGAATGCATCGCTTGTAATAAAATTTTTTTCTCTTCGGCCACATTTCAATGGACAAAGATTTGGCTCAAATAATTTTTTAATTTTTTCAAAAGGATAGAAAAAAAAAACGGTTACAAATTATTTATCAAACCTTGAATCTATATAGCCGAAGAACTCAAAACAAAACGAGCGTAGGAACCGGTTACAAAAATTCAAGCCGCTTCAAGCCGCGACGCAATAAGCAACAAAATTAACTCAAAGCTAAAACAATTATGACATCATAGCCGATTTCAGAATTTCAGGCTTACGAATTGTTAGAAAAACAAAATTTTCTGTTTTTCGGTATATAAGAAAAAAATAAGAATAAAAATAAAAAAAATAACAACGAAATGATCTCAAACTTCTTACCGTACTCGAAGTGGCGCTTCATGCAGCCGGTTGCATTGCGTGATAGATATTCTCCAATATTTGGAATGCGCGACAAAAGGCTGGCGCAATTCGATTTGAAACGGTCCTGAGATTCAAATTTCTCGCCACACTTTGGCTCCAAATTCGAGTCACAAACGTAACAGTCGATTGCGTATGCTGCACCAAATAAAAGAGGGGAGAAAATTAAATTGAAATTAAAAAAAAAAAATTTCCTTATTTTATTCAAAAAAAAAAAATTTGATTTTATTTAAAAAAAAAAAAACTTTTTTTGTTGGAAAAATTAATTATCTCACCAGAGAAAACAACGCTAGCTATAATTGCTGTGGCAAAGACAATTTTCATTACGGAAACCATTTTTCTAGGCGCGGTCGAAACTAGAAATCAAGAAAAATTGCAAAAAATTATTTTATATATATTTTTTTTTTAAATTAAATTTGGAAATGGAAAACAAATTTCTTCACTTAAATTCACTTAACTTTCTAAAGTTATAATTTTATTTTATTTTTATTTATTTATTTTTTTTTTTAATTCCAACCTTTTGTAAGCGGAAAACTGCTGATCACACGTCTTGTAAGATCCAAAGTCAAATGCTTCTAAGACCGATTCACAATCTCCGAAACACTTTTGGAATTGAGTTAGAGGAAAATCCATACATATGTACAAATGTATACAGAAACCACTCACGAATGCCTGTTGAGTTTGAGTTTGAGTGATTTTCGTTTGTTATGCTTTGCACGCTACGTTCGAATAGAAGAACATATCAGTTCGTTTGAGTGTTTGTCTCTCGTGGAGATTCGTCCCCATGGCAGCTTGTAACCTTATAAGAGGATCTGCTGTAAAAAATATCTGGTACCTACTTATATAAAGATTTTCTCCATTTATGACATGTGAACACTTGATTTATGTGGATTCATTGTAAGGAGTAATTGTTTCAAATAGGGTTTGGACAATTCAATTCTCAGAAAAAATGTACACCGCTTTGCTATGACAATATTTAGGTGGTAGCCGGAGGTTTTCTTTCATTTTGGTGCAATTAAATTTTTGCAGTGTATTCCCCAATTACAGTGTATTCTCTCCTTGCTGACACTCCTCTTAAGCGGACAGTTTTGGCGAATGCTCAACTATATTTGCTTCTCAAATAGTTTCCTCTTAAGGGAACACCTCTATTAAGCGGACATTTTTTTCTGTCCCGCAGTTATACGCCTAAGTACTCTCTTATATTTTGTAAGTACTTATATTTTTTAGTGTATACCACTGGACATTTACTTGACCCATCTCCCTGATATTTTGTTATTATCCGATAGGCTTTATGGGACCTCTGTGACGATAATTTCTCAGTTGCACCGTTTTTTCGATAGCCCTTTCCCATGATCTAACTACAATAAACCTTCATGTGATAAAAGTCAGCTAATTGATGATTATGCCAATAGTACTAGCAAAAAGTGTGTGTAATTTCCTATTACTTCATTTCATCGAACGATTCTTCAAAAGCACGTTTCCAAATGATGACTTCATAATAATAATTGTAGTATTCTTTTAAAACTGATCTTCCGGCCTTACTTGTAGCAATAAAAATGTGTCATGAGAAAAGAATATTTTTTCAATTTCATACATATTTATTTAAGTAAACACCAAGTTTCATCAACAACCTCTACATACAAAAATTTAAAAACAATTTTATTGTAGGTACCTTATGGGTATCTTATTGTCGTACATACATAAAGAAAAAGCTTAAATACCAATTATTTGTTCTGGAGTGAACAGATGTTTTTACGTGTGATGATTAGTCATGTCCACCGATCCGTTGAATGATCCGATTTTAAGATAAAAAACGTGCCAATGCGAAGACGAGTACAACTCCAAGAGCAGTTGCTGTCAGCGTACTGGAGCCGTTGCAATTATCTCCGGTACAAACATCACAGCTGAGAAGTCGCGTTGAGGGCAAATTCGCATCGACTTGGCATCCCAGTGTCTTGTGTTTGACATCGCCGTAGAAACAAGTTCGTTGAATCCGGGGCTGTCCGGGAACTGTTGAATAAAAATTAGAAATTCGTATTCAATTCCATTTGAATTCTATTGATTGAGTTGAATTTCATTTTCGGAATTAATAAAATTTGAAATTTATTTTATGCATAAAGTTGTAGCGGCGCAATTGATGGCGGCTGCTTTCGATTGCAATTTTCCACTCACGATGAGTAACGAACTAATTCGTATGCAAATTGAAAGGGTTCGATTACAGTTTGGTACGGAAAAATTAAGATGGATTGTGTCTAATTGGTTTGACTGTATCATAAATTATTTGTTCCTTTAGCTAAGGGAATTCAGTGTGAACTTTTGAGTCAGAGAAGGAATCGAGTGGGTTGGTGTCCTGCAAGGCCATCGATAAAGTTGAAAAGCTCGAGCTCGAAGAAATTCTTTCAAAGCCAATTTTGCCATTAAACATCAATTCGCAGTAATTCTCATTGAAATAAAATACGTGCAAGGGAAATGGTGCAAAAGGTTCGACCTTGGTTCGGTGAAACTTTTGAGGAGAGTAAGTAAGTCAATAACAAAGATAATCCTTGGCCAGTCTAAGTAACTCTAGGAGTCTGTATATATATACACTAGCCGATCTAGCCTCTATAACAAATTTTTCTCAGAGCGAATCTTTTGAATGCTTTTTCACTACAATTTTAGTACCATTTTTCTACTCATAACGGATTCTCTCTGTTGTGTATAAGTTAGCAGATCTCATTCAATCCTTCTTTCTCCCTCTTTCCCTTCACGTTCGAAGATACATGATTTTATTTTTTAAAATTTATAAATCTGTCTTCCATACATTCCCTGCAGTAATGAGCCGGTCAGTTTTCTAAGAAGGACTGGCTTTTGACCGGTCCAAATCCTGCCGGTTATATTATGGCAGTTCGCTCCATCGAATTCGGCTAGCCGGCGGTTGGTAATAAAGGGGTTGATTTAAGGGTAGTCTGTAAATGACACTTCCATAAACTTAGAATATATATAAGAAATTGGTTTTTTATTTTCCTTATTTGACAATCCTAAAATCAGACAAAATTACGACAGTGGACCCAAAAAAAAACTGCCGTTTTGCGGACTAGTCCCTCTCCAATGACATACCCATGTTAAAAAGGTCAGTTCAATATATTAGAAGTGGAATTATGAGGGGACTAGCACTGGTAACATGAAGGACTGACCGAAGGCTACACTTGGGTCAGTCCATATTACTGCAGGGTTGATATAAAGCGGTTCATTAATTAAAAAAGTAAGTCGTTTACGTAATGTGACAGTCTACTATATTTTTTGAATATAATTTCCTCATAAGTCGGGTGTTTAAACTAAAAAATTGCTGGATAGTACCAAATATTAAGGTTCAGGAGTATGAAAAATGGATGTTCACCTATTCTCAGACCTAACCGATATGCCCACAAAATTTCATAAAAATCGGTCAAGCCATTTCGGAGGAGTTTGGTAACAACGCGTCGGGAGAATTTTTATATAAGACATATAATCAGACATGTACTAGAATCCGAAAACTCACGGAATCGAAATTTTAGTCAACTGAAATTTCATATATAGCTCATAGACAAGCGAATAAAATAGGCAATAAAATGTGCAATTAAGAACCAATAGCAGTTCCGACCCGAAATCAACAAAATCTCTTAATTCTATATGAAATTTTGGTCGACTTTAATTCCGATTCCGTCAGTTTTCGGATTCTCTAGCACATGCCTGAATATTTTAATTTGAGTCCTTGAATTACTTAGACCGGTATTTGGTCGGCCATTTTTTACCTTGCATATATAACAAGGGCAACATATCTCTTTTATTACACTTGATTCAGCTTCAAAACATCAAAATCCCGAATGGATTCCTGGTCTCACTTGATTCGTAGAGTATTGGTGCATTTGAGTGAATTTAATTTAGTTATCATACGTAAAATTATCAGTCATATATAATTGCATATATGTGATCATATACAAAATTATATTGCATAAAAAAACTATTTGAAACTGTTCTCCCGATAGTGTGTTCCGTGCCTTCACGGAAGGTTAATTAATTTGAATAACAAAATGAACATTTTTCTATTTCACATTCAAAAAGCATTTCATTGTTTTTTTTTCTTTCTTTGTTTTGTTTGCGAGAAACGAAAATTTTGAGTGCATCGCATCTCTCGGTCAATATTGAAAAATTCGAATGCAAAGTATTCCCAGTAAACGAGTTTGTTTTTTGAGACGCAATAAAAACGCGCATTGATCAGACGTAACTGGGATTGTGGCTGAACAGGTAAATACGTGCTCATTTGAATCGAATGATAAGGCTTTGACATTGAGAGATTTTCGGAGTTTTCACTTACGGTAATCGAAGAGACGTTTCATACATCCGGTCGCATTGGCAACATAGAACGGTCCGAATTGTGTTGGTCTCTGTCTCTGTTGCATAAACTTATCACAGTCCACCAAGAAAGCGTTCGAACTATCGAATTTGTCGCTGCATCGTGAATCGATTGTTGACTCACAATGATAACAACGAATGGCGTAGACTGAAAATGAGAAAAAATATCAATTGGAAATTTATTTAAAATCAAATTTTTTCTTTTCACTCACCCGAACAGGCAATGCTTGCGATTATTGCTACTGTCAACGCGTTTTTTGTCAATGTAACCATTTTGGATCGTTAATCAATCTAAAGTCCTTGGAATATATAGAAGAAAAAAAATTATTAACGTCTTTTTAAACACGAAAACGAGTCGCTTATATCAACCGCAACTGACTTTGACTGATCGCAATGTTCGAGCTGTTAATTTTGTTGAACGTCTTAAGAGACTCAGGTCTGAATTGAAAATGTTGGGCGGCTTTCGTAAGATTAACTTTTCAAGCAACCCATTCGCTTGCGTTCGATTTTGAGCGCTTGTAGATTTTGAGTGTGGTTAAAAAATATGATTGTTTGAGCTTGCCTAAGGTTGTTTTACGCTTCAGCTACACAAGAAATTAGCTTGTAAACATATTGAGAGAACGAGAGAGAGAAAAGTATTCGAAAGAGCCAAAACGACAGAGAGTGTGTGAGATCAATAGGTGGTTTTTCTTCTCTTCGGTTAAATTTATTGTAGTGACATAATTCAAATGGAAATAGAGAAATATAAAAGCTCATCAAAGAATAGATTTAAAAAAACCTCAATTAACATAAATACGGCCCGGTTTGTTTTGCCTCATCATTTTGAAAATTATGCAAAATTACGTGGAGAATAGAGATGATTTTTTGTCGAACATGCTCTAACCCTCTAATGCCACAATTTTTTTTTTTTCAATGAAAAGTTCAGATATGACTTATTTTGGGTAGAAAAACATGAATCTGAAATAATTATTATTAGTTTTTTTTTTTTTTAGTAATTGTTCGAAAAAAGTCCGTCTAGAGACGGAGCCAGGAATTAGAGGGTTAATGTTTTTTAGATCTTCAAATCTCTAGCCTTATGAGAGGGAGACGAGCCACCTATAAAGATAAACATCTCTAAAGATCAGAGGGTAAAAGTGAATACATACTAATTATGGGACGGAATAGACCTCTTTAAACATACCCACCCTTAATCTACTTAATTGTCGGTTAGGCGGTAATTATTTTTATTATAAATTTTTAAAAAATACCGAGATTTTTCAAAAGCCTTCCAGAAGATCATGAATTTGGTCTCGTATTTTATGTGCTTCAAAATATTTGTTTTTATTTGAGACCAGTGTGTTTTTCACCCGTCGACCTGAATCATTTACAGTTTACTCTCCTCTTGCGGACACTCCTCTTAAGCGGACACTAAGACTCCTCTTAAGCGAACACTCCTCTTAAGCGGACACTCCTCTTAAGCGGATACTTTTTGGCAATGCTCAAGTGTTCCTGCTTCTCAAATAGTGTCCTCTTAAGCGGACATAATTTTCGATCCCGCAGGTGTCCGCTTAAGAGAGAATACACTGTTTATATAATTTTCTATATTGTTTTTTAAGTTTTTCTCAAGTTCATTGTGCCACTTTATGTTTCTATTTTTGCCAGGAAATAGCAAAATATTTTTAACGAATTGAGTTCAAGGTTGGTTGGCTTTTGTAACGGCTACTTTAACACGCTTAGGAAAATTTCAAATTGATTCAATGCAGCGATTTTCCGCGTAAATAAACTTATGGAAAATTGTTGTTTAAGCACCATGTCTTCAATTAATTTGCAGTTAAAATTAATTATAAATTGATTGAATCATACAATGGAAATGTAAAAAGTGATATTTTACTAATTGAAGGTTAAAAGTTTATTAACCATTTGGAGGAACTATGGAAAATTAAGGCGTCTTTAACGGGTTTCTTACTTCAATGTACAAGTTTTTTGCTCTTAAGGAGCATTCCACAAAAAATGATACTTTTGTCCCGTACAAACAGGCAAAAACTAATATAATTACTCAAAAATTTTCAAAAGGGCACCTGATATCCTGTTAAGTGTCTTAATATGAATACATTAAAATAATCTTTTGATCCAATTCAACATTTGAACATAAAAAATATCATGAATATTATTTGTCCCGTACGAGGAATGCTCCTTAAGCATTTGAAGTTCGTGAGAACGAACGAACTCGACAGATATTTCTACTCATTATATTAAATTGCAATTGTTGAGCACCCTCTAAGAACTTATCCCACCTCCGAGGAGCTAATAGTTGACTCATCATAAGGACCAAAACTCATATCAACTTAAGTTCCAAAAAAGCCAAGTGTAGAGTGCTCCTGTTCATTCTCACTCAATTTTCGTCGCTATTTTTTTGTTTGTTTTTTAGCTCAAGCTTATATCATTCTGATATTTGTTTCACTTCATATATAAATTTTGCTACATGAATGTTTACGCACTTATACTTATGTATATATAAATATATTTGTCGCCACCAAACTCAACCGCTTGCGCCATGGCGTCAGGTAAACAACTCATTTTTGTCACTCAAAGACTGTGCGTGCTCTCCGTTTTCGGGCTTGTTTAGACGAATTCGTGTAGTGAAAACTTTTAAGATCATGTCATCCCATGAAAACAAAGCACGCAAATATTTCAACTATCAGCAACGTTCATGAATAGTCGGAGCATAAGAAAAAAAAACCAAAGTAATACTTAACTAAGGGATGATTTTTATGGTCGGCTGAAAAAAGTTTCTCACTCTCCAAATTTTACTCAGACAAGACTTCATGTGTGTATGTGAGGAGCCTTGAGAAGGAGACAT
Organism: Chlorops oryzae; assembly: GCA_020466095.1. NCBI lineage: Eukaryota > Metazoa > Arthropoda > Insecta > Diptera > Chloropidae > Chlorops > Chlorops oryzae. Next base: position 105,443,936 of record CM035807.1, read on the forward strand.
GTTTTCAGAATTCTAATGGTTCTGCGTTCCTGCCATTACAGCATTAATTTTGTTGGGGACAGCCAGCCATAAAGTCGGGGGTAATGGGGTTTTATCACGCAATTTTCTTAGGGGTAAGCACTTGCCTTTGGCGTCAAGATTTTTTTTTTTTTTTTTTGTTCTCTAAGGCAAGAGTAATGTTCAATGAAATTATAATTAGAAACGATTTCAAAATGACTGAATGATTTTTCTATGAGGCAAATTCATATGAGAGGAAATTTTAAAATGTTTTTCATGAGGTTGAAGCAGTGGCGTTTCAGTTCCTATTGAGGCCCCGAAGTATTTGAAAACGGTTCTCTGACCTTAAGAATTCGTACATGCGGGCTACTAATCCTAGACATTATGACATCACTCGAAAAGAAATTTTTGATTTTGTGAGTTTCCCCCAATACATACAAAAATTCATCCCCGGATATGAGCTCTGACTGGCTCAGTCACATGTCAATGATTTCTATCGACTTCATGCGTTTGGACCATGATGAGTGATGAGTGATTTTATCCGAGGTCTTTATTTTAGAGGAACACTCTTATGTAATATTACAAAGGCTTTCGATTGGATGTTCATGAAATTCATGTGGGACAGAAGGAAAAATAAAATAACATTTTCGTATTTAGGGCTCCCTGAATCCTTGAAACTTTACGATAGTCAATGAAAACAATTGAAGGATTGTCTAAAATATAAATACTTTTTTTAATACTCAAAAATAAGGCACTGTTTTCAATAATTACCTTCAGAAAATATATGAATAAAACCTCATAGTCAATATACTTAATTACCTAAATTTCTTTCAGCTCACTCTCAAATTGAGAGTCGTTGAGAAACGAGTCTTTTTAGAGGTGACAAGCAATAAATTCTCAATTATCCCTCAAGTCCCATAAATCAATTACAATATTTATCCATCTTGAAATACATCACTTAATTATTTTTGAATTTTATTACTTCGAATTTCCATCTCAAAAAAAGGTAGCTACTTTGTTTGTTTATTTAGAGTTGACTGACTCATGATCTCCACCAACGATGACTGGCTTTCACCTGGCTTTGTTGATAATCAATTGGCCGCAAAAGTTATTTTACTGCTAGAAATTGCAACGATAAAGTTTCAAACAAAAATTCTATTCAAATTTCTATTCGAACTCTTATGACTCAAGTGCTCATTATTGCTAAATGGCGAGCCCATCATCTCAAAAGATTTAGTCGTACAAATGAATGAACTACGTCGTGAATACAGCCAATTATGTGTAATTAAGATTTAAGACATTCACCCGCATCTCGATGCAATCGTTTGTGGGTGGCTTGGCTTAAGTTTAGGAAGTGCAGCAGACTTAACAGTTCAGAACATTTTGACCTTACATAATTTAACCTAATTAAGAGACTCACAGTGCTCGCACAACAGACGATATGTGTGGCCAATATATACATATGTATCTATGTAAGAATCATGATCCAGTTTCAGATTCGAAAAGCGGAAAGAACATTTGAGAATTGAGAAAGAAAAAAAAACTCGTGAGAAACAAATCAAAAAATAAAATAAAAGAGGAAAGCATTGAAACTGAACGGAATAGTTGTAGTCTTGAGACTACTACGTTCGTGTACACCCGTTGTTCCCTATTGGGTCATTGACAGCCTGAAAGTATGCTTTTGCTTTTGCTTTCCCAAGTCAAGTTGAAGTTTCCTTGAAAGGCGCGACAATGATTAAATATTTTACTTGCAAATGAAAAACTTACACGCTATCAAAACTTAATCCAATAAAGAGCATGACGCTGCTCTGACAATGGGGGAAAAAATCCACTCAAGTCTCAGTGATCGATAGTGAGGGTAGAAGTCGCCATGAAGCATATTTGCATAAATTTAATTAAAGCAACCGAATGTCCTTAATGTGCCAAACACGTGCTTCGTTTACACTATATGTACGCATGTATATGTGTGTATGCATTTTCTACAAAGATAACCAAATAAATAAAAGCACACTTTGTAAGAAAATTAGCAATAATGGAAAACAGCGCAAGGTGCATGACGTCAATGACTGAGTTTTTTCCAAAAAAAAAAAAAGTTATGTGAAAAAGCACGAAAGACGTAAGGACATTTCGCCTTGAGAGTAGCGTTCAATTGTAAGAGTGCACTTCTACTTGTTGCAGTGCGAGTGCGAGTCCTTCGGGGGGAAAAATCAAAATAACAAAGCAATTGGATTTGCCACTGGATGGATGACGATTTGAGAGTTTGTGTAGCTTTAATAAGACTTACTTTTCGGGTTGAAATGTTTCTCAAGTCTTGCTGGTAACCTCTTGAATCGCGAGTTTCCAGCTCAATTGGATTTTTCGCTCCTTAATTCTCCCTCTTGCCAATTATTTCAGTTTCTTCATTGCTAGCGTGACTTCCTCGCATTCAGTACATTCGCATGATTTGGAAGTGAGTTGAGCTAAGCTGGTAGTTAGTTTCTTGCTTTGAGTGGCATTGGCTTGACCTTGAACTGTTGGTAACCTTTTCGGGAAGCGAAACAAAAACAGGGTGCGGCTGAACTCAGTGTAAAATTTCCAAGAGCAATGACCGAAATATGTTTTTTTGTTTAATTGTAGGCGTTTCATTAACTTAATCAAAGTTATGATAAGGCTAGCATGTATGAAGAAGGTGTTTTAATTATCCTGCTTACTTCTGTGATTCTCAAAAACTCCTTTCGCCACTTGTTCTTTCCTTTTTTTTTTTTTTAACCGGAATGACAAAAGAAAACCGAGTTCATAATGAAGTATATTTAGAATTTTTACAGTATTTTCGATATTTGTTCTTCTACATAATAAAAAGTTCCCGGTAATTTAAAGCCCATAGATTTCAAAACACATCACTTTGCTCCTCATAGTTGCTGTGAATATTTTGACCTTTCTAAAAAGAATTTCCTGATCTCGATGAGTTACGTGAGCAATCATTTAAATGCTAAAAATAGTTTTAATTCTTTTTTTTGAGGAAAGTGATCAGAAAAAATCACTTGTAAACATTTGAAGTGATTTTTGGTTAAATGAAGAATCAAAAAAATTCTTCAAAACGAAAAAAACCCTCGTTCTGGCATCAGTGCATAGAATAAAGTTTTAGCATGACGCCTATAATTCTCATTTGGTTTGTAAAATGGGACACATAAGGCTCGCAGATTTTCTGAAGATTTTTCACGACGTGATGAAGCAAGAAGCTGTGTAAGTTATAATTATCATCACCATGACCGTCGTCATTAACATCATCATCACCATCATCAACATCATCATCAACAACATCATCATCACCATCATCATCACCATCAATCATCACACCATCATCATCACCATCATCACACTATCATCATCACCATCATCATCACCATCATCATCACCAATCATCACACCATCATCATCATCACCCATCATCATCATCAACACACATCATCACCAATCATCACAATCACACACATCACACATCATCATCACACATCATCATCACCATCATCATCACACTCAATCATCACATCAATACATCACATCACCATCACCATCTAATCAATCACCATCATCATCACCACTCACCATCATCATCACCATCACATCACATCATCATCACCATCATCATCACCATCATCATCACCATCATATCCACATCATCACATCCATCATCATCACCATCATCCATCACATCACATCATATCACCAACCTCACCACATCATCACCATCTCACCAATCACATCATCATCCAACCTCACATCATCATCATCACTCATCACATCATCATCACCAATCATCCATCATCATCATCACATCATCAGTCATCATCAATCATCCACACGTCACCATCATCATCAAGTGAATATGCTTTTTGGTTTAATAGATGTTAAAAATTCCTTTCAAAATGGGCCGCCCTATTTTTATTCAGGCTGGAAAAAATAAAAACACCCTGAATAACCATTATTCAGGCTTAATATAATTAACGGAAAAAAATAACGTTTATTTCGGTTGAAAAAAATTTACGTCTTAAAATAACAGTTATCAAGTGACGTTTATCTATAAACGTTATAACCGTTACGGTCCCTAGGTATCACCGCAATAGCCCCATAAACACTCAAAGGTATACCGAACTATGATTTCCCGCAACATAAATAAAACCCCATTTTCACGAGTAAATTGAAAAAGCTTTATTTCGCAATGGCTGTGAACTCGTTTTTACATATTAACTCTGTGACATTTTAATACTTTTGAATAGAATTTTATTGGTTTTACAATATATTAATATTTTAAACAGTTTCTCTGTATATTGGGGCACACCAAGATTTTAAAAAGTTCTTTCAAATAAATAGATGCGGACATAAATGCGTGCGTAGAATCGGTTGTGTGTGTGTGTGTGTGTCTTTCACACATTTCTAGTGAAAATCCAACAAGTGGCTGTGTAAATATATAAATATATATAATTAAAATGATAATAACAATAAAATGTTAAAAATAGTGTAAAAAAAATTGAAATGATTCAAGCTTAAGCGTCATTAAATTAAAACTTGACGACTTCAACATGTTGCAGCAACATTTGCCGCTCATAATAACCTGAATCTGTTTCGAATCGTTATTAATACAAACTTAACGTGAAAGGTACAAAGTATTTTATTTAAAAAAATGATTCAACTATAAAAAATTGGAAAAAATTATTAATAATTTTATTTATTTATTTATTTTTTTTTTTTGGAAAAAAATTTAATCCTTACTTGACTTCATGCTTCTAAAAGCTGAGCGCTAACATTTGAAAACGCCAAAAGAAATCTCTAAGACGCTTCAAAATCTTAATTTCTTTACCTACATACACTTGCCTTACTTATTTTAACCGAAAATATTTCATTTAGAAATAAAGAAATGAAATTATACATAAATATACATATATCACAATAAGAACTTAGCAAATTAAATTGAATCTAGATCCTTGTGGATTGTAGCTACTTTGAATTTATCTCTTAGAGCATGGCATTCTTAACGATTAAAATTGGTAAAGTGAGCAAAAAGGACATTCCAATTAGCCGAGATGCCGAGTTGCATTTATCGGTCAAGCAGTCCTGGCAAAAGACACGTTTGACACTCTTCTCGGTGGCTTCCTCCTGGCAGAGACCCAACGAATCCGATTTGTTAGTGTAATAGCAGAAGCGTTTCGTAATCGTCTTTCCGTTCACTGGAAGAATAAAATTATTCCTTTTTTGAAATATGTCTTATGATAGGTTTATATGTATGTAGATATGGACATAATGCGAAGGATTTTTCTGTCGCATTGCATAAATTAGCATAAAAAATGTCTTGAAAGTTTTCTTCCTTTTACCTTCATCGATGGTCTTACGGCAAACTGGACGTTCGTGCTCGGAATTTATGGTGCTATTGCAGCTGCGTACAATGCTGATGTTATTCTCTTGGAGCACATCAGTCGGTATGCTACTCTCACTGAATTCTTTGTCACAGAAGCTTTCCGCTCCAACGGTGTCCGAACTGCAGTGCCAGCATTCGAGCAAACGATCGTTAGCTACAAAAAGAAATTTGATAGAGAATATTATCCAACAATGCCATAAATTTTGAAAAGTATAAAATATAGGTCACCCTCTTTAGAGATTTATAGCTGTCTTAGCGCAAAGTAGATAGAAAATTCTTATATAAATACCCCTTCAAAGGCACTCGGCAACGTGGGTGACCAGCATTGACATCATCGCTTCGGACTTAAAGAAATCTCCTTCTAAATGTTTATACACATACATAACACCTACACATAAGAATTCAAGTATTTTTCGAAGTTTCATTGCACAATTTACAATAAAGGAAGCCCGATTCAGCAGCGCAAGGACACACCGGAATTCGAGGGGAATCGGCGCATTGGCGGCGCCAAACGAAATGTCGATTTCATGTGAAAAGGATCTAACTGGCAACAACTTTCGCTAACGACCTTTTACATTTTCGCCATCGATTCATGACCATTTAGTGTTTATGTCAGAGCAAAAAAATGGGAAAAGGATTCGATTTACTCACTGTCTACCCTTCTTCTTTGTTATAGCATATTGTTGGTATCTATTGTAAGCTTGGTTAGGGATAAATCTCCTAGACTGTCAGCTTCCTCAAACCTGTGCAAAAAGAACTCATCCAACCATGGCACATAAAAATCTTCATTTGCTGGATCACAGTCATATGCCATTTGAAGGAAACACATTTATTGCGCAACATTCAAAGGTGCCTACTTAGAGCCAGGACATTCTGAGCAATCAATCAACCAAAAAATTCTTTCAGAAGTCATCAACCCAATTTATTCTGAATTTCTTTCAATAGTTTTACTGACCGGCCAGGTCATTAGCCAGACAGCAGCTTCCATTTTATGTTTTTCCATTTATGTATCGTTCCACTAGTGTCCATTCCATAATTCATTTTAATGTAAAAAGTATGTACAAGCAGATCAATCTTCGCCAAAATGGTATCGTATTTCAAGAGATTTCGTTTTGAATTAAAAATGACGTCAGATCCTTTATTTTTCGCAACATTTACTATTGAAAAGAGAGCAGCTCCACGACAAAGAGAACATCCCTTGATAGCTCTGTATTTCCGGAATTTATGTGACTTCCGTTTGGATAAATGCTAAAATATGAATCGATATGATGCTATGGAAATTAAAGGTCATATCTAAAAAAATTAATCAGAAGCAATTTAAATGATCTCCTTTTTCCCGTTTGTTTTTTTTTTTTTACTTTCAAGTTCGTTCCAAGGGAAAATATCTTCGGAATTTCAATTTGAAATCATCTTCATTACGAAATGTACCAAAGATAATAGGTACCTACATATTTTGCTTGAATTTTTTGTTTGCCTTTTTAATTTAAAAGGACACTCGCAGTGCGCAGTTCACTTTGGCGCCAATCTGACGGCTGTTCTAGTTCCTGGCGTCGCCTGCGTCGCCAATAAAAACAGGAAAACACCAACAACAAATGTAATGTATGTCTGGCTTGAACTTCTAAAGCACATCGACAGTAAAACCTCTGAGAATGAGAGTCGATTTAATGATTGAGTGAACGAAGGACACTCTGAAGCAGCATCCAGTTGGTGAAATAATACGGAATAATACTGTTTTAAGGGTGCTTAGTAAATACTTTCCTTTGTGGGGAAAAAAGCGAAATCTCTAGATTTTAGGGTAGATATTAAGAGGAAATTGTATATAATGTATATATAATGCATAGCGATGTGATGACATGTATAGAATTGTCGAGTTGCGTAATTCGAGCTCAAAGGATAGAAAAAGATTTGCTTTATATGAGGCGTCCTAGACAGTCGTATGTGGAATGTATTCTTGAAGGATGTGTGTATGTATTTGCATAAGTTTTTCGAAGTTGACTATAGTGTATACATATTGAGGTTAATCAACCACGAAAAACGAAGCCACAAAATTTCAATACAAACCCTCTAAGTCGTCCAATGAAGTGTTGATACACATATAAATCGTTGAAAACTATACTAAATAAATAATCCTTGTCATTTGTAATTTGATGCTTAGACAATATTCAAAATCGACATTGTAATTAGGTCACTACGGACGGTGGCAGTCAGTGTCAGACAGTGTCAGCTTAAAGCGACCAAAGGAAAAAGAATCGACTCGATCCTTAAGCGAATGACCATGAATAATGCTTTTGCAATTTATTTTATTGTGAGACAGAATTTTCTCTTCGAGACAATTTGATAATTGCAAATGAAATGGAAGCTTCAAAGCGACAATTTATTTGATAACGACACTCCCCAGGGATAGTGTTGCAATGTGACATCTCTTAAGTTTGATGGGGGTGGGGTAATATTTCCTACCAAATTGACGTCACATCTAACAAGGACTTAATCCCGATCAAATTTCCAATTTGCAAAAGTCTCAAGTAGGTTGAAGAAGGAGTCGACCAAATTGTGAAATGGCCTCGAGCTATGGAAGGTGAAAACAATGAGAATGCACACGTGTAATAATCTGCTTTGCATTGAAAATGCAGTTGTTTTTCCTTAACACGCTTATTTTCTTATATGCGTGACAAGGTCGCTCGATAAAATATGCAATGAAAAATAACAAGCCAAGGCATATGTTGTGTGGGAGTTCTCGCAGGTGTGCTGAGCTAAGTGATTTGACCATCGACGTTGGTTGGAAAACGAAAACAAGTCAAATATGGACAATAAAAATATCGCAACTGAATTTGATTTAACAGGATTTTTATTGAAATTTTCATGAATATTGCATATTTCCATGTGAAAATAGAACGCAGTAAAAAGGCAAAGTTGAAGTTGGGGGTGCGCGCAGGACTTCCTTATAGCGTCTTTTTTTTTATTAAGTTTAAAAAAAGAAAATGAAAAGAATTAGGTCCTCTCTTTGTATTCATTTTTTAACCCTTTATCGCACACGATCCTATATATGATTTCTGGCAAAAAAAAAGGAAATAAATATATGAAACTAAAAAGAGAAACATCAGGCATGCTCTAGAATTCGAATCCGAATACAAGAATTCGAAATTGTTACGAGTTCTATTGAAATTACATTAGGGGTATTCACAAAGGCGTGTTAAAAACGTTGCAAAGTCGGAAAATTGGAAAAATGCGACTTCTTAAAATTTTTTTTAAACTTTTTTTGAATCTTGCACAACTCTTTAAGCGGTTAAAATTTTTCGATTTTCCGACTTTCCTATTTTCCGACGCCTTTGTGAATACCCCTATTGATTTCGATTTTTTTATTTTTTATTGTGATTCGATTTCTAGACCATGTCTGATAAGATTTCTTTGAAGCTGAAATTTTACTGAGAAATTTTTTTTTAAATATATCATGCAGTAAAAAGTTAAAATTAAATTCATCGAAATTCCACCTCAAAAACTTCTCACACGTTTTCAAAGTATACGAAAAAAAAACACACAAAAAAAAATCTGCGAAAAATGAAAAGCTTTATTAAGTCATAAAAATGTTCTTCATCGTATAAATAAATTCATTAGAAATTGGATATTTATTTAAAAGTCTTCATAGTGAATGGGGGCAGACATACAATTTGTTTATTTTCTTCAAAACCGTTTCTTTATTACCGCGGCTTCAGTTAAAAAAAAATAAATAAATCTCTGATTTTATAAACAAAATTAAAACGAAAAGAAAACTAATTCCATTCAAGTTTTCTGATGGCGATTATCGTACACAACATTCACATACATATATATAAAATTGAGGATTTTAAGGCAAGTATTCTGATAAGGTTTTTTCAATAAGATCGAATTTTCAAAAGGTAAAAATCCTCTTAGTCTAATTAGAGCATCTTTCTTTACTCAATTGTAAAAATTAAAATTACAAAAATGAATAAAATTAATTTAAAGCGGTTACATTTTATCAATCTAATTAGACTTCTCCATTCGAGGAATGCAAAAATATTGTAAATTAGTGATTGAAAGATAAATAGAGGCCCTCTGCTCCACTGGGAGTCAAGAATAGCAAAAAAGAAGGGTGGCTTTTTCGTGGAGGGTTGCATGATTGAATTTAAGTGAAAAATTCTACTGAATTGTTAGAAGGAGAATCTTTATTTTATTATTAAAAGTTCCTGAAAAAGCTGTTCTATTTTAATTTGACTAACATTTATATACTTCTAGATATCCTTCTGAATTATTTTCTTAAGAAAATTATGGGTATTTCAAACAAATAATTGACTAAAATTACTCTACTTCTTACAGCAGATGGATTTCATTCTGATAATTTGAAGAAAAGAAGATTTCTCCCGTTCTGTCATGGTGAAATGTTCTACAATTTAATGAAATTACGAATGCTTTGGATTTTCACTAGAACCGACTTACTTACCATATACTAGAAGACCTTCGATGTTGTGTAATAAGGTAAGCTCTGATTTTTTCTTATATTATAAAATATATAACTTTAATTATTAGATTTTTTACCCATGCCAACATATTCAATTCTATGCTTGATCCTGAGAAGTTATGTTTAAACGTGATCGAAATGTCTTAAATGGGCAATCCCATGAACACTGTCCCACCTGTGACACATATTTTTTTTTATAGGTTTTAGCTCTTTTTAATGAAGAAAAAGGACGTGATTTACAAACTTTCTAGTTTTTGAAAGCCTTTAAAAATAGTTAGGCACTGAAATCATGATACAAAGAGAGCAAGATAGCGCCACTTCGGGTACCGCTATTTTGTAGAATTCGCATTGTTGTTGTTTCCAATGCTAAAGCATAGTTGTGACGTTGGGCTTAACATGCAAAAGAACAACAACAAAGCTCTCATTTTGTATTTGTGACATCATCGGGCTGAAGTGGCGCTATCCTGTTTTCTTGTATCATGACTGAAATTATGCAATTTTTGATCGGAATGACTGTCACCGGTGGGACCGTTTCTCCCAAATATAAATATCATCTTTATGAATCCTCGATTTTTCATTTACGAAAGATCCTGAGGCCTTGAATATTTAATTATTATACTAATTTTGATCTAATGATGCCAGAGCCTCAATCCTTCTTAATCATTCAATTAATAGTGAAACGATTTGTGTGTTTATAAAAGACAGAATTCACAATTCAATGCTTTGACCTAGGGTGCATGTTTATAGGTATTGGTATAGATACCTACAATTTATTAAAAAGAGACCTAATTTTTTTATATGAAACAAGAAACTGCTGAAAAATCGCAATGATTTAAAGAAGAACACATTTTTTTTTTTACATTTCTCTAGTCTCATTGTGCTGCTGAAGTCATCATATAAGAAGATCTTCTCGCTCAATCTTCAGTGAATGAAATCATCTTTTTTTTCACGATTAATAAATCATTTTCATATGGAATTCTTTTTCCTTTTAATGAAAATATGTTTCCATTCGACCGAGACCAAATTGCAATAAAGAATTGAATAAAATGCAACGTTAATTGAACCCATAAACGAAATGATAGAATTGCTTGCAGGTGGGCAAATCACGAGACAGGAAACATGAATTACTCTGTCAGAATGGAAAATAATTTTCTTTTCTTTTTCTGTTTAAATGCCAAATTCTTCGTCCAAATTTCGTTATTCAATTTCTTCAGGTAAAATTGAACTCGATGGCCTTGTCAGTCAAATTTAATTACATGACGAAATAGACTCTCTCAATCAGTCGGGTCTTCAAAGTGACCAAACGGAATGGGAAGCTTTTTTTCTTTCTTCGAATTTTGTATACAAACCTTGGGCCTTATAAATCACGGCCAAGAGCCAGAAGACGGTAAACAATGATTTCATGTTTTTGCACATTTTCGAAATGATTTTCAAATGGGGAATTCGAAACGCTTAAGTAATTTCTTTTTATTTTTTTTTCTTTTCTGACCGGTCCTGGGAACTCTTGTTGTCACTCGCACTTAATTAGCACAAGAGCTTAATTTGTAATTACGATTTGACTTGGGGATCGCGCTTCGCAATTATCCAATCGGTTGAATTAACGAATTTGTAATAAATTTAAATGCTTAACGATGGCGCCAGTACTTTTTCTGCTCTCAGTGATGATGGAGAAAAGGAATTTTGAAAATCTGGTAATTCACCGAGTCAGACACTTTCTCGTTCACTCTCGCAAGGCGAATGAAAACACGCAAAAAAAATATTTTGCCAGCCAGCAGCAGGCCACCCGATTTTGCACTGTGCTTCAATGTTGTATGTGGAGCTTCGCCTTGTGTACCCTTAAATGTATAAATTGTAATGTATCCCGAAACGTCTTCGCTTGGAAGAGATTCACAACAAATTGCCTTTGTACTTTATTCCGCTTTGAGAAGATTAGATTCATGTTGCAAGCGGTTCACAAAAATGTTGCTGGAAATTCTTTTGCTTAGAAAATGAGTAAAGAAGAATTTGAAAATGAAAAATTATTTCAGTTAAATCGATGAAGTTTTGAAAAGTTTTTGAACTTTTGTAACTGTTTCGGAAATTCAGTTTAGGTCAACACAGCACAAATCGTTGCATACTTTTTGGCGTCGAGGCTAGGTTATTTTCTACACTCACCATTCTCAATTCCAAGGATTCGAACCTATTTATCCAAGAAGCAAACCGTATAGCTTCAATGTAGCTATTTATAGCTGTTGAATGTAAAATGCAACGCTTGACATTACACTAGTATACAAATAATTAATTTTTATTGATGAGAGATTTTTTTTTTGTTGCGTAGGATTGGATTTCAGATGAGATATGCCATGAAATGAGCAATTTCGTGGGATGCGGTTGTCTTTTCATCTAAGTGTCTTGCTGAAGAAAGCCGGAAATCGATTTTGAGTCAGAGTCGTTGATTTTGGGAGTTTTTAAAAGATATGTTAAAGCTAATCCCTCGGTTTAAGGACATGTATATCAACACTTTAAGGAGTTATAGAGTTTTTCTCACCACATCTAAATCCACTTTTCTTATGACTTTGGCCTTCTAAGCACGAAAATAAAATTTAAAAAATTTTTCTTTTTTGATTTTTGAAAAATTGGATGCAGTTTTTCGAGCAGAACTCGACAATGCTTCATTTTGTACAATTATAACTTTGCCATTCATGCATAGATTTTCAAAACTAATATCTAATTTTGCTTGGTTAGGAACCTTCTTTGAATAAAAAATGCAAAAAAAAAAAAAATTAAAATTTATATGGATCTATTTTTGATCGATTTATTAGATGCCAATGAATTTTCTCTAAAACTTTTAGACAATTCTCGAAGTCTTCTAAAATCTCTTTAAAATTAATCCCCAGATAAAATGAATATTTTTAGCTCTAAAATACTAATTTTAGCCTTGGAAAAATTTAAAAAGATTTTAGAAGACTTCGTGAATTGCCTATTTGTGGAAAGGTCTCTCGAATCTTAATTTCCGTTTCTGATCTCAAGAGCAACTATTTAAGAAAACCTTTTAGAGGACTTAATTTTCTTTAATTCGAGGAATAATTTGTTCGGATAATACATTGTCGAGTTCTGTTCGAGAAACTGCTGTAGGTCCTTAACCTTTTGCCGCTGACTAGGACAATAACATTATAATGCTATGTTCTCATTAGTCCGGGCTAGGGTTATCGGCGAAACCCAGAGTTTTAAATGTCAAAACACATATTAAAAAAATCATCTAACCCGAAAATAAACCCCGGGTTAACATTTAACTCTGAGGTTAGCGCAGAGTTGCATTTGAAATTTTCAGTTACAATTGCTAACACCGAGTACAAAACCCGGGTTAAAATTCAATACGACACTGGCAGGAAGCTTTCCCGTGCAGAAAATGAGTGGGGAAGGATGCACGTATTTGGATATGTAAATTTTAATCACAGGTCGTGGAACGTTTTGTGATGCCGCTTTCACTATTAGCTCCATTAATCTTTTTTTGTTCCTGCGGATATTTGCAGTGGTCTTCTAATATTATTGCTTACAATATTCTTTTGGATTTTTCAGCTTCTTCAAACAATTCTAATAAAGCAAATTGCATTTTTATTTGCAATTTCTCGATGATATAGTATATCAGATATACCTTGTGCATTTTTTATATTTCAAACTCCCAAGCCGGACATTATCGCATGCATGTAATGAAAACAGCGGCCATCTCTCAAAAACTTCAATTAACACGTATTCACCACTTCGGAAATAGTGCAGAAGTAGTGAACTTTTCCGGCTGGGTCATATTACGTTAACTCGCTCGAAGCTGATATGAACGCTTTGAGTTATAGTTTTGGGTTAAGAACTTAACCCCTATAGTGAGAACATAGCATAACGGATGTGGGGCCTAACAGACATCTCATCTCTAAACTGATATCCCTCTTGAAATGCTCTATTGCCTTATTTCTTATAAAAAGCTTTCAGCCAAAAAAAAAAATGGATAAAAATTTGAAATAAAAGGTAGAGAACAACAATCGCACGCAAGATTTTCTGTATTGTGGGGTCTGTCAGACTACGATGTCAACTGCAGAGGGTTAACATAAACTTTATTTTAAAAAATCAATATCAAAAAATCCATAAAAAAATCTATTAAATATTCCTTCCTGGTTAGAAGGCCACACACGTTTTGTTTAAGGACTTTTTTACAACCTGGTTCCGAACCTGGTTGAATCCCACTAAGTATTATATTGGAATTTTATATTTTCCCGCTCGAAAATAAAATTCAATCTTCCATTTTTAAAAAGCAATGAAGCCTTTCCTCGAAATTTAATTTTGATTAACTTAAATAACGAATACATTGCTCACTATTTCTGAGCGGGGAAAAATATAATTGTGAGCATTATTTTTTTAATGAAAAAAAAAATAAAATCCCGAATTCCTTTTTCCTCCTAGCTTTGTAGTCTTCCTCAGGAGTCTATTTTATTGAGAAAATATTTTTTCACATTTAAAATTTACATTAATTTTTGAAAAATTTTTCAAATTTTCCGACCAAAAAACCCGCCCTTTAACACAGAATTTAGGAAGCTTGGTCAAATAACACCAACAAATATCGAAAATTCTGCATCTTTAGACACGTTTACTATTAATTGAGTCGGCCTCTCTAAACAAAATAGTCTTAAGGCTCACAAATAACCAAAGAAAATGTTCCCAGTTCCCTAGATTGTTACGCTTCCTTACATTCGGAATTCGGCTTAATAGAATCACACGTTGAGTTAATCGACACCCGGTAAAGGCTGAAGATCAATCAATTTTCCAATTTATTTTCTCTTCAAAATCTTAAACCCTTCGTACTTTGATGCTTCAAAACGATCCAATAACTTCTAATAATTTCCGAAATCCTTGTTAGCCTGTTTTGATCTAAGCGTGACTAAGAAAAAACCTGCCTTAATTTATTGCAATTCTAACGCATTTTCGAAAAAAAAAAATCACCAAATTTAGCTTTAAAAAGCAAATGCCGGCTGAGAGGAACTGGATTTGGCAAAAATATGAATCGTATATGCAAATCTTGACATTAATCTTGCGCATAAAGTTGTGAAAATGACAAAAAAAAAAGAAAAAAAAACGCAACAAGTGGAAGCTATCGCGTGAAATATGAATATGTGCGTCATTGTCGCACGCATGTCGTCGCACTACCGAAAAAGTGTGACTTTGAGTGTTTAAAAAACAATTTATATTTTTACAGAAGAATATACTATGTATGTATGTGGTGAAAAGCTGAGAACCTGAGCTAATCCATGGATTCGCTTAATCAGTTTTATTTTGCCGAAAGCATTAACTGTACGCAATAGGCCAAACGGCCAAATTTGGCTGTAAGCGATTGTCACTAAACGAAACGAGAGACATCGAATTGCAAAGATTACTGCGCATGCGTGCAAGATACAAGTTTTCAGTCTGCAAAGCCATAAATCGTTTTTTGAGTTTTTTTTTCTTTTTATTTCTATACCTACATTTTTTTTTTTTCTTTAATTTTTCAAAAACCACATCGCCTTCTCTTGTTAAGGCTTGGCCTTTTCGACTATTTCGACAATTAAATTGCCATAATATTTTTTGCCCATTTATGGAATGCTAAAGAAACCTAGCAGGGTACCGACACGATTAGGTAGTTGTCATTTAAAACGGGTTAAATAGAGTTCAATGAGATAAATAGGAGGGTTAAATAGACTCAAAAAATCGAAGACTTTTAAATATATAAAACCATAAGGAATATCTAAGCAATTCTATAAACCCCTTATTTTCTTAAGTTCCATATGGATTCACCTTTAGGTTTTCCTACTTTGGTTTTGCAAAAAAAAAAGACTCGCTTTTCTCCATTGCTGACTCTTCAAACCGTATCCTAAACTCTTGTTTGTTAAGAATCAAAAGCTTTCCGAAAGAGACCACATACCTTTGAGTCCTTGAAAATTTCGTCCTAATTATGGTATATCTGCTTGGTTAAAAGCCATCGCTATTTTTGGAGATTTCCTTTAAACAATTTTCTAAAAAAAAAACTTAAAATCATATCTTTTTTGCCTTGAATTACTCGAATCTTCAATCCGCTGCTCCAATCATAATGGCCTGCTGATTTAATTTGCATGATCAGGCGGCCATTCGTCATCATTCCCATTGACATTCTTTCGACGTTGCTCACAATTAATTAAAAATCTCATTACGAAAACGAAGAGAAATAAAAGAGCAAAATGTGTACTTCCGCTGCATGGGGAATTGAAACGACTGACCAAAGGAGAATCACTTTTACTTTCGATGGAACAAATATGTCATTACCGTAGAGATTCAGGGCCAAGCAGAGAACTTTTGCTTAAATTCAATTTTCCACATTCGCCTGATGAGAGATTTTTTTTTTTTTTTGGTGCGTAGGATTGGATTTCCGATGAGATATACTATGAAATGAGTAAATTAGTGGGATGCGGAAAATTGTCTTTTCATCTAAGTGTCTTGCTGAAGAAAGCCGGAAATCGAGTTTGAGTCAGAGTCGTTGATTTTGGGTGTTTTCAAAAGATATGTTTAAGGTAACCTCTCGGGTTAAGGACATCTTTATCAACAATATTAAGGAGTTCGTTCAATAAGCTTACAGAATTTTTCCCAGGACATCTAAATGCAGTCTTCTTTTGGACTTTGGCCTTCTAAGCACGAAAATAAACATTTTTAAAATCTTTAAGGTTCAATATTACCAAGTAAAATGGATTTAAATGGAAAGAACTGTCAAATATCATACAAAAAAGAGTTCAAATATTATTTAAATATGATTGAAAAAGCGTGGTAATATTGGTCCTAAGAGTTTTTTTCTTGTGATTTTTGAAAAATTGGATGCAGTTTTTTCGAACTGAACTCGACAGTGCTTCATTTTGTACAATTATATCTTTGCCATTCATGCCTAGATTTTCAAAACGAGTATCTCAAAAAATGTTTTTCCCCAAGAAAGGTTATAGAAAAACTCTTCCCATTCGATTTTTTACATTTGGTTTCCGTGTTAAGAAGATGAAAATCCATAAGGAAAGTGCATTCAGAACTTAGGGATGTGCCGGATATCCGGTAACTATCCGGTATCCGGCGTATCCGGCTGGTTTTTAGATATCCGGCAAGCCCACCGGATATCACTACTATCCGGCCGGATACCGATACATACCGCAGACTTTGATTTGTCCATCTTTGAGTTTTGCTTTTTGTTGAACAGCTGATTATGCTAGAGCTCAAAAGCAATCGATATTATCATCGATGGTATGTTTTTAAATTTCTTTTAATAGATATTGATCGAAATAAATTAAGTCAAATTAACTTAATTTAAATCCTAACAAACTTAGTAGTTTATGGAAAAGGATAGACGGTCGTAGTATGAACATCGATAATGCTTAAAATTGAAAAACATCGATGTTAGTTAGATGCAGTGGTCGTCCAATATAACGAATCTTATGTTGCACGGCTTGTTCGTAAATTCGAAAAATTCGTTATATTGGACAGTAAATTTTGCACCAAAATCTTCCATTTTCAGGCAATAACAAGCTTTTATTAAAAAAAAAAGGACCCGTTACACAGATTTAGTTTAAAAAAATCGGTTATTGCTAACAACCGTTAACTAAACGCTAACAATACGAAAATATGCTTGCACTCATAGTCGCCGGGGTACTCTACCCCGAACGTTCTTTGCCAACAAACGCCGTGTCGATGCTTGTTTTTCACGCAATATAACGGCGACATACATAAATTGAATACACAAGCATGCCTACATAGTCATAAATACAAGGAATTGGCTTGCAAAAAAAAAAAATATTCGTTATATCGAACAAAATTTTCGTTTCGTTCGTAATATAGAACCTTCAATGCAAAATTTTAAGCTGTTCGTTAAATCACGAATTCGTAAAAGCGAGTGTTCGTTATATTGGACGACCACTGTACTTACAATCAGATTGATGTTTTTTAATTTTAAGCATTATCCAAGTTTTTATTGCGATTGTCTATTTTTTACCATAACCTAGATTTGGTTATTATTTTTTGTGATAAATAATTAATTTAGTTTAATGAAATTTAAAAACATCGTTTATATCAATGGTGGAATCGAATGTTTTCCAGCTCTACCTATATTATACCAATGAACGGCGTTGCCAGAAAATCATTTATTTCGGACAATCTGTTCAATTGTGGCCAGCGAAAGTACAATTTCGTACAGAGAAAAAAATTGTTAGATATCCGGCCGGATACTATGTATCCGGCTACATATTTTTACCGGATATCCGATATCCGATTATCCGGAAAATTCACTATCCGGCACATCCCTATTCAGAACTCCTGAAAAAAATAAAAATTTATTATTTGTAAACTAGTGTTCTTTAACCTCTAAAAGCTAGTACACAAAGGCAAAGGAATTTGACATTCCATACAAATATGTATGGGACAATTCCTTCGCGGAATGCAAAGAAATTATAACTGAAATTAATTCCTTCGGCTAGTACACAAGAGTGAAAAAAAGAGCGGAGGAATTTGACGTTGCGTTTACTTTAAAAATTGTCAACAGATGGCGCTGAAGAGAATTTCTTTGCCATTTATTGGCCGAATTGAATAAATTGCGAAGGAATTTTGACATACGCATCTCATTCCATCGGAAAAATATGGAGAATGGTAATACTGAGTTCAAATATTAATATTATTAAGCTTCAAACAGCTAATGTATTTGTATTCAAATTTACCGCCCTATGGTATCTGTCAATCTGACATTCCTTCGCGGAAATAAAATTTATTCAGCCTCCATTCCGCCAATGAAATCCTTTGCCTTTGTGTACTAGCTTTAATGAAAGAATCAATGTTTTCTCATACGATAAAGTTCTGTCTACGTCACTGGTTGGAGTGAAGGAAAATGATTGTTATTGATAATGCAAACTTTATTTCCATTAATTAAGAAATTACTTGAGCTGTTCTGCAGGACCTAAAAGTGAAAGGAATCAGAAAAAAAAAATACTGCAGTTAAAGTTTCAATTTTTCTTTATTTCTTTAACTATTGTGCCATTTTTGATTTTTTGAGTTATTTTACAAAGTTTTATTCGGTCTCTTTATCGCATATATGAATGTATGTATTCGCTATTTAATTAATAGAAATTCCAAAATGTTGAATTTACATTTTTAAACAGCTTTAATAAATATTTAACTTTTTATGGACGTCAGTGAGTTTCAAATGCAGTTAGAATCTTTTTCCCATTTTATTTTATTAACCTTTATCGAGTTAAAAAATAATGAAGTCGGACGAATTATCTCATTAGTCATGAAAATGTTAAGAAAAGACAGATTTCTTGTCTGGGGTCTGTTTTGACTTATCCTTCAACCTTTTTCCTTTAATTTTTCTCTGTTTTTGGTTGAAGCGATTTATAAAATTCTGTGCATTTGAACATTTAAGCTCATAGTCATAAATCCAGTTTAAACTTCTTGAAGGTTTAAACTGCCAAATGGTAGCCTTCAGGAGAGTTTAAACAAGGTTAATTAATTTTATATGAAAATTTTATGAAAAATTCAAATAAAGCAAAGTCATTTGATTGAGTTAAACTGGCGTGAATACAAAAAGAATATATTCGACAGCTTAAACATTCGAAGTTCTTAAGCAGAGTTGAAGACAACGATCCTTACTTTTTTACGACTTCAGAGACGATTCGAACTCGAATTAAATTTTGTTACCAAAAGAAAAATTCATTTAGCCTTAGAAAATACAAAAAAAACAAAGAACATTAATAAATAAAAAATGAAAATAAACAAAAATTTCTTCACAAACTAAAAAAAGAAAAACAAAAAAAAATTCAAGTTAAAAATAAAACAATTATTTAAATAAGATCTTTAGTAGGCAGACGGGTATTAGCACCAGAGCGGCATATGGTGCGAATGCAGCAGCTCCATTACAGCCATCAGTCGTACAGGTCTGACAGTAAATCGTTTTGATGTAAGAGGATGTTGTATCCCGTGCGCAACGGTCGGCAGGATCTCCCATATCTTCGTAGAAACACGAGCGTGATATGACTTTTTTTCCCATACACTGAAAGAGAGAGAAGAAATTTTTGGGTTGAGTCTTCTGTGAGATAAGTCGGTAGTCATTAGTGATGAGTGAAATCGTAATCAATCAATACTCGATTAGAATCAATCAGTAAAAGAAAAATTGACAATCCGAACAATCGATAAAATGGATTTGAAAAGCAATAAAGCAGTCAGGTGGCAGGCCAGTCCGAAAAAATAAAAGTGAAAAATTTTCTGTTATTATTTTTCAAATAATAAATAAATGTTTTTCGGAGACTTTTATTCAAAAAGTCATAACTGTTTGGGTCCCTGAAAATTATGTCTTCGAAATATTAATTTAGAAACGAAGTCGATAAAAAATTTCCCCCATTTTATCAATTTAAGCGGCAACATTAAAAATATAATCGAAGTGATTATCGAACTGCAAATGGCTCATTAGGCGGCATAAAAGTGCCAAATTGAATGTACAATAAAATAAATTCCCTTTCAGGTTATTGCGGCAGTTTCTCTTGGCACGGACATGTCCAGAGGCGTAGATCTCTTCTATCGCGATCCGGTATAACAAGAAATCGAGCCACTTTGATCACGTTGATCTATTTTCGTTGCAGCATGCAACACAACACACAACTTCGTCTGTCAAAATACTGCTGCATGGGGTAATCCATTTTTGTGTAGGGTAAAAATCTTTCAAATAAATTACCAAAAAACTAAATTTCAACTGTTAAAGAAAAAAGCAAATTTCCCAACTCATTGCAACAGGCCTGCAACGTCGGATAGTTCAAGGCAGTTTCGTGTCCACAGCGTTGCCTTCCAAAACCCAAAAAAAAAAAAAAAAAAAAACGTGCTTTGAGTACCAGACGACCGACCAACCGGCACAATCGACAAGTTTAAGTACAAAACTATTTTACAACTTCGCTATATCAATTTAAAAAAATAAATAAATAAAAAAATCAAAATTAAATAAAAATCCAAATAAATGCGTTCATTTTCGAAGCGCATTTCAGAGTTTGGCGTGCATTTTGCAATAAAAAAAAAAACTTTACGAAGTTTGCTACTTTTTTGCGATTGGCTCGTTTTCAATGCACCAGCCGAGCTAACACAAAAAAATTAAATGAAATTTCAAAATAAAAAGAATTAAATAAATTAAAATGAGAACGCTTTGAATCGCCACGTCGAAACATGCGATTAGCCAATCGAAATGCATTTGAAAAAAAAAATTAAAAAATAAAACAAATATTATTTGAAAAGTTATGGAAATCTATTTTTCTGTCTTTTTTTTTTCAAATGCGTTTCTTTGAGGCGTTCGATTCTCATTTCAGGCAAGATTCTTTTGAGCAATTTTTCAATTAGCAATGGAATAAATAAAGCAGTTTTTCTGAAACCATATCTGGGAAGTCAGTCCTTAAGCCGATAAAATTCTTCGAAACCGATCATTTGTGGACTTAGATATGACCATTTCGTTTACGAGAAGGGGCCCGAGACCTGGAAAAATCGTTTCGAAAATTGTAGGAAAAGTTTTTTAATTTTTCCCAATTTTTTTAAGATGCAACTGTTGACGAAGAGGGTCGCTGTGGAGTAGTTGGTTGAGATGCCAACTTACGAAGCGCGAGGCTCTGGGTTCAACTCCCAGCTGAGGTCGTGGTGTTTGCGTCGCTTTTCTGTTTCTGTTTCTTTTTCTTCCCATTTTTCGTGGTATCACAAAAGGCCTACTTATGTGTGTAACCTAACCTTACCTATCGTAACCTAACTCTTAAGGAAGGTGTATGGTAATTAAATATATGTTTGTATGTATATATTTTGAATTTATTTATAGGGGGACAAATTAGGGGGTTAAGTGACTTTTTGAATGTTTGTTTTTTGTACAAAATCTTGTATTCGGCGTTAAGAATTTTCAATAGAAATCGGAGCGAAAGAAACTACTTTCATCATTTCTCTCTCTTTCTCTCTCTTTCTCTCTCTTTCTCTTCTTCTCTTTGACATCTCTTTCTCTCTTCTTCTTCTCTTTCTCTCTCTTCTACTTCATCTTTCTCTCTCTTTCTCTCTCTTTCTCTCTCTCTCTTCTCTCTTTCTCTCTCTTCTCTCTCTTCTCTTCTCTCTTTCTTCTCTCTCTCTCTTCTCTCTCTCTCTCTCTCTCTCTCTCTCTTCTCTCTCTTCTCTCTCTTCTCTCTTCTCTTCTCTCTCTTCTCTCTTCTCTCTCTCTCTCTCTCTCTCTCTTCTCTCTCTCTCTCTTCTCTCTCTCTCTTCTCTCTCTCTCTCTCTCTCTCTCTCTCTCCCTCCTCTCTCTCTCTCTATTTTCTCTTCCCTCTTTCTCTCTCTCTCTCTCTTTCTCTTCCTCTTTCTCCCTCTCTCTCCTCTTTCTCCTCTCTCTCTCTCTTTCTCTCTCTCTTTCTCTCCTCTCTCTCTCTCTCCTCTCTCTCCTCTCTCTCCTCTCTCTCTCTCTCCCTCTCTCACTCTCCTCTCTCTCTCTCTCTCTCCCTCTCTCTCTCCCTCTCTCTCTCTCTCTCCCTCTCTCTCCTCTCTCCCTCTCTCTCTCTCTCTGTCTTTCTTTCTCTCGCTCTCTATGTCTGTTAGTTTCCATCCCTTGTTAAAAGTTTCTCTCATCACATTTTGCACAGTACAGAAAATGTTGACTCTTTCTTAAAGCCTCTAATTACGGAATCTATCTTAAATTAATGGCAAAACCAATTAAGTTCAATGGCTATAAAAACGCACATGTGTACGTGGAGAAAATATCAACGATAGACTGAACTGAAAATTGTATTTATTCGTCTAATTGAAGAGGCAGCGACTCCACATTATCTACTTTAAACTAATCGCGTCTGACTCTTCCGTTAAATAATTCAATCGTTGAGACTCGTATTGCAAAATGCTTGTACTCATTACAGCAAGAAACAACTTAATTAAAATAAATGAGATTCAACTCTTAATTCGAGAATTTCATTTTTTCTGCAAAACAAATTAAAAAAAAAAACTATTTCCAACTCTAAAAAAGCTTTTAAACAATTTTCAAACAATTTGTTACTGAATTTTTTACAATAAATTACATGTGAGGACACAAAAAAGTTTCAGAAGGCAAAACGAATGAGGGGAATTGCGCTGAAAAATAATAAAGAATAGTAAAAAAGAACAAAACTTTATGTGATGATAAAATCTTTTTTAATTAATAAAAACTTGTGGAACGCTTTTTCGTTTGAATGTAAAATACTATCAAGTTTGCACTTCTTCAATAAAATTTTTAAAATAATTTTTTCTCATTCTTTCGGATTTTAAAAGCGGATGTCTGCGTCCGTCGCGCTTGAGTTGTGACACAATTTTTTTCCATTTGAAAGGCATTTTTCAAAGTCAAAGTGAAGGTCTTTTCTTTTTGAAGAATGAAGAAAAACTATGAAAGCTTCGAAATCGATTTCCCGCCTCATTAAGCTCGAATGACTTTTCTTTTCTTATCTTCCCTTTAAAGGTCAAATTGCGTCCGATTCGAAGGAAAAGAAAATGAAAACAAACAAAAATTAGTCAAATGATATCGCAAATGCATTTTCCACATTCTTAATTCACATTTGCTGAGTGCGTATGCACTTTTATTTTCAACCGATTTTTCTTAAAATTTTCCATCATTATTGCAGTGTTGTGAGAGTGGATTTTTTTTATATTTTTTTTATTATTGACGCTTTGTTTTGACAACTCGAATGAATGATTGTGCCGTATGCAGATATTTCAGATTAAAAGGCAGCGATATGCGTTGACATGTTGTCAAAAGAAAGAAAATGTTGCAGTTTTTTTACTTCTTTTATTCTTTATTTATTTTTATTTTTTTTTTTTATTTTTTTTTTTTGTAAAATGCAAATTTTTAGAAAAGACAAGGCTGACAAGCAACGAAAATTAATTCCAACAGCGACAATGATGGGGGTAAGGTGCAAACAATCGCTATTGAATGATAGAGCCGCATTCATATGTCTACTCTGACAAGTTAAAGGAATCTTGGGCATAGTTTGATAGGTAAACTGAGGATAACTATAAATACTTCAAAAACAAGAGGCTACATTTTAACATACGATTGCCTCTAATACCTCGCCTGGGCCTTACTCTGTATTGCGATGCGATGTTCAATTGGTATGTTGGAAATTCATTCCCTCCCGAACCTTTCAGTTCAATTTTTACGAATCGAAAAACTATAAAAAAGCGTTCCAATTGCGACTCCGAAATAAGCTATCGTATCGCAATACAGAGTAAGGCCTCTGGTCCATAGCTCTTATTGTAATCTTGAGTGACCAAAAAGGGCCATTGATGATAGGAAAGCAGGCGAATCGAGCATAAATATCAACTAATAAATAAAATTTTGTTAAAAAAAAAAACCAACAGCTGAAAAAATCAACTAATATTTCCACACATTTTTACTCAATTTATGTAGTCGGAAGTTTCCAATATTCTGCAAAAGAACCTCAGCTCAACCGAATTTTGATTGCAGTTCTTGTAAGTACTTCCTTAATGTAGCAATTCCCTATATTTGGCTTTGTCACATTGGATGCAGGTCAATTTTAAATTGATCTCAAAATAGATGGCCGAGAATTAAGTTGCGCACTTACTTATGGCTGCACATCGAAAACCGTTTAATATTTAATTTTCCCGTCTTTAACAATGTTTTGGCCTCGGACTCAGAAATATGTATCACTGTAGAAATAATTTGTTTATATATTTTACAGCAAGAGTTGATTTTATGCTAACAGTATAGAGCTACATTTTAAGATATTCTTAAATACTTATATAGGTATATTTTACGATTGATGACATTTTTACAAAAGTAACGCAACGTTGAGGAAAATCCCAAACCCTTTGAGAGTAGAATTAATTCTGCCGAAAAAATCTCTTCCTTACTGGTATAAAAATTGACAAAATAAGTTAAAGAGCTTGCTATACTGGGGTGTCACAGAATCCGATAGCTGTCGGAATCGGAATTAAAACCGATCGAAATTTTATACAGAATTTAAAATTTTGTGGTTTTCGGTTTTTAATCGGAACAATTATCACTTCTCAATTGAACAGAATCCTATTTTATCCGGCTGTCTATGAAATATATATGAAAAATTAGTCGACTAAAATTCCAATTCCGACAGCTATCGGATCTGTGACACCCCTGATTGATAATATCGGTCTTAAAATGTGAGGTCTGGTCAGCCTATTATTAGCTCGAGCCGCAGCCTATCACCTTTCGACTTTTGCCTAGACTTACACCTAGACAAATGAGAAAATTTAAAAAAAAAAAATGTAATGTTGTATGCAAATTATCCGCGTTGATATGCATCAGTAACAAAATCCGACTTCAGTCTGAAAACTAGAGGGAAAAAAATGATGGAGCGTATCATGCGCAATAAAAATGCAACAAATTAGCGCCACATGCAGTTCAGGCAAAGTGTCAAAGTGTCCGCGAATGCCTCCACTCGCAGCCATGTGTGACCCCACAAAGTGGTTTAGCACGTTTTCTAATATATATATATATACATTCGTATATATTGTATATATGTATATAATGACATTTTCCCCTAGGCCGCACGATGCTGTAGACATTTCCAACTGCGTGCGGGTGTAA
Source organism: Chlorops oryzae (assembly GCA_020466095.1). Lineage (NCBI taxonomy): Eukaryota > Metazoa > Arthropoda > Insecta > Diptera > Chloropidae > Chlorops > Chlorops oryzae. Next base: position 105,469,403 of record CM035807.1, read on the forward strand.
ACTAATTTCTCTAATCGACTTTAAAGAGCTTCAAGCAAATGTGCTTATTTAAGCTTGAATGGCGATAAATTTCCATCTCAATGACAGAAAGCTTCAATGGGGCTCAGTCAGAAGGAGAGGAGGAGGGGGACTTCTTTCTTGAGATGAAAATTTTTTCAATTTATTTAAAAAGTATGGAACAGCAATTCAACAACAGAAGTGACTAACTCGTCTTTGGCATTATTTCAAGTACACAATATGAATATTTGTTTTCAATGTTAAGTAGCACCATTCAGCCCATATTTTTAATAAAAACAAAAAGAAACATAAGGCTGAGAACACACCGGATCAAACGAAACAAAACAAAACGTTTTCGTTTCGTCAGTCAAGAGAAACCCTCTTCTTTCTTAGTCAAACCTGTTTCGTTTTAACTAATCTGGTGTGTTCGCTCTCATAAGACACGATGGACTGTTGTTTTGAACAATTTTGTTTCGGTTTCGTTTCGTTTTGTTTCATCTGGTGTGCTCTTAGCCTAAAAGTTTATTTGCTTAAAGTGAAAAGGAAAAAGAAACATGATTTTGTGAATGCATTTTGGCGTTAAAAACATTCATTGAGCATTCATAGCACATGCCACAATGAGTTTCATTGTTTTGGTTTTACTTTTATACTTTTTTACTTATTTTTATTTTTTATTATTTATTTCTTTGGTTTTGTTTTTGTTTTCTACGTGTGGTTTGATGTGCTATTTACACATTTACACTAATAACATTTTAATTGGTACTACCATTTGAAGCTCAAACGGCTCGGAATAATGCAAAGCCTTTGATTATTTTTAATAAGGCGCTACCCAGAATGGCAGGCACTTAACTCGCCTCGAATGTGATCATTTTCTGCGACGTAATTTTCTTTTGGAAGTTTGATTAATGAAGTCAACGCTTTGATTTTCTTTTTTTTTATTAATTAATAAATTTTTTTTTTTTTTTTTTTTGATAAAAAGAGCTCACCCTCTTGGACAAGTTTCTTGCAGACCGGACGAGCGTTTATTGATTTAACGCCCACAGAGTATGTGCAGTTGACGTAGCTCCAATAGCGCTGCTGCTCGGATATGTCTTCCGAGTCGAAGGGATCATTGCAGAATTCTCCATTTGAGACGTCCGTCGAGCAGCGCCAGCATTTAAGTACGGCTTCAGCTGTAAAGAAATAAGAGAAAAAAAATCAATTTATTTTTCGAGCTTCTGCGGAATTGAACGACATCACGGGAATTAAATGACCCCCAATAGAGATGAAATTTTTTTTAAGCTCGATGATTGCAAAATGAAAGAGATTCAAAGACATAGAATTGATCGAAATCCAATGGTTTCTAGAACGACTTATAAGACAATCGTTGGATTGAGGCTTTTGTCTTCACTTAGCACGTTTCCTTCTCAAGAAAAAAAAGTCAAATTATAAACAGGTAAGGGTGTTGCAGTCAGGCGAGCCTGAAAAAACAATACCCGAAACAGACATGTATGTTTGAACATTATTCAAAACAGGCCCTAAGAGCACTACCATCGAAACAATGAATTCTGGAGATTTTTAAGGCCATTAAGGGCCTCCGATTTTTGTTCAATTTTTTATGAAAACCAACCTCAACCGCTGCCACTTTTCCAAATTTTTGGAAATGCTAATTGGACACAGAAATATACGGTCAAATTCTAAATTTCATTGAAATGTCATTGAAAATTCTGATTTTGGGGCAAGTTTTGGGATTTTCGTGATAGACTCTAATACTGGAGAAACCTTTTAAATTGGTCCGATCGGGTCCATTCTCTAACTTGTTCTTACTCATGTCTCCGTGAGCACGCATACCAAATTTTTGTCAAGATAGCTCAACAACTTTGATAAGAAAACTTTATACAGAAAGATAGACATACAGTGTGACAGACAGATACACACGTAGACGTAGTGGTCTCACTTAAGTGGTACTGAATGTTAGACACAACCACACAAACACAATTTATTCCCAATACAGAGGTTGTCAGGTATAAAAAGAGTGCCACCTTATTAAGGTCGATGTCTTTAACATACTAAACATATTTTGAGTTGCGGAAATTTTAGATGGACTACTATTTCACAGTGTCTTAAAGTGGCGATCCTGCCACTCTTCGGCTATCGTCAATAAGAGTGGAACGGCTAACTTTTGATCCATTCTGAGTGCTTGTTAATTATTCCTTTCATTTAAGAAGGGCAGAGCCTACATACTTATTAAAAATAGATTAATTAATCATTCAAAGACAGCAACAGCGATGTACCTTAAAAATGACAACAATTACAAGGCTGCCTGATTCATATTGAGGAGTGCTCGCATAAAAATTAACATTTTTCAAAATGAAAAACAATCAATTACAAACGTTTTATTGAGATTTCCTTTTGTGCTTTCAGAATCTTAATTGGGAATGATTTTTTTTTAATGATTTTAATATTTAAATAAGTTGCCATAAAGCAAGCTGTAGGGCCTTCCATTAGTCGAGGGGCAGTGAAGTTAGTGGTCTAGGAAAGGCTTCACTTTTACCTCTTAGGGCTTCATAATAGATTGATAGACTACTCGAAAATCTTCGTTTTTTATTTTTCAATGGAATACAACTTTGTCTATAAAAAAAAATAATTCAATCAATATTTTGGTGAACTCTCTGAAACATTAGAAATTCCCGCCGAAAAAGCAATCAACAAACCCACTCACAAACAACAACAACAACCATTGCAACAACAACCGGGCAAGCCCCCCCCCCCCCCAGCAACGTTTTCGAATAAAAATTTCTTTTAATTAGAAATTTTTATCAATTAAATGCAAAGTTTTATTGAAAAACGATGCCATCGAAGCACTTAAAAGAATTACCCAAACTGGCATATTCGATGGCAGCTTAACTGCGGCGCTGTCGATCAATTCGGATTATATTCGCATTACGAATCGAAATGGATATTCGAATCGTTCGTCGTTATGCGTTTTAAGCGCACATATACTTAAGTACATAATCAATGCGCTGCACTTGCCTATATACGCCTGTACAATTGTACAAGTGCCTATCAGGCTGTCAATAGAGCGATTCAATAACTTCTCGAATCGCAATCTATGAGCTCTACTTAGCAGGTTAAACGCAATTGGCCCGGCGCGCTTGCCTGCGAGTAGTACGAGTAGCCTGCGATTCAGTCTATTTATGAGCGTATGCGCTGAGCTCGGCTTAAAGTCACAAACATTAGCTGAATAACTATGAGCATATATACATACATGTATACATACCTACACACATGGCACAATTCGAGCCTACAAGCAGTAAATTTTTACAATGATCAGTGACGTATCAATCCATATTGACGGCCCAACTGACGAATTTCGGGGCTCCAAACAACTGCGTATGTGAGTCGTATGATAAGTTCATTTTAATGTTGTATTTACTTATGCTTAAAGGAAGCAACGCTTCAGAAAAGATCGTAAAATTTTCTCGATATACTAGCTCGATATTTATCGATTGTAGTATAAATTTTATCAACTACTCGTACTTATCTATAGTATATAGTCAGTCGAAGCTGATATTTCAGTACGGACTAAGCTATATGGGTTGAAATATTTTTTTAAACAGGCCAACTTCTGTTCAATTACTTAGTGAAAACCGCCCTTTTGACACGCCCACTTTTTCGAACTTTTTCAAATTTTTTCGGTGGCTTAAATACAAGCTCATATTACATTGAAATATCTCGAAGAAGTCTGATTGTAGGAAAGTTTAAGCGATTTTTGTGGCAGACCCCAGTAGTGAAGGTACTCCTAAAATGGTCCGACCGGGTCCATTCTCGATCTTGTTCTTCTCATGTCTCCCTCCATATGAACGCCAAATTTCGTCAAGATAACTCAACTCCTTCGATAAGAAATACGGAGGGATGGACAAGGACGGACGGATGGCTAAATTGAATCTTCTGGTGACGCTGATCATTTCTATAAGTACATATAAATTTCTATGGTCTCTATCTCTTATGGTTCTGAGTGTTACAAAATATACTATGAAAATCTTAAGTCCAAGACGCCCTAATACCGGCAACCCGCTCGCCATTAAATCCGCCACTGATAACCATTTCAGCCATAGTAGCATTGCGTCCATTGCGACTTGAATTGTAATGATCGAAAGAAACACGGCAACAATTGAAATAGATATGGGACACTTAAATGGACGTAAAAATTAGCTAATAGAATGAAGCAATGAAAACAATAAGCAAGCGAAGACACGACGAAGGGGCAAAAAGTTTTGATAACTTGTTATGGCAATTTGCATGAAATTAACTGAAAAGTGACTTTCACATGTGAAAATCCCCACGTCAGGCCCCACCGTCTTGAATAAATTCAAAGCTTTTGTTTCATGTGATTGTGTGACGCACTGATTGCGACATTGTTTTGGCAGACGAATCGCATCAAGAAGAGTTCATTGATCCCATCCAATTCGTGGGAGCATAAAAATCTGCATTCAGTGAAAGTGATCTAAATTTATGTCTTTTCCTTTTATGATATAATATTTTTCTTTTCCTTCGCTGCGCTCTCAGCAACAAATTCCAATTCTTCTAAGCACCAAACCAAGCCATCGCAATAGTCTCGGTCCCCTCAAGCGAAAGAGAAATTCAATTATTTGCATGCACATCATTTGACTTTTCCAACTCATAAACTGAAATGATGAATAAAATAGCGCGAGTTAATATTAAAATTAAAACTATTACGGCATTTGCGATGCGACTACGGTCGGAATGCGATGGTGAAAATTCCAATGAGTCTTAAGTAGATAATTGCAGTAATCACATAGAAAGAAATGACCGGACAATTTCGTATTTTATCATGTACATAATTATTTATAATTTTGAATAACCGTTTTCCCCTACATTTCGAATCGGACTGTTTTGGACTCAAAGGCAATTTTAACCCGGTAGCAACTAGCGATGCTATATGGCATCACTGAAATGGTTCATTTTCTGTCATCTTCATACCTGAACCAGTTCAATATTTCATTTAATTTTTTATATTTATTTGTTTTAATTCAAGCGCTACCGGGTTAAACTTTTAATTTTTAATTTTTTTTTGAATTTTCTGTTGTTTCTTGAAGATGAAATGGGTTCGGTTTAGACCAGGCAATTCTGATTGCAAAAATTATATAATATAAGATTACGACATGCGCAGTTTTTATTTTTATCCGAGCACTTTTGACGTTTTTATTGGTGCTGCCACAAAGTCGCGTAAAGTTTTAAAAATATTTTTGTAAAATAAGTTCAAGTTATTAGATTTTTTTTTTTTTAATTGATCATTTTACAAGAATATTTTACTTTAAGGACGATGCAAGTATGTGAAAACGAGGTTTTGTGAAAGTTTCAAATTGGTAGTATAATTTTCGAACGTCAGTGGCAACGCTGCAAACACAAAAATTCTTTAATTTAAATTTTTTGTCTTGAAAATTTTCATCTCGTCAAATATTTTCAATAATTTCAACCAATCAGAATACTTTAAACGCTACGTCACAGGTGCACATGCGCAGAAGAATCAAATTTTGAACTCGGATTTTCGTAACCTTATAATCTATTATCCTTGTTCTCATTGAAGAGTTTCCCACATTTGCTTCCACTTTCCGTCACCTTCAGTCAGGATTGCCGAGTCTAATCCGAACCTATTTCATCTTCAAGAAACAACAGAAAATTCAAAAAAAATTTAAAAAATTACAGTATTCCCTGAATATAAGAAATATTTGGTTCAAAAATATTGTGGGAAAATGTGGTAATTTTTTCATCGAATTTAATTTACATTGATGCATCACAATTGCACTAGCTGTGGCGTTTTAACCCGGGGAATGCTTTAATCGGTAGAAAATAAATCAGATAAAGAATCTACTTATACCTCTAAACCTATGAAGGCGTGGCATTAAATTTACCAAGCCTACTTTTAGCTTGAATCCTCTCTTTCACATGTGAATTGAGACTACAAAGTCGATCAAGAGCTAACATTTATCATAAGTAGACCCCATCCATGCTCAATACAGATGAGACTAAATTACAGATGGAGCACTATAGTTCATCTTTATTCACCATATCAAAAACGTGTCTCCTTAAAAAGCGAAAAATTACTCCTTTTGTCTACATAATAGTACCGATGTCAATAGTTCGTCAATAGTTTTTCATTCTACTGTTGACATTCAATGACAACTCAATGTTAAATGTCCATAACGCAAAGCATTGCGACGGGTAAAACTGGCCAGTAGTACTGTTGACGCAGTCAGTAGAGAAAGAGTATAGATTCACTATTGACATTTCCTGCAGGGTATGTATAGTTCCTCACACTTCCTTGCTGAAACCGAATATAATTATGAAGAAACTTTATTGCTTCGCGTAAATTTTATTTGCTCTTTCGCACGAAAGTGTTGCACGCACTATCATGGCGCAAAAAAAAAAAAGAAAGAAAAAAGAAAACGCCATTCTATTCAAATGTGACCCTTTTCGATGGTATTTCCTCAGAGTTTCATTTGCAGTCCATGATTGCAGAAAGCTGTGTCATAAAAAGCTATGACAATATTGACATGTTTTGCAGCGTGGTGGAATATGCTGAAAGTGCGAAAATATTTAGGGCAAAGCGATTCGTTTATGTGCGAGCGTTTGAAAATAATTTTTATTTTTTTTATTTTTTTGTGAATTCATAAAAATAAATTAGGCAAATTATTGTGAGTGAGGGGAAATAATTGAATTTCAGCGAATTTCAATAAAAAGATTTTTTTTTGATTTATTCACAAAATATGCTCGCATTAATTACAATAGTTTGTAGTCCCTATAAAGCGAACGAATTTGCGCAATTTCAGCTACCTACAAACAGAAATGTGATAATAACAATGACATCACATTTCAACGCACAAGGCTGAATCTATTTTGAGCAATATTTTTTATTTAAAATATTTAGCACTTTTACATAATTACTTGGGGGCGACGCACATAAGTAAATATTTCGATCTTCAAAACATCTGCGAGATTCGACATAAAATTTATTTTTATATGAACCAATAACAAGCACGCTTCAGAGAAAGTCCCTAAACAACCCCTTGTAAATGAATGCTTTTTTTCTTCATTTTTATTTTCCATTTTTCTTTCGAAGAATGGAGGAAGAAAATCTTGGGTTTGAAATGCTGAAAAGCACGAATGATTCCCCTCAATTTTGCAAAGTAAGCTTAGTATGAAAGGGGACATAAAAAAAAAAACACAAAAACGGTTCTCCTAGCAATCAGCGTTTGAAACTTCTTCAAATCATATTTGAAAGGAAAGCGGAAACGGATGCAGTGCATTGAACCCCTGCACGCGTTGCAGGATTGCAGCAGGCAACTGTAACTCCTCGCGTTAAGGAAAATTCAAAGGGAGCAATTCTTGTTAATCTAAAAGAGAAATTAATGCACGCCGTCGAAGTTGTTGACTGAAATCCCAGGCACTTAAGAAATTATGCATGCTCACCTGCATTTAAGGTGAAAATCATGCAGAGCAGAGCTGCCAGAATGTGTCCCATTGAAGCCATTTTCAATTTTAGATTTTTTCTTCAATTTTTCTTTTACTTTTGAGTAAAATTTTGGTTTATTTTCAAATTTATTTTATGATTTTTACGCTTTCGCTTAATATCTTTTTATTCACACGAAGAACTCGCGCCAAAAATTTCTTTCGTTTTGTTTTCTTTATTTTTATTTTATTTTATTTTTATTTATTTTTTTTTTTTTTTGTTGATAGTTTTTAAATATTCAAAACGTGAACTTTTCGAACGGATTTCGATTTGTCGATTCTTCGCACTGTTCCTCCGCATTCGTTGACAACTGAAAACGAACTAACGCGTCCGACTTTTCGCTGACTTTGGGTCCTCAAAAAAAAATCGTATTTACACTACGCTATTCCGTATAGACTCGCACAATGCTGGGCAACGAAGTCAATTCACTGAATGGACTCAACTGCGACTGATTATGTGCTCGAAGTAAAGATCCGAAATTCGTGTCGAACGATTCCGTCTGGTGCACTGAACAATAAAGTATCGTTAAAACAGTGAAACTATATAGAGTCCAAATAACAATTGTAATTTCATTTCAAAGTTCCAAGCTGCGAGCGCACACACCCGTAAACACGCAAGCACACGAGCGCATGTGTGCGTACTAACATGACAGTTACAAAAAAAAAAAAAAAAAAAAAAAAAAAAAAAACTTTTAAGTCGGAATTGAACGTCAAACGCATAAAACTTGAATAAGTTGAATTTTCAAGTAGAAAGAGATTTTCACATAAACGACTTAAGTGGTTTTATGGGATGAGAGTCAAGAGATGGAATGTGTTGCTGACAATATTGATTGCTTGTGAAAATCCGTTCGATGGACGATAAAGGAGGAAAAAGCAACTCGAATCATCAATTTGTTTTTCGGTATATAAATTCACTCCAATCCAATCCAATTACTTTAAGAACTTTTCTTTGGCTTTGGTGCGAGCTCTGTTCAAGAGGGTTAGAGAATGTTCGTATTCCAATCAAGTTCGATGAAATTTTTGTCAAAAAAATAGATTCGAGATATGAGTTAATGAATAGGTGTGTTACATATCTACCTCTACTCTGAGTGCTATTCTTAGTTCATATAAAAAGAAAATTATTTATTTAGGCAGTAAGTAGCCAAGGTTCGTTGGCATAGAGAACGCTTCGATAATTTCCTGTTAGGGGTTGTTTGCTTGTAATAAGAAATGTTTTATTGTTTAATACAAATAATTTCGAATGAAAAACTCTCACATTAAATGTGACAAAATATTCCTAATTTTCTTATTGATTGTTGAGCGTTTTTCTGAAACTATTGGTCAAAGTAAATATTTGGTTAAGAAGTTGAATGACCCCATGACTTGTGTCTGATAGAAGTTGAAACTTAAGAAGAGGACCGTAGAATTTAATTTCTTAGTTATGAAGTTAAACAGGATAAGGATATTTGTTCTCAAACAGAGGTTTCTCAAACGAAATGTGTTTTCATTTAAGGGGCTATATCCAACTCTGTCAGAAATGAAACAGAAATGAAAAATTTCTGATTCATTTCTTGAGCGTTTTTGACGTGATAAAGTCTATTAAATCGATGATAGGGCACTCAAATAGCGAGAATCTGCCGACGGCGAATTCAATGTGCATTCAACATGTTCATCGTTCATTTTACGCGACAACAAAGTTGGTTTGTTGGAGAGGGACGTACGGAGAAGATAAAAAAAACTCTCCCGTACCACATCCCTGAACATCCCTCACCAACAAACCACTAACTTACACAAAAGTACAAACCGGTTTAGAGCAGAGAGTTCTCTCTCATGAGAAAGCAAATCGTCTCAATCGTCTCTTCACAAGCAGACAAGGCGAAAATATGCAAAAGGTACACAACGTCCTAATACAAATTTACGTATGGCTATGGGCGCACACACAAATTCACACATGTCACGCAATCGACGGACAAGCGCGGGACTGCCAAAAAACAATCAGATTGAAAAATATTTCTCAATAGAAAGATTAATTATATTTGATTGATTTGATGATATGCACTTGGCTTCAAAGCAACTCTTCTATAAAATGTAAGCTTCTTCAGTGACCTCCAATCGGTGATCCACAAAATCTTTTTAAACCTTTTCAGAAATGAAAATAATCAAAGCAATAATTATTTAGCTACATGGAGCGGAAAATTCATGTTCGACGCTTACTTCAAGACCAAAATATTCGTACAAAAAACGAAAAACAAATTTTTTCATTAATATATCTCCAAAAAAAAAAAAAATTCAAAAATTGAGTAAATTTCTCTTCACACGAAATTGCTCCAATTTTAAAAATTGTTTTTATTTTTAACATAAAAATAGACTGGAAAAAAAAACTGAAATCAGCCTGCAAATAATTCTAATTTTTTTTTCTTAACAGTCATTATAAGTTCACATGATCATCGGGTATTGTTCAACAATTGTTTCAATCACCTCAGGTTAAAAGTAATATCGAAGAGAGGTGAGACTGGGTTGTGTTAGATTGCTAATGCCTCTGAGAGACATTGGTGGAAAATACCATAAAAGATATCTGCCACCAAATACCAAGATACTGTCGTGACATTTATCCGTTTTATATTTTGACAGGCGTAAAAAAACTATCGGTACAAGAATTTAACAACGTATGTAGACCTCCTTAAATAGGCCAAAGGGTATTATCAATTAGTTGTCTTTTTCTTTTTCCATTTATAGCCTCGCTGAACTTCACATATATTTATTAATGCCGTATTTTAATGATGAATCAACTTTTTCGATTTATGGACACATACTTACTATAAAAAATGTCTATGTCTTTCATTATAATTACTTCAACCCAAAGGAGAACACCCATCCATTTGGAGCAAACCCACATAAGCATTTCCTTATAACTCACATAAACATGCCAAAGTCATTTCCTTTAATTTCTTTACCAATATAATTTCTATTCCAATATAAACAAACAAGCAAATCAACGTCAAAAATTTGTTTGGTTTTTTCCGTTCACAATTTACGTATACATACATACATATGTAGGGTATAATGTTCTAGAGAAGTTTATTATAAGAAAACCACTAAATCATCTTTGCGGGGGTCCCTCCCCTTTTCCTTAACTAAACTCAATTTTCCTGTCATTAGTGTCGAAATAAATGCTCGCTCATTTGGCTTCTATTGCCACTGCAGACCCAGACAGTTTCTTCCTATCGAGACAACATATTTCATTTCCCTTAAGTGTTTCTCCAATAATTCATTGTTCACGAATATTTTCTTCAATAGTGAACAGAACAGTCATCACACCCCATATTAATTTTTGGCGTAATTGTAAAAAAGTTAATATCAGAGTAAGTACTTTAAGAAGCAATATATTTTGGAGTATCATTTTCGATTTACGGAATCAGATTTTTTCATTGATGACGAGAATTTTCAGGTGGAAACGAATTCGGAAATTATTAGTATTTCAGGCCCCATGATAGGAAAATACCCTTTGGTTTTGTGTTGAATTCGTTTATGTGTGGAGTAGAATTTTATTTATTTCTCCTTCTTCTTCTTCTTGTTTTTTCAAGTGTCCCGGCCTATTCCGTGGTCCGCAAACATCAAGGATTACTTTAAAATTACGTCAAGAAGCTCACAAAAATAATCCTTATTCTGTTCGAGACATCCATGCTGTCGAGCGTAAGTAAAATTCTTATCATCACATGATCATTTAGTCTTTTAACTTCAATTACCGTAACCCAAAATCTATCAGAGATTACAATACCGACATTGTAGGGACTTTTCGCGACACCATAGTAAAATATCCTAGACACTTCACCAATAATACGTGCTTGTGCACCGCTCCATCGGGTTTCCTGTAGTGCACAGAGGTAGATTTTTCTTGTTCTTAAATGCAACGCAAGTTCACTTGATCTACTGATTAAAGATCGAATATTCAGGCTCGCTTCTCGAATTTTGTTAGAACGAAAAGGAGGGCTCGAGAAAGTTGCAATGTTTTGTGTTTTTATAGCCGGCCCTTCGTTTGGCCTGTCACTATTCGATAAATTAGTTTTCAAATAAATAAGTAGTCATTTAATGGATCAAATCGAACCGCTGTATCGTTTTGGTTTTGTAGTACCCTTATATTAAGCACTCATTTAGTTATCATGTCATCTACTTTATGAGATCAAATTAAATTTTTATTTTTATATTTTTTATTATTTATTTATTTATTTATTTATTAATTTAATTCATTTATTTATTTATTTATTTATTTATTTATTTATTTATTTGTTTATTTATTTATTTTTTTTTTTATTTATTTATTTATTTATTATTTTTTTTATTTATATATCTATTTTTTATTAGTTTATTAATTTATTTGTTTATTTTTTATTATTTATTTATTAATTTATTTATTAATTTTTTTATTTATTTGTTTATTATTTAGTTTTTTATTTATTTATTTCTATTTATAACAATGAGATTAATAATTTAATTCTCGGTCTCGGATTTAGTAAAGTGCTTTTGTAAGTCCCTAAAAGGTTTTAACAGCTGTGGTTAAGGCACGCTCACGACTACGTTTTGGTTCGATTTTTTAATAAACCCTTCAGTAATGCAAAGGTTAACTTACCAAAAAGGAGCCACTCTGAGGTTACTCGAAATATGACTGGTCAAAATGTGGAGTATTTTATGTATGACAATTGACTAAGATCTGGAATAGCAACAACTAGCCTAGTCTAATTGACCATAGGAGGTCTACTCGTGGAATAGTTAAATGTAGGAGTGGTTCTATTTCAATGACAAATCATTGTTAAAAAAGACAGCTTGTGACTAGTACGGGAGTAGTTGGATAGCAGTTGGGATTACTGCAGGATATGCGAAAGTTCGTGTTTACGTATTATTTACAACGATCCTAATTTTATTCAAGCAGAATTTATACGAAGCCGTGCGGTTCTTCAGCAGAATGGTTGTTTTAATCAAAGCTGTTTTTTTTTTAACTTCCACAAGCTTCTTGAGAGAGGCCAATGATATAAAAATATCCAAAAATTGTTTCGCCGGATCATGTTTTGCTGTTGTTCAACTCAAGCGATGGAGTACCGACAGCTTTAAGACTCAATATAAACTCACATAGTGAGGCAACAGGTGGTTATGTTAGAATGCAACCATTGGCAACCAAAACGTTCCCATGGCAACTGAATGTGGTATAAACAAAAAAAAATTCCATTTCTTCGATGACGCTTGGAGTGAAAAAGTTAAACTTTCCCCAATATTTAATATTAATTTAAAATGCAATTAAAAACTCAAATCTGCAAGAAGCCGAGTTCTACCAACGCGACCGACTTAAGGAGCACAACAGACGGCTCAAGTCAAAGGAAGTCCGATGGAACTCAAGCGCAACAGACCGAAATTGTGCCGCTGAGTTGTGTTGACTGGAGCAGCAATGAGGAGGTCTTTTACGTAAGGTAAATCCATTGGAGTCGTGGTGGGAAGGGAGATTTAATTTTTAATTAATAAAAAAATAAAAAAAATTCCCAGCGATGATCGTCAGATTTACAAATGGAGTACCGTTTCGCGGGATTCGGTGGAGGTGGCAAAACTTCCCGATGACTTTATGCCCACAGACTTGGATTGGCTTCTGTTGGGCGGACGGAATAGTGGCGGTGGCAAGGGCAGCGATACTTTGCTCGTTTCCAGTAATGACGGACGTTTCATCATATTGAATAAAAGTGCACGCGTGGAGCGTAATGTGTCGGCACATTCAGCGGCAATATCCTCGGGGCGATGGAGTCCCGATGCAGCTGGCTTACTCACTGGTTTGTGAATGCTTGGGTTCAAGAATTGGCTTCTATTCAGTAAGAGTTTTTCGAATTTTCCAGCTGGCGAAGATGGTGTCATTAAGATTTGGTCACGTTCTGGTATGCTGCGTTCCACAGTCGTACAAAGTGATGATCCGATACGTTGTGCTCGCTGGGCGCCGAATTCGACTTCGCTGGTTTTCAGTCAAGGAGGACATATATCTGTTAAGCCATTGGCGGCGAATAGTAAACTTACGAGGGTAAATTCGAAAGTTTGCAATTGAGATAAAAACCAATGATTTTCATCTTCAAAATGATGTCAATTCAGTGGCGCGCTCATGATGGCATGGTTCTCTCCCTCTGCTGGTCGATGAGGTCAAATATTATTGCAACGGGTGGCGAGGATTTTCGCTTCAAGCTGTGGGATCCACAAGGAGCAAATCTCTTTACGAGCGCTGCCGAGGAATATGCGATAACTTCAGTAGCCTTCAATCCCGAGAAGGATTTGCTCTTGGTGGGATCCTTTAACACTTTAAAGCTCTGCTCAAATGCCGGTGTAAGATTCAAAAAACAATATATCTGAATATTTTCATTTACAATGTACAATCTCTATGCTGTGCTCTCTAGTGGACCTACAGCAGCACACGATTCAACGAACCGATTGTAGGCTCATTTTATACCACGTCATGGTCGCCTGACGGTACTCAAGTCGCTTGTGGGACTGCCACTGGCAATCTCATTGTTGGCTATGTTGTCGGAAAGGAATTGATTTCAAGGAATCTGAAGGCGATAAGTACGGGAAAGAAATCCCTTATCCTGCAGGATATCGTCAATGGCACAAGCGATGAATTGGAATTTTCAGAGCGGATCATTAACTTTGGACTGGGCTATGGCCATTTAGTTGTGGCAACGTCCAATCAGATTCACATCTACAATGAAAAGTATATAAATACTCCAATCATTGTGGACGGACGAAGTGACGTGCGCGTCATTGAATTGGGCAAGAAGTTAGAACAACTGTATAAAGTGGAATATGAAATCAGGAAATTAATGGATAAATAATTCACAGGTTCTTTTTGATCCTCGATTCAAGTTCGATTTGGGTTTATACATTCACTGGTCGCTTACATTTAAGTCCACGCTATCCAGGCTATCAAGCGCAAATACCTCTGCTTAATTGGCGTTGTCTATCATTGGGCCTGGATGTTCTAGCCATTGTGGATATCTCGGATAGCACAAGTCTGAAATTTTCCTACTGCTTTTCTTTGGTTTTTTTTATAATGAAATTTTTTCCCATTTTCATTTCAGTGCTCCATTTGTTCGATCTCATTCCGGGCGCTTCACGTCAGTACGAGCCAAAAACACTGCGTTCGAAAACCCAAATCTCCGAGGTCGCAGCCTGCCGGTCGGGCAGTGCCGATACTCAATTCGTTGTTTTTATAGACGTTAATCGGGATCTTTATATAGCCGAGACACGCAGTCTGAATGCGATAAACGATCGCAATGGAAATGGCAACATCGAAAGTGAGGAGGTCTATAAAATTGGTACCCAAGTAACGACTGTTATGTGGGCAAGCGAGACGAATATATTGGTGGGTGTTCACGATGAAAGCTTTAGCATTTGGTACTGCCCTGGAGAGGGTGCAAACGATCCGACGATAATATCGTTAACAACGATGACCGTTGATACGGCGTGAGTGCCCTTACACTGAGTTCAATTAACTTCATAATATTTGATTTATATATATACATTTTGTTTTAGAGACCTCGGTAAATATGTCGCCATCGAATCCTTTGAGGATGGGATCATTTCTTTTCGTTCGTCTGGCGCCTTACTTTCTGTGAACGCGAACATCTATTGCGAAGTGATGCATCGTGCCCTTATTGATGGACAGTGGCAAAAGGCGTTACAGATATGCCGTATGGCACAAAATAATTACCTCTGGGGTACATTGGCAGCGATAGCGATGCGAAAGAATCAACTCGAAATCAGTGAGGAAGCCTACGCGGCGACTTTGCAATGCGATAAGGTCTTCTATCTGCAATACATTAAGGTAAGGAGTGGCAGGCACAAAATGTGACCTGAGATTTATTTGAATTTCATAATATTTTTTTTTTTTTCGTACGTCAGTCCCAAGAGGCTTCAAGTCCCGAGCAGATGGCTGAACATGCCTTAATGTTTGGTCGAATTGTTGAGGCTGAAACTATATTAATACATAATAAAAAGTATACCTATGCTATCAACTTATGCCTACGCATGCACCGTTGGCATCAGGCACTGGAAATAGCACAAAAGCACGAGCCGACCATGTTGGATACGGTTCTGACACAACGTAAGAAATATTTAGCCGCTCTCAAAAGAGACGAATGGGACGAGGTGTTTTTACCATTCATGGCTAAGGAAAACGACAATAGTGAATGAAATATTTTTTTTATACATAATATATATATGTTCTAATATGCCTATTTTTTTTTATCTTTTTTTATTTTTTTTTTATTTTTTTTTTTTTATATTTTTTTAATATTTTTATTTTTTTATTTTTTTTTTATTTTTTTTATATTTTTTTTTAATTTTTTAATTATTTTAATTTTTTTTATTTTTTTATTTATTAAATTTTTTTTTTATTATTTTTTTTAGATTTATTTTGTTTATTTTTTATTTTTTTTTTAGATTTTTTTTTTTTATCAAATATTACTCACATATGTATTACAAAAAATAGTTTCAATAAGCTGGACTTATCATGGGCTTGCCCTCCAATTGATTAAGAATATTATTAGCAGCAACCATGCCCATTTCGGTCGTAGTTTTCCACGTTTGTGTGCCGATGTGTGGCAGAATGACTGAAAATATTAAAAAACAATTTTTTTTAACGTGTTACCTTCATTTAATGCCCGGCAGTGTTCATTCGTTCGTTTGGAGAAAATCAAAAAAAAATTGTTGCATACTTTGAGGCATGTCGGGAAGATCGGTTTGTCGCAAGCTATTCGATTTATAAATTGTAATGAAAGGCTAATATTTTCGTACGCACCCAAATTGTTAAGCTGCAAAAGCGGATCAGAAGCTGGAAGAGGCTCCGGCGTTGTAACGTCCAAGCCAGCTGCTGTTATAACACCCGACTTCAGTGCATCGCATAAGGCCGATTGATCAACGAGACCTACATTATAAAAAGAATAGCTTCAATTGCAAGTAAAATTAAATGTTCCTCATTTCAAGACTGACCGCCGCGCGCCACATTGACAAATACCGAGGTCGGCTTCATTTTATGAAACGCGGCTGCATTGAAGATTCCTTTTGTCTCTTTGGTCAGCGGGGCAGCGACTATCAGGAAATCGCTTTCCTCGAGCAACTGATCGAAAGGTACATGCGTCGCTCTAAATTCGCTGTCGTTTGTTTTACGGGAACGTGTCGTGTAAATGAATCTGGCAACATCCCAGGTTTGTAGACGCTTTGCAATCGCCTGGCCGATTCCTCCAAAGCCAAAGAAACCAACGACGGAATCGCGTACCTCTAGCCCCATCAGGCGATTTATTCGCTCCGTTTTCCAAAGTGAACTGAAAAAAATCGAAATTCCATTTAAGTAACGGAACTCAAGTCAGAGCTTTGATGCGAACTTTTTAGTGTTGGAGTAGCTTCTATAAAAATCGGATACTGTGCAAGCGAGATAGCGCATATTTCATGGTGAGCAGCTGATTTTGTTTACGTTTTGAAAATAAATTATAATTGATATCACAGGCCGACACAGATTTTGGTGCCGACGGTTTTGAAACTGATTTAGAATATTTGGACTCAGGTGATTTCAAAAATGCCGTCGGTTTTTCTCTATCAGCTCTAGTTAAAGAGATATAGGCAAAATATGATTTTTTCGACTTTGATATACTTAACTGCCATCAACTCGGTTGCTTATATTTATACTTCAAATTTTTTTACAGGAGTGAGAAGCGAAAAGACAGGTCTTATAACAAATGTAAATTGTTTTCTTGGTTTGTAAGAGTTTATTGGAAATTTTCCAATTCGAAACTGAAAATGTTAGTTTTCCCCCCAAAATTTTCAACTTTGAACCCTTTTTTACCCCATTTTCTTCAGTGCAACTCCTCCAAATTGGCATATTTTTGAAAAACACATTTAATTGACTATAAAATGGTGTATAAATATTGATAAGTTCTTGAAAATTGCCGAAGCTATTCAAAGTTTTGAAAAAAAAGAAGAGATTCGATGTAAAGTTTATAAGAAAAACACAAGTTAGCTCTGCAACGTATTTAGTTACATAGTTTTTAGTATTGTACATGAAGAAATTGCCTTTTAAGTGATTTTCTTCAAGGAACGTTTTTTGGGAAATCGCGCATAATTCCCCAGCAATAGTCTGCCATCATACGAATGTCCCATCTCCCTTGATACCTTTTCTCCATTGTTTTAATATCCTGGTGGAAGCGTTATCCATGTTCTTCGCTGAGATCTCCTAGGTTATGTTGAAAGTGATCTATATTACTATGGAGGTAGTGTACTTTATGCTCATGTTGCAGCCTAAATTTTTAAAGTTCAGGAGCATTCCTTCAACTAATTCTTTGTAGTTGTCAGTCTTGTTATTTCCGAGGAAACTTTTTACTACTGCTACAAAAGATTTCCAGGCTAATTTTTCTAATTCAGTCATAGATGCCATAAAAATTATGGAGTCTTTAATTAGCTGAATTAGATTTGGGGCCCATCAAAAATGCCTGCTTTTAGTTTTTCAGTGCTTAATCCAGGAAATTTTTGGCAAACAAATTGAAAACAATGACCATTTGTATGCAGAGCTGATAAATTTAAAAAGCTGCTATCGATGAATCGTTCGCTACTTGCAGAGCAAACTTGTGTTTTTCTTATAAACTTTACTTCGAATCTCTTCTTTTTTTTCAAAACTTTGAATAGCTTCGGCAATTTTCAAGAACTTATCAATATTTATACACCATTTTATAGTCAATTAAATGTGTTTTTCAAAAATATGCCAATTTGGAGGCGTTGCACTGAAGAAAATGGGGTAAAAAAGGGTTCAAAGTTGAAAATTTTGGGGGGAAAACTAACATTTTCAGTTTCGAATTGGAAAATTTCCAATAAACTCTTACAAACCAAGAAAACAATTTACATTTGTTATAAGACCTGTCTTTTCGCTTCTCACTCCTGTAAAAAAATTTGAAGTATAAATATAAGCAACCGAGTTGATGGCAGTTAAGTATATCAAAGTCGAAAAAAACATATTTTGCCTATATCTCTTTAACTAGAGCTGATAGAGAAAAACCGACGGCATTTTTGAAATCACCTAAGTCCAAATATTCTAAATACGTTTCAAAAACTTGCGCACCAAACAAAAAGTGTATTTTTGTCGGCCTGTGTATTCAGCGCGATTCAAATTCAATAAAATATTTGATTAAAGTGAGTAAAAAAAAAAATGAGTAAAAAAAAGATCGATTGCGATGGGTTCGATATTGAATTTCATACTTATCGATATCGCGTCGGCCAGCATGGAAGAATCGACCGGCTGCAATCATCAGTGCGATGGCCAAATCTGCAACGGCATTTTTTGTTACGCTCGGCGTATGACCCAATGGCATTTTCCGGCACTTGAACGCTTCCAGATCAACGTAATCGATCCCGGACGACATTGTACTAACGGCCTTTAATTGTTCGCCGGCAGCATCGAGTATCTCGCCGTCCAGAGATTGATAGTGCGCCCAGAAGATTGCATCGACGCCGGGCAATTTCTGGAGTATCTCGGCCCGGGAGGGGGGAACACTCTGACAGATTAATGTCTCGCAGCCGCGATTTCGAAGATAATCGAGAACTGGTGCGGGCACTTCGGGATGGGAGACAAGAATTTTAAAGGCACGACGCGCCGCAGCCATTTGTATTTCAACGTTTCGCGCCGCCGAATCGAACTGAACGGGATTTCGTTTGCCAGAGCAAAAAGCACAAGCTGAAAGCTTTTTTTTGTGGAGCACGAAAGCCATATTGATGAAAGCGTAACCAGCAAGCTCAGCCGTTTGGAAGTTCTGCGTATTCAGAGTGAATGTTTTTTTTTTTTTCTATTGACTCAACTTTTAGTCAAAGGGTTGGGTTAGCCGAGCGCGGCCCCCTAAAAGGTATTTTAAAGTTTCGTTGGTTTTTGGATAGATTTTTTAAATGAAAAAAAAAAAAATTGTTTTTTGAAGTATTTTTACGAGCAACCAAAAAGTACCCTGCAGTAATTCCAACTGCTCCCGTACTAATCACAAAAATACCAGCACTACCTGCCTTTTAATATGTCAGACAATGCTTTAAACTGTCTTTTTAACATTGAGTTGTCATTAAAAAATAACCACTCTCATATTTAACTACTCCACGAGTAGACCTTATGTGGTCAATAGGAGTTCAATTGTCCCATAATGACCAGTTGTTCTTATTTTTCAACTACACTTTTTCTAGACTACTTGTTACTACTCAATGTCTAGTCGATTCTCATGCATAAAATACTACTATACATTTCAACTAGTCACATTTCAAGTAACCTGAGACTACTTCTTTTTGGTAAATGGACCTCTTCATTACTGCAGGGGAGTCATAAAAACTGGAATACTCTGAAAAAAATTATTTATTATTTATTTTATTATAAAATAAAGATATTAGATCTTAAATACTACACAATATTTAATTAGGAGCTCTAGCCCTGGGTCATTGGCTTTATTTTTTATTTTGTTTTTTGTAAAGAAAACTTTTCTCAGTGTAAAGTCAACAAAATTTTTTTTTGGTTTATTCATTTTATGAACAATCAGTAGCCATTTGTATCATCTTTCCATCTATCTAGTTTTCGAGTTATAAAATTTTGAAAATCGAAATGTCTTACCAAAAAGGGATTTTTCAAGGATGATTCAATGACCCTGCGCAATAGAAAACTAAAAATTGGTTTCTACAGTATTTTAAGGTATCACCTATCTACACCTATATATCAATTTCTTCTTCTTGCGTGTTCAAGTTTCCTGGCCTATCCCGGGGTCCGCAAAACACGGCCAGTTCCTCCATTTCGTTCTCTCAGTTGCATCATCCGACGTAAGTCCTACAACCTCTAGGTCCCATTATATTGTGTCCATCCAACGCTGTTTCGGATGCCCTTGTTGTCTGCAACCTCTGTATTTAGTGCCCTTTTTTGCCAAGCTGTCCTAATTTGCTCTCAGGACGTGTCCATACTAGCGTAGCCTTCCTTTCCGCACTTTCCCAATAATTGGAGCAGCTCCATAAAGGGAACGAATGTCTACGTTTAGAACATGATCAAGACGAGTCAATCTGGTTATCCAGCGGAGTATCTTTGATTCCATAACACTCAAACCTTCTTTCTGCTACTTCTGACAAGGGTAGACACTCAGAACCGTGAGGAGCGACAGGCCTGATGACTGTGCGGTAAATTTTGGATTTTAAGCGGTCGCTTATCTTTTGATCGCGCATAACTCCAGTCGTTGAACGCCACTTTAGCCAAGCAGCGTTAACATTCTGAGTAACTTCACAAGCCGTCTTCCAGTCAGTCTATTGTAGAAATCAACAAGCCTTAAAAATCTCGTTCAACGCGACGATTGCCTTCCTGACCCGGTAAGACCATTTAAAAATTTCCAAGGCTCAAAGAAAGGTCGAGGTACGACGACAAATGTAAAAAGACTTATTTTTTAGTTGAGCGTTAATTTTTAATCATATTTTAGTAAATATTTTAACCCTTTCACGGACATAAATTCAACGACTTTTGGGATTTACTATTTACAACATTGTCCATCCATGTATGCATAGATTTCATAGATTTTACGGAGACTAGTTCGTCCCTTATGCATTAAAGAGTTAAGAGACTTTATATTTTCAACAGAATTATGAATTAAAAGTAGGGCCCTAAGGCCACAAGTGGAGAATTTAAAAAAAAAAGCAAATTTATCAACGAATAAAACTCATTCGATTGGAAAGATCAGCGCGAGCTTTCGACCGGAATTATTTCGAAGGATAAAATGAGGATGAAGTTAGCTCAGTAGACAGGTGCAGGCAGTGGTTTCCCAGCTAAGCCCTGAAGTATATTATTGGCTGCCAAGACTGCCATGGCGGCCCGAGTGCGTCCAGTTGCTGAAGCGATATGCGGCGTTACGACTAATTTAAGGAGAGAAAAAATTGTTTTTTTTTAAAACTAAAATGCTTACGACTACAACGAAATTGACATACCATAATTCGGTAATTTCAAAATAGGATCATCGGCAGGCAGGGGCTCAGGATCAGTAACATCGACGCCTGCAGCGAAAATCTTATTCGTCTTGAGTGCTTCGTACAAGTCGGCCTGGTTTACAATTGCTATCGTCGGGAGGAAATAATTTTTTGATTCAAATTTTTGTTTTTTTTTGTTGTTGTTTTGATCACTTACGTCCTCTAGCGATGTTAATGAAAACGGCATTTTTCTTCATCTTCGAAAATGCGGATGTATTGAAAACACCCCTAGTCTCGTCGGACAACGGAGCGGCAACGAAAACTATATCACTGCTCGAAAGCATCGTCGAAAAGTCGACCTTTCTTGCATTCAATTTCTTTTCGAGTTCAGCATCGATGGGCTTACGCGTCGTATAGAGTATCTCGGCGATGTCGAAACCAGCCAAACGCTTAGCTATCGTCTTACCGATCCTACCAAGACCGAAAAACCCAACTGTCGAGCCACTTATATCTTGTCCCAACATCCAGTTTAAGCGTTTAGTCTCCCAATTGGAGCTACATATGTATGCATATGAGAAATTGATTTTGAAGTTCATAGTCTCCTTTACCTTTCAATCTTCTGACGTCCTTCATGGAAACGCTTCGCTGCGGCGATCATCAATCCAATGGCTTGATCAGCGACAGCAGCACTTAGTACATTCGGTGTATTGCCGAGTGGAATTTTTCGCTTTTTTAACTCATCAACGTCGATATTATTGTAGCCAACCGAAAAAGTTGAAACCACTTTCAATTGTGGTCCAATTGCGTCCAAAATTATCGCATCCAATGGCTCATGAGTTGCCCAAAGTAATGCGTGCACACCATTGGCCTTCTCGATTATCTCTGTACGATTCGGTGTCAAGTTTTCACTGACAATCACATCAGCTGCTTTCGATAACAGTTCAATGGCTTCCCGCGGCACCTCTGGATGAGAAATAAACACTCGATATTTCTCCGAATTCGCCGATGAGAAAATTCCAAGGATGAAAATCGAAACAACTGCGAAATTCATATCGCCTCAAATCTGTTACAGCGATCGTTGAGATTGTTGCTGTCTGCAGCAGGTTTCCGAACCAACTGTCATTCAAGAACTTTAATTTCCAAATCGAAGCCTAAATTCAATTCGTTCTAAATTTGGAAAACCGGTTTGACCTTGCGTTCTATGATTCGTTCATGATAAAGAATATGAAAGGGAACTCAATTACACCGACCGAACACTGAGAAAAAAATGTTTGACGCCTTTTAATGATTTAAAAGAAATATGTATATGTACATTAGGGTGTCCCATAAAAAAATTTTTTTTTTTGGAACATTAGGTTTCTGAAAGCTTATATGCTAAAATATTTTTGAGAATTTTTTCAGAATTTTTGCAAAAAGTTTAGAGGTCGTTCAACGCGGTTTTTCAAAACCGGCGCTTTTTTTCCTCAGTTTTTGGTCATAGCTTTTTTATATGGAATGTCTTTCAACATATTTAAGCACTTATCGGTAGAAAAACATCCAAACCTTATTTCCATAAACATAAACTACAAAATATACCTTTATTTTATGCCGCTAAGCGTCATCAATTGCACTTTTTTCCAATAAAACTGGGCGCCAGAAAACAAGAATGCTTCATAATTTCCAAATTTTATATGAAAAGGGTTGAAAGTAATGATGCAGCTTTTAGCATATAAGCTTTCTACTATGAGATTCGAAAAAAAAAATTTATTTTGGGACACCCTAATGAACATAAATACATATATGAGGAAGAGATTAAAAAGTCATTAAATACATTTAAAGTGTGAAAAAGAAAGCCGTTTTAATTCCACGTGGGATAACAAATACCGAACAAAAAAAAAAAATAAGTACTACTCAATACACTTTGAATTTCAATCTAGAAGGCCGGCGCAAGCATCGGCTCGCCTGCCAATCCGCACAACACATTATGAGCCCCAAGGACTGCCATTTCCGTGCGAGTTCGCCCTGTCGCAGAGCCAAGATGCGGAATAATTACTATGCAAAGAAAAATTGAAATTAGAAAATCTTATAATGGAAACGATCCGGAGCTTTACTCACCACAATTCGGTAAACTCAAAAGAGGATCATCGGCTGGCAAAGGCTCTGGTGTCATAACGTCAAGGCCAGCTGCGAAAATTTCGTTTGTTTTTAGGGCATGGAACAAATCGGGTTGATTTATTATTTCTGAAACATGGATAAGGATTCATAGTGAAAAACATATTGTATAAATCGATATAGTTTAGAAGGGAAGAACTTACGGCCCCGGCCGACATTCACGAGTACCGCTGTCGACTTCATTTTCTTAAAGACTTCAGCATTAAAGATCTCTCGAGTCTCGGGAGTCAAAGGCGCCACAATGAATATAATATCACTCTCACAGACCATTGTATTGAAGTCGACATGTCTAGCGTTATATTGCTTTTCGATTTCCTCATCCACACGCCTTCGTGTGTTGTATAATATTTCCTCAATTTTAAATCCCGCCAGACGCTGTGCGATTTCCTGAGCAATGCCACCGAAACCGAAGAATCCTACTTTTGAATCTCGTATTTCCTGGCCCCACATCCATTGAATGGTGCTAGTAACCCAATTAGAGCTGGGAAAAGAAAAAAAAAAGGATTTAATTGGAGAATTTTGAATTCGCCCCCCCCCAACTCACCACTCGATTTTGCGACGTCCCTCATGAAAACGGCGCGCCGCCGAAAGCATCAATCCGATGGCGATATCAGCAACAGCTGCATTCAATACTGTCGGTGTATAGCCCAATGGGATTTTCCGGCGCTTGAACTCTTTCACGTCAACGTAATCGATGCCAGCCGACATTGTTGACACGGACTTGAGTTGTGGACCAACGGCATCCAGAATTCAGATTCAATGGCAGGAGTCCGACCCAAAAGAGTCCATCGACTCCCGGACATTTTTGCAAAATTTCATCACGCGACGGCGGTACGGACTCACAAACCGTTACACAACATGACCGCGCTAGTAGATCTAAGGCATCTTTTGGTACTTCGGGATGAGTAACAAGGACCTTTGGCTTCGGCTCCGACATGCTGTGGTCTGGAATGACAAAAAAAAAAAAAAAAAGAAGAAATATTTTGATTGGAGTTTTTTTTTTTTAATTGGAACCTTCAGATAGGCTAGACGTACGCACTGCTTGCAGTATTGTCTCCTTAAGTGGTCTTATATAACCCAATGGCTTTACTTTCCGAAGCATTTTCGTAAGATAGAAAAATCTCAATAATTCTCTTCTTATCTTATTTTGTCTGTTTTTTCTTTAGTTTTATTTTTTCTCTTTTTTTATTTAAAACAAAAATTTAGCAGTCGTCGTCTATCGCAAGATATGAAAATAAAGATTGAAGATTAAGACTACTTAATCAAAAATCTTACAGGTAGTTAGAAGGACTTGAATAATGTTTGTCAATAATGGAAATTATGAGTCCGGCGCGAGAAGATATTCGCTTAGCAACTGAGCTTGTCAGCAGTAAGAGAATAAAGCTTTCAAGGTAATTTAATAATTGTTTAACTCTTCAATTCCCAATGTCACCTCAGTGTAGGTGAGAGAGGTTTGTGCCCTGATTATGTATGACAACTATACTCAAACTAGTTGTAACATGAAGACTACTTGTTGTTTCGGTATTATTTTTATCAACTAGCTTAACAACTAGTTCGTTTTCAGTTGTATTGTAATTTTTTTTTAAATATTATGGAAGACAATTGTGGTACTCATGCAGCTTCGCAAATGCCTTCGCAACTTTTCCCATCGTAAATTTTCATATAAATTTTGACAGTTGTGTGACAAATTTCTCATTTCCCACAATTTGTGAAGCTGCATGAGTCCCACTAATGAATGTAATTTCTAGTTTTGAGAACTGTCAAAATCCTACAATATACTAGGGGTATTCACAAATGCGTGTTAAAAACGTTGGAAAGTCGGAAAATCGGAAAATTGCGACTTTTTAAAATTTTGTTAAGCTTTTTTTGTATCTTGCACAACTTTTTAAGCAGTTAAAATTTTCCGATTTCACGACTTTCCTATTTTCCGACGCTTTTGTGAATACCCCTACTAATTTTGGTTGTAAAACATAATCAGATAATGAATTTTAGTTGAGTTGTCTTCAAGTTGTCTAGACTAAAAAGGTTGTAAATACATAATCAGGGCATTAATTTTTTTTTTTTTTGCCATCTGAAATTACTTTACATTTTTATCAAATTTTCATTACTGTAGCTAAGGGTATTAGAAATTTTATTGTTTTTCCTGGCAATACAAGACAATCGCGAAAACATGCCGTGTCGCTTTTAGGTGGCTTCCCATGAAAGTCAAATGGGTTAAATATTTTTTATATTAAGGGTATTCCCTTAAAGGTGTATTTGCCTCGAAAACCTCGAAACCTCGAAAATTCACGAGCCTCGAAAATGACCGGTCAAATTTTGTATGAAAATTTTTACACGCCATTCGAAAACTTTCAAGTCAAATTGGTCGCGTATTTGGCTCGTATTTCGAAGCGTAAGTTGTAGTTTTGCCTAAACCAAAATTAAAACTACTAAATGCCCTACAATAAGAACACATTCTCAATACAAGTAACAGCTTAGTGTTATTTTTATACAAATCAACATTATAATAGTGAAAAATGATTTTGAAATCAAAATTATTTAGTTTAAGTATTTTCCTATGAGAAACGAGACTTACAGAATCAAAAAAATACGGAAAATAGCACTTTTTTTGCATACAATTTTTATATTACAAAATGAATCCCTGGCCGAACTGTCAAATTTTTAAATTCACAAACTATTCAAAGTTGCAAAAAAGGTGTGTTCCGAAAAGTGCCTTGTACTTTTTCGAGGTTTTCAGTTTTCATATTTTCATCTTTAAGGAATACCCTTATTAATTTATTATTTTTCATTATTTTACATTAACAGGTCGTACTTACTATATTATGTTTTGGATTTGAAGGGTTAATAATCCAAATTTGTCTTAATTACAGCATTTTATACACAACAACTAAAAAACAATATCCTCCATTAACTGTATGACTTTTATTAGTAATTAAGATCGAAATTGAATTTTATATGGTTTGAATAGATTTTCTTGATGATTGATTTATTCCCCTCTTCTTGCCTTCATCAACAGTTTTTTCAAGTATGTATAACTATTTTATACACTAATAGAATAGCGGTTACCTATCCTTACCTTATTCAATTCCGCTTCACCCTGAGTGCTCTCGGTTCAATGAAAGTCGAAGCTTTACTGAACTTTTTTGAAATTCATTTTTGAGAAGATCAAATCGACTCGTTTTTTATTCCGGGCTGCTCGTGATATCGCTCTCTTTTCTTCTCTCTCTCTCTCTCTCTCTCTCCTCTCTCATCTTTGTCCCTCTCTGTTTGCTTACATTTAATTGCCTACATACTTATAGATAATTGTCATTTTTCAAGCGCGCAATTGATAAGCATTTTTCACTAACGATAAGAAGAACTCTTTGAAGGAAAATTAAATCTCAGATAAAATAAAAATCCATGTCAAAAATTTAAAAGAATTGAAAAAAGAGTTTATTGTGATAAGAACAATGTTTCGATGCTTTTAAGCGGGAAATACTTAAAGGTGTATTTAAAAAAAAAATCCACTTCGGCCTGCACTCGTATTCAATTCGACCACATCACTCTATGAATACAAAATGCTGAAGTCATTTCGCGGCCATATCACGTAATTTCCGTTCCGTGCAACAATTTCCTCTAGCGACAACAATGCGGATATCTGTTGCAGTGGAATTCTGTTCCCCTGTTCCAATTGCGGACAAAACGCAGAGAACTGACGCGTCTGCGTCGCAAAGCTGTTGTCGTCGTCGGTCCACATGAGGCGGCGGCAGTAGTCACGGCGCACAGTGAATCGTGCGGGGCCAAAATGGGGGAAAAAATGGTGTAGGAAATTTGGAAAAACTTTATTGCAATCACACTGGAAAATACTTATCTCATTAGAGGTCTTAAAATATTTTTAGAGAAAATAAACCTCATCTTCTAGTGTTTTTAAACAGAGCGAAAAGACCACTTAAAAGACTCTGTAAATCAGATTAAAGCTTAGAAGATTTCTCTATAGCTTTTCTCCAAGAAAAGATCCGTCTAAATTTTATTGGGAATTTCTTTTCAATAAAATTAAGGTGATTCCTCGTAGAAATTAGAAGAAATTATTAAAAACAAAAAAAATTAGAGACGTTGCCTCACAATCCGATGTTGACGAGTTCAAATCCCCGCTGAGGCAAGCTTCGATTTTTCTTCTTCTTTTGTTAAAAATATAAAAATTTTAATACTTAATAATTAAAAAACTTGAGGAATAGTAAGCTTTCATCCGAACTTCACTTAATGGCTGGCAATTTGATTTCTCCTCCCTGAGTGGATTAAATTTTTCATTAAAATTTAAAATTTACTTGCTTATTTCAAGTCCCCCATTTTCCACGCCTTTTTTTCGCCTGGGCCCGGTATCGAACTCGATCCCTTCAAATTTCTGAGCGCACATGCTATCCACTACGCCACGGAGTGATCCCATTCGCGCGTACTTGATTTAATACTCAATATATACCTATGAACGTTCGAGAAAATCGAACTATTGACACCTCTTGTGAATGTAAAAGAATCCTTCGAACTCCCAAACCAATCCCCCCTCCATCCCCCGTGAGCACGGACCATGGCAAATTTCACTTCTCTACGACCATTCCATTTAATTTTTATCCAATAAATCTATGGAGTCGCAACACTGTGCGGCGGTAGCTCTCAGACGGAAACGTTGCGAATACGTAACCGTATCGTGGCGTGGTCGTAGAACATTTCCGCTCGACGTTCCGTTCGAATCGAATCGGAATTGGAATTGTGAATCGAATTGGAATGGAAGAAAAAAAGAAACCAAATGCAGAACAATTCTCGACAAGAATACCAACTGAGACCGATTGTCGACATGCCTCTCTGTCGGATGCATGGAAATGAATTGTCGTCATTCAGACGTCCAGGGGGACGAAAGACACTCACGCTACGCTCCGTGCCCGGATTTTTTGCGTAGGCGTTATGCATGGCAGTGGCGTAGTGAGATATTTCGGCGCCCTCGGAACAATGTGGGCCATAAATGAAAGAGCTTTATAAAAATGAAAATATGATTGGGAACCCGGCTGCGACTTCCGCCTTCTAATCCCCTTCTACTCTCACTGCGCCACTGATGCATGGGTCACTTGGGAAATCCACAACTGGTAAACTCAACAGGCAAACAGCAAACAACAGGAGTGCATGCTGCTTCGATTGATGATTTTTTAATTTTTGTTTTTGTTTTTGTTTTTGGAAACGGCATTCCGATTTCATTACGAGACTGAAAGGGCGCCACGAAGCTTTCTGATGAGAATCGACTAGATTAATGAGAATGAGAAAGTTTTTTTTTATATAAATTACTTAAAGACACAGTAGATATAGTAGATAATAGATATAGTAGATATAGATACATATATGTTTATGAGGAATAGGGGAAAATAAAATGTTTGAAAGCAATTTCCGCTTTCATTCGAATTGGAAAGGATAACATAGCACACGACTTAATTGCACACGAGTCCACAAAAATGTGCACACGGAGGTTGCAAAAAATCAAAGGCAATTTACACGGTCACAGTTTGTGGCCGCACCAATAAACTCTGATGACAGACTTTGATTAAACGAAAGGTCAAGGTACCGAATTTCAAGTAAATGAAGCGTAAGAATCGGCAAAGCTCTGCTCTCGACTGGGACGGGACGGGATGTCTCGCCGCCTTGTGTGTCTCGAGGAAATTGGGGAGGAAATTGCATGGCATTCGTTCAGCTGAATTCGCTTCTGGGGCGCGCCGTTGGAGCGTGAATTTTCATCGAAACTTCCAAAGAGCACGAACGTCAGCGAATTTTTTTTCTTCGATTTCTTTTTTTTTTTTTTGATTTTTTCTCCAACGTATTTCGCCGCTCCCCCGTCAAAGGCTTTTGTTTACATTTCTTGGAGCGTCGTCGTGGGTGGAGACAACATGTTGCACGCGTGCTGTGTCGCTAATGTCGTGTGGAGCTAAATTTAAACGACTCGCACAAGCAACCGAAGTGGGGAAATTGAAATTCAAATGGAAATGGAAATGGAAACAGAATCAACAACAACGGGAAAGAGCGACTTTTTTCCCGCCCATTCTGACTTCAATTGCATTTGGCATATTGGCTTTTTTGTGTTGTGTTGGCTGCGCGTTCGCGACAAACAACGGAATCGAGCGAAAAAACTACAAAAGCAGCAACAACAAAATCACACGCTTTTTTGTTCAAGAAGTTTTTACTTTATCTATCGTTTGTCTTCGGTTTGGCCCTTTTGCGCCCGCTCGAGTATTGCTGAAAGTTTCTGCTTTCCTGTTACTTCAACGCGATGCGTCATGTTGACTGACACAACTGAGACAGCTGTCAATCGGCAAAAGGCAACAACACCGAAATAAAATTCTCGTCTGTTGTCATCGTTTCCGTCCGCTCAAGTGACAAATTCTTTGACACATTGGAACACCACACAAAACAATGATGGACTTCCAATCGGTTTTCTATTTTCTTATGAAATAATACTTATTAAAAATAATTAATTATTTTCTTGGAAGGAACACCGAACACCTTAATGTCATCGGCCGAGTCATCGATTACGATTTTCGGTTTTTCAAATGCGATTTCTCGCGCTGTGGTGTTTGACAGCTTTTCTCGATACACTGTCATGCGCGGCGTCTTGTCATCGATGCGGTTAAGTTAACAAGCGAACAGGAATTTTAACTCCGTGCCTCAAGAGTATCTGTCATTTCGCATTTCAATGTGGCTTTCGCGCGCGTTAGCGCTTACCCGCCGCGCTCGTCTTCACTTCTCGTCGTCGTCCTCGTCGTCGGAGCATTCGAACAAATGCGAAAGTATTATGGATTTTCTCAGCAGGTACATACATATTCGTACATACTTATATGTGTGTATGTATTTAAGTAGCCTAGGAACAAATGAGAGCGCGCTAAAAGTATCTATCCGGTGCTCTGTATCAACGGAATATTTCGCTATACCAAGATTCCAACACAAAGCTTTGAAGAGAATGTGCCCAAATGTACATACCTACATATGTAAATATGTAGCTACATACGTTTGTATGTAAATGTTTGTAGGTGCTTTAGAAAGTATATTCCTAGCTATATGTAGATACGTTGTTACTTGCATTTCGCCGGCTCTGAAATCTCTTTTCTTTTGCTTTCATTGCAGATGAAAACGCTATGGGAAATTGTTGTTGCCTGCCGCCTGCCTTTTCCTTCTTCTAATGGATGAAAATTTTTTTGTTACGGTTCTTGCTGCGAATTTCTGATTTCTTCATAAAATTGTACAGACATTTCAAACATGGTGGACACACTGTAAAACTCAACGCCATAAGGTTCCATAAGGTAAGTTTCCTTGAAAATTCACTACGCGATATTTCTTTCAATAAATTTTTATAAATACATAGACAGGTATATTGCTTACAAATTTTTCCCATTTTTTCCTAATAAAATTCTCCCTCTAATTGCATATCTATTGGGGAAAAAAATAGTTCCTTGTAATAAACCTTTTCTTCAAACCAACTAAATCGACTCAAGGTAGTAAGTACTTAGAACTAAGTATAATTACAATCGTTTCTTCTCTGTCGCAGGGTCGAGTATTTTCCAAAATCGTCTTCTAGTTACCTTCATCGATATACATACATATGTACTATCCATCTAAAATCATATAATGAAAATTCCTTTCTAGCACTCCCTAGCTAAGAACGCCCTATACTAAGAACTATCCGAAGGAATTTTCCATTTCCTGCAATTACAGTGTATGACCAAGTGGCTGAGTGACTGCCTGACTGCACCTACTCAATAAACCGAAAATCGAAAACCCCGCCTCTCTCGCACATTCGTCTCGTCCCTTCGCCTTTTCAATGCAGCTTCGTATCGGTTCTCGTTTTTTTTTTTCTTTCTTTTTTTTTTGTGGCCGTTCTCGTCTTCAAATCCACATTTGGAAAGGTACCTAACGAAGTTGTTGCGATTCATCTCGTCTCGATTCGTTGGTTGGCAATTTGCAATGTTGCAAACGTTCGGGCAGGTCCCTCTTACACGATTAAATTGAATAGGCGCACAAAATCAGACAGCAAGTGCCCGACAAGGCCGAGCAATCGAGCGCTCGCTTAAAAAGCACCTACCTACGAGTAGAAACTTTTCGTCGTCATCGTCGTTGCTCCCTACGTACTAAGTTCTTTTTTTCTTTGTTTGTTTTTTTCGTGAGTGTACGCGTGCGAGCCAAGAAGAGAAAGAGTAGAGAGCAGTATGACACATTCGCGCGCTTGGAGCACCAGAATTGGCTGGGGCAAAATTAAAGCAAACAAAAACTGAGCCACTCAAACTATGGAGGATGGAGAAAGGCGAATTCGTGAGAGAGAGAGTGTGAGAGAAAAGAGAGAGGAATGCACTTTATAAGGTAGGAAAAAGCTTGTGAACATACAAATATATACACAAATAAACACACAACCGTATAGAATGTATCTCTAGAAATGCTCAATAGGCACCGTGTACATATGTACACATATAATTCGATGCACCTCGTTCTCTTAAAGCTTATACGGTTATACGTTTGGAAGCATATGGACTTGTGCACTCCAATTTGTCGGGAGCGAAATTGTGACCCATGTAAGCATGCCATAAAATTAATTTCCTCTGTGTAAATTGCATTGCACCGATTGCATTTATCTAGTACATACGTAGGTATCTCTTCGTGTCGCTGCAACACACCGTAAAATGTTCTCATTGCTTCATGTGTTTGTGTGTGAGTGTGTGTGTGACAAATGTGACTTGTTCGTTCTCCCCAATCAACACTGTGTACACCCTGAACACATTGTTCGGAAGGTTCTTTTGAGTGTGTCGAGACTCGAGAGCGCGCATGTTTTTCCCCCCCTCCAACAACGACGGCACAAAAAAACATTCTATATCTGCGGTAGCTTCGAACGTGTCGTGTAAATTACAAACTTCACACAGCCAGACACGCGACTGTCCGTCCATCCGCCCGTTCGTCCATCCATTCGCCCAACCAACCATCCATCCATCCATCCATCTATGTCTATTTGTCTGTGTTTCTGTTTTGTTGTTTCATTTTTGGTCTGCTAAGCTGGGCGTAACGAGCTCCCGATGACGTTCATGTGGAAATACAAAATGCATTACATGATTCGATACGAAACGAAACGATACGATGACTGGCTATGCTCGACGCGATGAGGAGTTAATTGAATACTAATTGCATTCCAATTTAATTAAACCTGTTTATGGTTATCATCGTTGGTTTTTTTATTACTATAAATCATGATCGATGTTGCCATAAATACACTCCCTTTGAAGGGCGATTTTTATCATCGAGAAGTTTTTTGTTTTGGAATTATCATCAAATTGTTTCGCTTATGTAACTCGAAGTGACGGATTTTCAAGGACACATTGAACAATGGAGCGTTACGCCATAAAACAGAATGCGTTTCATTCATATTTGATTAATTCGGTAATGTTAATCAGCCGTATTCTAAATGAAAATTCCCCGGGTAAAATGTAAAGACCTTTGTTTAAACCTTGTTTAAGATTTAACCTTTCTTAGTCAATTTTCGTACCCTGTAACCATAGTAAATGCAGTTCAGCATGACGCTTATAATTCTCATTTGGTTTGTAAAATCGGACACTTCAGACTCGCTGAATTTCTGAAGACTTTTCGAGACGTGATGAAGCAAGAACGTGCGTAAGTGATAATCATCATCACCGTGACCGTCATCATCATCGTCATCATCACCGTCATCATCACCGTCATCATCACCTTCACCACCATCATCACCGACATCATCACCGTCATCATCATCACCAACTGCACCATCAACACCATTATCACCATCATCACCATTATCACCACCATCAACAGCATCATCACGATTGTCATCACCATCATCAGCACCATCATCATCAACAACCGCACCATCAACACCATTATCACCATCAACATTATCAACACCATCATCACCACCATCTACATCATCATCACCATCATCATCACCATCATCATCATCATCATCATTACCAACCTCACCATCATCATCACCAACATCATCATCATAACCATCATCACGAACATCATCATCATCATCACCATAATCTCCATCATCGTCGATAGTTTCGATTATCGATAATTTTGACAATCGATAATTTTGATAATCGAAATATGAATTTTCGAGCGGGCTCGCCCTAATCTAAATTATGTCATTTTTAGGAACAAACCTCACTATCATCATCACCACCATGACCAACTTCACCATCATCATCACCATCATCACCAACATCATCATCACCATCATCATAACCATCATCATCACCATCATCATCATCGATAGTTTCGATTATCGATAATTTTGACAATCGATAATTTTGATAATCGAAATATAAATTTTCGAGCGGGCTCGCCCTAATCTAAATTATGTCATTTTTAGGAACCAACCTCACCATCATCATCACCACCATGACCAACTTCACCATCATCATCACCATCATCACCAACATCATCATCACCATCCTCATCATCACCATCCTCATCATCATCACCATCATCTCCATCATCACCATCATCATCGATAGTTTCGGTTATCGATAATTTTGACAATCGATTATTTTGATAATCGAAATATGAATTTTCGAGCGGCTCGCCCTAATCTAAATTATGTAATTTTTAGGAATCTGTCCATTTCAAAAAGAAGAAAGCCCTCTAACACCGCCAGCACCACCTTTTCCAATGCTAAAGTAAATGTCTATGAATCAAAACAATCGATAATCTTCAAAAAACATCGATGTTTTCAATAGTTTGAAACCATCAATAGTATCGATAGTGCTATCGATTGTTTCTCCAGCTCTACTTCTTAAAAGATTTGGCGGACCTAATGCTCATCACAAAATTGCCCTCATATTTTTTAAATGACAACCGTGACTGTCAGGTGATTGCAAGAAGTTAATGCGCATTGACAGTCTGGAGACCTGATTTGCATTAGCGGTTTTTAATTTCGTATTTCAACCCTAATCTGTTTATATGGTATAAGGGAACATGGGTTGCACAAAGGGATTTCCGGTCGTGGTGCTCTTATAGCCATAACACTAATAATGAACAATAATAGTGCCTTCAACCCAATTTCTAAGGAAATATTTTCGTAGAAATTATGATCGTCTAAAATATGTCTTCAAAATAGAATATAAGTCGTTGAAAGACACCAAATATTCCAGCAACGCCAATTTCGACCTTGGCAACATGTTGCGATACTTATCCTTTCGTAAAACCATTAGTAATTCTATTTACTAAAATAATCTCTATTTGCTCCAGCACTACTTTCATGTTGTTTTCTCTCTTTTCTTAAAACCCCTTGAAACGTGAACAAACCTTTTTGCATTTTTTGCCAAAATTATTTGACGCCACAATTTCAACTTTTGCTACAATAAAATTATGATTTTTATTTATTTTTTCTTTTAACTAGATGTAAATTAAAATTAGTAACTACAGCGCATAAAATAACGTCTAAATACGCTTCTCTTCATATTCTTTTCATTATGTTCTCTCTTTCATTTGTTTATTCGTTTCCCTGTTTTAAACATTTCAGACATTTTACAATCAGACCTTTTCAATTTCTTGTCATTTTCAAGGTAATATTAAAGGTGTTCTAAATAGTCAAAAGATTAAATATAGCTCAATTTTTATTTTTCTTTTTCTTCTCATTATTAATTAAAATTTTTTCTTTTGTTTTGTAACTTTAAATTTTTTTTTTTTTTTTAATTTAAATTTAATACACTATACACGCTTGAAACTTTTTACAGGAGAATAAGACTAAACACTTTCTAGTAAAATTCAAAATAATTCGAAAATATATATGCCTTCTTTTTAAAAGTTTTTTTATTTTTGAAGTCGATCAGCGCATTTCCAATCGAATGCTCCTCAGTAAAATAGAATATTTTGCTTAAAATGCGACAATTAAATATATATATATATATGTTTTTTAATAAATTTGAAGTTACATTTAAGATACATAGATACATATACATATATTATATACTCATATCGGATTGTTTTAAGAAATAATATCATTTTTGGCGCTTTTGTTAAAATGCATAAAAACACTTATAAAGAGACTTGATAAAAAGACGGGGGAAAAAAATTTTTTTAAATACATTTTTGGTTAGGAATGTTAAAAAAAACAACCTACAATATTCAAGAACAAAACAAAAAACAAAAACAAAAAAAAAAAACATTGACATAAGCTATCGAAAATTAGTCCAAAGGCATTTGAACATAAAGCGTAATTAGAGAGAAACGAGAACTCCTTAGGGTCTAAATTTACATTCACATACATAAATACAGTTAAAACACTATGAGCTGGAAGAGCTGAGCCGAGTCGAGCCGAGCGAGCCGCGCGGAGCCAGGACTACGGACTCGGCATTATTTTAACTCGCTGTGCTGGCCGTGACGCAGTTTGGCACGAGCATTCAAATACTCTGGATTCACATATTGTTTGTCATCGTCCAGTTCGGCGTCCTGCTGCCGTGCATGATCGTGCTTTTGTGCTCGCTCCATTATCACACGACTCAATTCGCTCTTCAGTCCCGATGTAGGTGAAGTGTCTTGCGTCTGTTGCTGCTGCAAGTTCTGTTTCTCTTTCTGCTTTTCATAGGCACGTTGCAGTTCCGACTTTTGGTTTAGCACTGTCTTACCACTAAATAGGAAACAAACAAACAAAAAACATATTCAACAATTAGGCCCTTCACAAAAACAAAAAAACAAAAAAAACAAAAACTACCCGAAGGACTCACATTTTCGTATTGAACTTGAGCTCTCGATGCAGTTCTTTGCGATCTGTCGACTCTAGGCACGGATTGATTAGCTTCTTTGGTAATATAAGTCCTTCAGAATCGGTTTGAACACCCGGTGGCGGTGACGACGACATCGACATCATATTCGTCGAATGTTCTATCCTGTCTCGATGATGCGATGGCGAATTGTCGCGACTTCCAGCTGCACTGCGACTCAGACTATCAGGTGGAGTCAAGCTGATGCCGCTATCTTCAGACGATGCCCGATCCAATGTCGAATATGAAAAGAAAAACAGATCAAAGAAGAAGACAGGAAAAAGAATTAATTACAAGTCAATGATTTATGGCAACAATGAACACAACAATGAAAATTTTTGAAAAGCGAATGGGGCAAGAAGCGCAGAAATTCATCATAAGCCGCAGAAAAAGATCACAGACCAAAAGACTGTGGCGGCCTGCACCTATTGTAAGTTCGAAGTAAGCAAAAAAAAAAATATATATATACATACTTATGAATATTGAAAGAGAGGAAAGAAAATAAGGAAAATATTGAAAGGAAAATAACTTTTGAGGTGAATGGAATTTACGACGATTGACTTTAAATGTCAGACAAAAGCAAAAGTTAATTGAACGAGAGGCGTTCTCCGGTCAGTCACCATAGTGGCTGACGCTGAAGATGATGGTGCACATGCGACTGGGATGGCCGAACGAATTACTGTGGATTTGATTGATGGATAGACTCCACACGAGTGTGTGTGTGTGTGTGTGTGTGTCTATAAAGGCGATGATGAGCTTATTAAGTCGCTTCAGCATAAATATCTTTATCTCCGAAAATTTATCAAAATGACAAAGAAAGCAAAAAGCTTCTCTCTTTGTTCGCTCGAAATCATTTTGCGAAATCTTGTACCGCTTTCTTTATATTCTTTCATTCTATGTATGTATAACTTGATATGCTTCTTAAATCACTTAAAGGTAACTCGTCGTATCTAGTCTCTCTATTATCATATTAACCCACTTGTTAGGGCCTCTCGTGAACTTTAACTGGAACGAATTGCACCGCAGAAGACTGGCGTCGGCTTCAAACGTTGGAGCTTCATACTTCGCTAACAAAGGGAATTCTATTGTCTTTATTTCCTTTGTCGTCACAATTTTCGCTAGAAAGCTTGACTAAAGTTCAAGCGACATGTTGCAAGACTAGTTTTGTTCTTTAATTAGAGAAGTTTTCTCTTCATGCTTTCTGAAGGCAATTTTTCGCGTATGAAACTTAAAAGTGGAATTTTTTTTTATATCAAACGCAGTGTTTTTTTTTTCCAAGGCACAAATTTCAATTTTATGCGTGGCCCCCAAGAGTGCACCAAAGAATATTTTCTTCTTTATGCTGAAGGAATTTCTTTTATTAAAAGAGGGCATAAAAATCTCCATAAAAATGGCTTTAAGGATTTTGCGGCTTTTTAGAAAAAAAAAGACGACAAATGGCAACATTCCAAAGAACAATTTCGCCTACTTAGACCAACCATCACAATAGCAAAAAAAAAAAAAAAAAATTGGTTTCCAAGTTCTATAAAACTAGGTACTTTTTTATTCAACGATTTCGAATTTAATTTAATTTATTTACTGTTGACTTTTTTGTTCTCAGTTTAACAATTTTAAATTTACTTTCCCTTTCGGCACAATCTTGCACCCATCTTCTGGTTGCACGACTTGAACAAATCGTTGAAGACACTTACAAGATTAAGAAACACTTCAGTTTTTTTTAATAACGATATCGTCGAAGACTTCATGGATGATTCTGCCTTGAACGAGGGATTTCCGAAAGGGTTGTCAACTATTATCTCTTTATTATCGTAACAATTCGTTCTGCCGGAGCTATCTCCCATTGTATTCAAAAAGTGCTTTTTGGGAAATCGTCTAATGAATGCCAGTTTTTCGAAAGGATAAGTACTGCAACATGTTGCCAAGGTCAAAATTGCTGTTGCTGGGATATTTGGTGTCATTCAATGACTTATATTCTATTTTGAAGACATAATTTAGACGAAATTTTTATTATTTTTCGAAAATATTTCTTTCGAAAAATTATAGAAGATATAAGGCAATAATATTGTTCATTATTAGTAACTTTTATGGCTAAAAGAGCACCATGACATGAAAGTCCTTTTGTGCAGCCCATGTTCCCTTAGAATAAGTTGAGACTACTTATGAATTTAGGTATTCCAATGGACTAGACACGAAAAGCATGGGGACCCAATATCCTTGCCCCTAAATCCGTAAGTTTAGTCACCAACAAAGCAGCTGAATATTGCAAATTCACAACAATTGGACTCCAAAAAAATATATTCAGCCCGATTCTAAATGTTCCCGATGGAAACACACTGGGATTGGAATACAAAATTTGTAAGAATTTCTAACATTTTTAAGCAAAGGTTTTCATATTTTCCCCATGGATTCTTCATTTAGAATAGGGCAGATTAATTTACCTAATAAGTCAATTATCAATTTAATTACGCGTCTTTTTTATGGCACTTAAGCTCGATGGGTCAACGTGTCCCTGAAATTCTGTCACTCACTGTTTCTAAAGAAATATAGAAAGTATGCTACATGGACAATTCTTTTTCGACAATCACAACAGCCGAACTCACAACGGCCGCACTCACTTTTTAAGTTTAAGCTCATAATAATTTAAAAAAAAAAAAGGATTTGATTCCGAAGGATTCAAAATTTTGGAATCGCTTAACAACAGTTAAGCACTGATATCACATAATTTCAGCTCACAATAATTGTGACG
Organism: Chlorops oryzae; assembly: GCA_020466095.1. Classification (NCBI taxonomy): domain Eukaryota; kingdom Metazoa; phylum Arthropoda; class Insecta; order Diptera; family Chloropidae; genus Chlorops; species Chlorops oryzae. The sequence goes on from CM035807.1 coordinate 105,508,550, forward strand.
GATGTATTGCCGTGCAAAAATAGAGGCGCAGAATTCTTTTCATTTAAAAAAATTATAAGATCCCGGGAGAAAAGTTTTACCCTAGAAACTGCTCTCATCCATTTAATTTTTTAATATTGTGATATACGGGAAGATAACTTCGGTCCGACGATTTGCAGGTCCTCTTTGAGTTAGCCCTTTAAAATGCGATTTCAATAGTAACCTACATACATACAATTAAGAAACGTGGTTTCTGTAGTTCGTCCTGTTCCTCTTAAGTCTTAGTTTTACAGGCATTGGCCATTTTCAATTCTTATTTTCCGAAATTTTGGGCCGTTATGAGGGAAAACCTCGAGCTTCTTTCGACAACATTGAAGAATGTTGCGGAAAGTAGTTTTAAAAAAAAATTGATAAATCTATGAACCTTTATCCTTTTCATGAAAACTCTTCATATTCACGTATCAAAGTTCGGCTTACTTTCGAAAATACTCATACGGTCCGCAATGTTCGCTGAAATTCGAGTGCTCTGCGTTCGCTGCATTTCGACCAAACAAAATTCCACAAATAAATTCAAATTGAATTAAATGACTCAATTGAAAAAATTCACAACACTTTCACACCGAAACGTGATATTATGAAAATTCGAGAAAAAATTTTTTGACGACTTTTTTCGACACAAAATTATTCGAAACGGCAACTGAAACCCGCGTAGAAAGCACCGCACCGAGCACATTAGAGAAAAAGGCAAAACAAATCGATTCAATTCAAATTCAAACGAATTAATTGAATTTAGCGTGTGTTTTTTTTTTTAGTGGGCAATTTAATTTCACTATTTTTCATTTATTTCAGCCCCTTTTCTGTTATTTTCCTTTCATTTATTTCGTTTTTTCGTAGCACTTCATGGAGAACAAAAGCTCTCATTGTTGATAAGCCGCTTAAGCCTTTGTCATCGACCACGTCTGGTGTTTGATTCTTTTGCTTTAGAATTGTGCGTGTTTTTTATTTTTCTAGCTATTCGGACGTTTTGTCCAAAGCCAACTGTCATTTGAAATGCTTTTCATTTTCTCGCCTTTTTCGTTACTTTTTCGTTACTTTTTATTGCGATTTCCATTCGAGAAAAAACACGCTGAATTTTTACGACGTCGACGACTGCGACAGTAAAGAGCAAGCAAAGTCGCTTCCAATCCAAACGTTGACCGACATTTTCCGTTCTAGTCACAGTCACAGACGAACGTTAGTTTTTCGCAATTTTTCCCAACTGTATTTTCTTTTGTTTTCTCTTCGAAATGTGTTACAAAAAAAAAGGAGTTAAAATAAAATGCGCTAAACTGTTTGTCTATTGCCAGTTACGAACTGTCTGACATTGCTCGACCGATTCTCGCCTACCTGCAGCAACTGACAGACAGACAGACAGACAGACATGCCATCGAGTGATACACGAACTTAGCTGCATAATGGGCTATAAAGCTGAGTTCTTTGCTTTCTTCGGTTGGGGTTTTTTTTTTTCAAATTTTCTTTTTGTGATTTCTTTAAATAGGCTCATGCACACATGCCTTATTGAGCATTGTGTTTGGCGCTGAGAGTTGGCAGCTGCGCTGGCTGCATTCGCAAAAATCGATAATGTTGCAGAAATTCGCCACATTATGCAATCGAAGCATGGTCAACGTGGGCGGTTGGGCGGTATGCTATGCATAGGTATGCAAAACACATGGACAAAGAGATGATGACCTACTTTTGTGTCAATGTTATATTGAAAACGAAAGGAGAAAATCCGGCTTTAAGATTCTTCTTTAAAAATTCCACTCATGATGATTAATGCAAATGTTTCGGTTCCTAAAGCAAGAGCAAAATCGAAATTTCTTTGCCTTCATATCACAATAAAAAAATAAAAAAAAACTCACACATTTACTGCGCAGGTATGACCTTAAGTGTCTACAAAGTTTGTACCATTTTGCAGTAAAAGCAGCCAGCAAACGTTTCAACGGATATCATAATATGTGGTTTTGTGCAACATTCTGGCGTAAAGGTGTTTAGAATACTTCGTCGACGTCTTCACATTAAGAGTTATTGCGCAAAAGTTTCCCTGAAATGATTGGCCATGTGCCAGAATCCATAGCCTTGATCCGCGACCGAAAAAAGGCCTACACTTCCTCGGAATTTAAATTTTCAGTTCATTTTTATAAGATAACCTATCTTCTCGTAGAGCTTTGAAAAACTATTAGAAAAACTAAATCTTTTAGAACAATTCTTTCTGGAAATAAACATTTATCCCGATTCTAAATGCTTTTACCCCTGGGAATTTGAAGAAAGTTCTCCCATTCTAAACATACTGGGAACATATACTTATAAAGAGATCAAGGATTTCGAACATTTCTAAGCCTATACAGTATCATCACATTCTTTCTTTTATTGACGCCTCCTTTTCCGAGGAGAAGAACTTCTTTCGGAAAAATTCCCGGAGAATATTCATTTAAAATAAGGCTCATTATTTAAAGCCTCAAATTATGGAACTATTCGCCATTCAGCTTCTTATAAAAATTCAAAAATATTCTACAAAATGCGTTCAATCAACTATTTCCCGTAAAGTCCTCGAAATTTCGATTAAAATAGAAACCATTAGAAACCATTTGAGGTTACTGTACCCAAACGAGGGCACTCAAATCCCTGATTGATCCCCTATTGAAGATCTCATTAAAGTTTTTTCAATTACCTTGGTTATTTTACCTGATTATACCAATGTTAAAATAAAACGATCAATATTACGCGAATGGTGTCCTTCTTTCGATAAAAAGTGTACATTTGTGTCACAAAAAACCCTGTAGAGGTAAGGCTCTTAGTTTGTTGGTGTTGGTCTTAGTTTTTTCTTATAAAAATGACTACTTTTGGGCGGTTTTTTTCATTTCATTTTTATAAATAACATGTCAGAATAACTTATAAAACGCAATTGATTTAATAACTTGTAACTCATATAAAACTGGGATCATATCGATTGCACTCAATTGAATGCAGCCCTATAATTTCATGAAGACAAATTTGTTTGTTTGTTATTTTCTTGTAATTTTGATTTATTTTTCTTATTTAAATATGGTATAAAGATAACTAAAAGAATTAATCAGTACTTTTTGTTTGGCCTCAAATGAGTTGAATTCTAAATTCTGCAACATGTTGCATAAATAGTCCTCAATTAGATCATGTTGCTATCGTTAAGAAAAGTAGTCTCGCAGGTTTCCGCAAGATCCTTTAAAATAATATCAAACATAGAAGTTTTTCACATTGTTTTTTAACCCTTGAACTATATTTTTTATTGATAATAACGATAATGACTAAATTGATATTGTCAATATTTCCCAATGGGCTATTTTGGTCAAGATTCTCTCAAATGCGACTGAAAAATATGATCCAATCCATTATTTTTTTCCCAACGTTTCGGCAGCCGTATTCCGCCTTCCTCAGGGGTACATGTTTATTTATTTTATATTATTTATATTATTTATTTATTTATTTATTTATTATTATTTATTTAAGTATTTATTTATTTATTCATTTGTGTATCTATTTATTTATTTATCTATCTATTTAGGGGTCGTTCAAGTATTACGTAAGCACCATTAGGGGAGGAGAGTGTTTCTGATTTGCTTATTTTCGCTATTTTTGATCGTTGTCTTTCAAGAGATTTGTGTGCCTTTTGCTGACAAGGAAAGAAAGGGGGTATCTATGTGATTGTAATAAATCTTCTTACGTTATACTTGAACTTCCTTTGCTTTTTTGCAGCACGTTCAATACAATTAAACTGAAAAATATCTTCACTGGCAAAAGCCTTATTGAAAAGGTTAAACAGTATTACATCCTTCGACCAGCTTCCCTCCAATAGTCATGTTATGTAATTGTCTATTTTAAAGTTCTCCCTTCGCTGAAGCCCGCAAAAGTTGTTTGTGTCAATTTCTATCCTGACAAGTCATAAAAAAAAGAACATCTACAAAGAAAAACTAAACAAAAGAAGAAAATTCATTAAATGCATGAAAAGCGCTTTTAGAAATTGTCATCCCGTAAAAATCCCATCCCAAGGATTTTATGTTTTTCCATTAAAGGAAAACATTGTTTAGGTTCGTCCCTTTTCAAGTAATTTCTCCGATTTTTATTATGTTTTTAATGAGAGTTCTCTGCAACAAAAGGGTATTTTATTGCGAAAGAGATGATGTAAGCTCGTCCATAAACAAACCCATTCGGCCTCTAATCTGAAATTTCCTTTTCAGTCCCATTCCAGCAGAACTAACTTCAATGTGACATTTTCAAGGACATTTCAATAAAATGTATATAACATCCATATACTGATTAAAGCACATACATATATTCACATGTGCATACTATATATCCTTTATACATCCTTCAAACTCTCGCCTTACTTTGGACAGATTTTCCGAACTCACTCATTGCCGGAGATGATTTTGAGTTTTGTTCTCGTCGCTCGTTGTTCGTTGTTCGTCGTGCGTTCGTGTAACATTTTGAGAAAAACCATGACCTAGATAATGCTGTCTACGAACAACAGCACCAGCAACAACAACAACAACAACAACTACAACAGAACATTAGTGTAGAATAATAAACGGAACCGAACCGAAGGATAGAAAATGGCGCCGAAAATTATAATCACAAATTGTGTGTATAAAAATTGTGCGAGGGAAATCGTATTAGCAGCAGCTTCCAGATGATTTCTGCTTTCCTGGGCCCAATTGGCTCCATAGAGAAAATGGCCGCCCGACAAATGCAGATGGCTATGCTTGAAGTTAAAAATCGAAGCACAAAAAAAACGGAAAACCCCTCAAAAGAGGTGCCACCAGCGGAAAAATATGTCGAGCAAAAGAGCTGCTGCTGCCGACGATGATGCCACTGAAGATTGTGCACAAAATAGAGAGACACTGTGCTAAAGCAGGAAAAAATGCTTACCGCTTTTTCACTCAAGTCGAAGGAAATTCACGATTTGACGAACGAATTTTTCTTCTTGAAAAAAAAAAAAAAAATATATAAAACATGCTGAAAGGAGGTTCCAATTTGCTTTGTTGAATTTTCCTCTGTTTCTAGGCACACTCCATGGTTGAGGAACGTGGTTAAGCACTCAAAGTTTGAAAATATGCTTTGAGCCACTTGTCGAAATGATTGAAACGCAAATGCGTTCTCGACTCTAACTCAAATACTCCGCCTCAATTTACTAGGCGACCAAAATCTCCAACGAGGATGCCTAAAATCCACACATAAAGGATAAATGTTTGGAAATTGTTCGGAGCCAGGCAAATGTGCGAGTGTTTCGATGTGAATGTGATTTTGTTTCTGAACATGAGTGTGTATTATTTTATAGTTTCGTGAAAGTCTCCGATGTCATAAAAACGCTCAAATTGTGGGACCGCAATCAGCTGGGAGAAGTCTAATAAGTTTGAATGATAACTGCTCGAATTATTTACCTAAGCCCCCTGACAATGAGGACGGGAGTGTAATTTATCTCAGTGAGAGATAGAACTCTTCTCGGAGAACATTCCAGGCTGAGCACTATAGGAAGGGGCAATAAGAGAAAACCTTTTCAAGTGTATGAACCATCAAGTTTAGTCAAGTCGAATGTCTCCGAAGGACTAAAATAAAAGGCTTCAAACAAGCAAACATGTTTCCAATGGTCCTTTATTTTCAGAAAAATCTTTAACGCTTCAATTTATGCTCAACTGCACACTTTTCGACGTCAAAATTACATCTGGGTTTTTTTTTTCTATTTTTCTCTATATTTTTTTTTTGGATACATATGTAGTTCTTTTTTCGTGAGGTTTTGTGTCGGAAAAGCTTATCGCACAACGAGACCAATTAATGGCGCCACAAAATTTCGAATCACGCCAAACAAAGCGTTCACTTGGCGACTTATCTCAGCGACTTTCGACTTCTTCACCCCTAATTATTGGCATTCCATAATTGGGGATGAATTCCTGTGTGCGCCGAACGAAACAGCGCATGTTGGAAAGGAAAAAGAAAATTACGAACAAAAAAAAAACCGAGTGAGAGAGCAACACTTGAATACCTTTTCCCAGACATGCTTGGAGCCCACGAATTCAGTTTTTTTTTTTTGTTTTTGTTGCTCTGTTTACTGTTGTTTTCATAGCAACGTGAGGTTCTTTTTTCATGCCGCCTAACGTCGCTGCTGTTGAATGTTGCACATTGATTTTTCGTTTCGTGACATAGCAACACGCTAGCACGAGCAGATGTTTCGGACCGATGTGACGTCAGCGGTTTAGCGAAAACATCGATAAATAGATTTCCCTGATTTTTCAACAGGATAACAGAAATGTAGCGTAAATGTACCGATTGATTTTATTTCACGCTGTTGTCACGTTTTCTATTTCTATTTCTCGGCCGTTTCTGCTAATGTTGCGCGCCAATGTTGCTAACAGAGCACATTAGCGTATGAGCAACGAATGAAGACGCGCAGCTGCATACGGCATGTAGGACGATCAACTTGAGATTTTTTTTGGTTGAAAACTATTTCAAATGGACTCGAATCGAATATATTTGAATGTTTAAAAGATTTAAGCGGATTTCAAGATGACTAACTGCTATTGTTTTGTTTTGATTTCGAACGGACGTGTGCGCTTAGAAAAAATATAAAAAAAAATTTTTTTAAATACTAAGCAAATGGGAATGAATGAAGCTTTAAAAATAACGATGATGACTGCGCGTTAAGTGATTTCGGGTTTTACTCATGCAAATGAATCTTTCGAAATATTTAAGAGGCTGCAATCGATTAAGCAGTCGTCAAGCTTGCGGTGTTAAGTCTTCATGGCGGAATTCACTTAATTTTCATTTTATTTGATAGTAGTTTTTTTTTTTTGCCTTATCGTTGTTCCCTCCATTATTTTCTGAAAATATCTTTGGCCAGGCGTGAGTGTATTTTTTGGCTTGGCTTGCAGGAAGTGCGTGCCACTGACTGTCTGGCTGCCGGTTCGAGAATGCCAGTTTTGCAGTTCGTCCGTCCGTTTGCAACATTTAAATCGATTGCACGTCATGTCTGCATGGCAAGCATTTGTCACAAGTGTGCGAGTTTCGCTTTAATGTTGTGGAAATAATTGTACGGCGATTGCTTTTCGTTTTTCGATCACGTTGCGAATTTGGAGGCAACCTGTTTAATGCTTCCAATAAAATATTTCCATCCGAAGACCATGTGAGCGCATTAGGGAAGCGCACTAAAGCGCGATTGTCAAACGAAAATGTTGCCGATAATTTTTTACAAGAAAGTAATTAAGTCAGTTTTGTTGTGACGGCAAACAGGGAAAGTCGGCATTTAACAAGGAAGTCATGAATTATTATTTTTTTTTTTTGAATATGTTTTCTTTTTTTTAATGGAACTCATAAATTTCCACAAATCATGACGTAAAAGGTGCAATAAAATATTTATTTCATCACAAATTAGACAGAAATGGGAGGAAACGCATAAATTTTTATTTGAAAATTTTATATTCGACTATCGTACGATAGAGAAGTCGGAAAAGTCCAGTCATTGCTTTAATTCAGACCTGTTAAATCCAATTTAAGATTGATTTCTTTAATTTAAGAGACTTTCAATTATTTTAAATTTATTGTTTCACTATTTGAGCAAACTCCTCCTTTTTTAATAGCGAACTAGTTGGTCCCTATTTTGATTGCAGTTTTTGGTCCCTTGGTTCGGAGATTGTTCACTGCAAGAATGCTTATGGAAGACAATAATTAATTTGTTACATATTTTGATAATGTATTCAAGCAAAGTTTGTGAAAACGAAATCCATAAGGAAAACACTTTTGCTGATTTATGTTTGGGCCTGCCGTCTGGAGTCACGTCAGAGCAATTTTTACGGATTTGCTGACCGCTGAGTCAAATTTCGGTCTACGTATTTATTTGGTTAATTTTTTTTACTAGTTTTTTTTACTATAGTTTTTATTAGTCCGAAGTAATTTTCTGATTGTCTAAATATTCAGCCCGATTCTGAATATTCCCGGGGAACGAGTTCCCGGGGAATTAACTTTTCTCGAGAGTAAAGTTCTCCTTTTTCAAATATTTGGGGGAGAAATTTGATGGGGATGGGTATTTGACCCATAGCCATAATTCGCTTTACCCTATCTGAAGTAAACCCAAGGTCAATTCAGGACCGAAGGAGTTTACTTACTGAAGTAAGCCCAAGAAATTCAGGATCAATAAGTTTATTTATAATATTTAATAATATAATTATTCGCCCAAATTTCCCGTCTCCTAATATCCAACAAAATTTCTAATAAGGAAAACTAAATAATGAAATAATGAAACTGTTGCCTACCTGCTTGATTCTTAAATGATTGCAGGTGGTTTTACATATACAACAGATATCTATGTGTATTGATGGTTATACCACACTATCTATTACAAAAAAGAGAATTTTAGTCTCGAGAAATGTAAATTCCCCGGGCATTCGTTCCCCGGAAATAATCAGAGTCGGGTTGATTAACAATTAATATGAAAAATTATTGATCTAAAGCTGAAATAAGTAAATTTCAAAAAAGGTTCAAGTGTCACTTAAAGGAAAAAAAAATAATCCTGATTATTTTAACGATTCTTTGGCAATCATTCCAATCCAATCATTATTTATATGCCATATACATATATATTAAATAATCATTAATAATAAATATTTAAAGCCAAAGAAAAGAAATCCATTTATTAATCATTAATTCAATAATCGTTTATTAACAGATTTGATCGTCGAGGCATACGGAAAATATTATCACACTTCTAACAGGGAATTTTAATGCTTTTGACAAAAAAAAATCGCATGCGATAAAAACGATGAAGAACATTCGCGAGTTCAATTGGTTAGTGCAATAAGATGCTGCGAGGCACAGTTGAGCTCCTGATTTGGAGAATTTTTGTAATTATTTTAAATAATCTTGATTCGATTTTGATAAAAAATCTTTTACAGGAAATTAATATCCATTTTCATTTGCTCGGACTGCGAGTTAATGTGCCACCAACTCAAGTTATCGATTTCAATAGGTCTTTATACACAAATATGTGATTCTATTGCAATATTTCTCTCTTCAACAAACGAATTAAATTTAAATTTGACCCAAATTTCTATGCCCTTTGGCAAATTTTTGTAATAAATTTTTATGAAAATATTTTCATTTCAAAAAGATAAAAAATATTCTATTATCACCTGCCCTTTTTCAAAGCATAACGTACAGAAGAGTGATCAATTTTCACAACAATAAAACAAAAAGGCACGCGCCTAAAATGAATTTCTAAAATTTACATTCCAACGATGGATGCGAAAAATTTTACACAAATATTTGCAACACAAAGAAAAAGTAGAAGAAAAAAAAAACTTTTGAGAAATGTTGATTGGAAGAAGTTTCTTTCTTTTTCTCGCATTAAATTATATCAATTCCGATTGCCGAAGGCGCTCTTTTAAGTGAAATTAATTCCATTACCCCAAATTATAATTTCCTTTCATTTTTCATTTCAGAATTTTGCTTTTCTGCTTGCAAAATTTCTAAATTGAATTACGGTGAGTGGAATTCGAAAGCTTGCTGAAAGCAATTTGGCAAGAGAACTTCATTATTCAAATTTGCAGATGGCCCAAGTCAAGGAGAATTTGTCTTTGGGAAAAGGTACTCAATTTCATCATTGAAAAGAAATTCTCGCATGATAGAATCACAGCCTTCTGAGAATAGGACGCAAAAAGGTAAGAGCCGAAATTTTTTTTGTTGATATGCAAATGACCATAAAATATGAAAATATCATTTTTCAATTCATGTTACACAGTCGCGAAGGCCCGCGGCTCCTTTCAAATCCTCCTGTAAGTGAAAAGGTCCCCCGGGGGATTTTTAATTTTCGAACTGAAACTGCTATTTTATTGTCCTTCTAAAACTATTAGTTCCATTGGGACCTTGCACTGAAAATTCAAGTAATCATTAATAAACATTCTTTCGAAAAATCGGGATAAAACAATAAATAATGCGCAATAAGTATGGACCTGGTCGTAAATTCCGGACTCTTTCCCATTCCATATAGAATTTTATTGCCGAATCAAATCATATCGAGGCAGTATGTATGTGTGTATATGTTGGAGTGGCTGCCACTTAGGCCTTATGCCGGCCCGTTGTGATTGCCACGAGTGGTTTTTCTTGTGTTTGTGTGAGTGTATAATATGCCTTTTTATGTAGTGTGCCCCCAACCATAAGGTTTTTTGAAAAACCAGTGCTAGGCTTGAACCATTACACTCCGTTTCGCCTGTGCCGGGAATCGAACCTCAGAGCCTGGGATCAAGAGCATAGCACGCATCCCCAACGCTATCCCAGAGCCTTAACAGAGGCAGTAAAAGGGTAAAAAGTTTGGAGTCCCCAAAGTACGCCAAATTTTGAAGGTTAAGAATTTAGTACACTGAGCGAACGTAACCATGATTTTTTTAAAAGGGCGCATTATTATTCACAGTCCTTTTGATTTTCGAGCAGAACAAAAATTTCAAAAGAAAAATGGTTGAGTCAACAACATTTTTGGTTAATTTGAAAGCAAATATGCTTAATTACATTTCTTTACATTCGGTATAATTCTCATTTGTTTTATAAAATAGGACATATAAGTTATTTTTGTATCTTAGAACTTTTTAAGCATTGCGAAAGCAGTCACACGACAAAGGAGTGACAAAATCGGATGAAGTCCATCGGATGGCTAATTTTGGGATTATGTTCAGCAGAAGGGCTCTGTGGCGATTTGCTTTGAACTAGGGATGGGCAAAATGGGAAAATACATCGATATATAGCGTATCGATATATTTGAAAAGCATCGAAATTGAAACGATACTATCGGGGGAGAAATATCGATCTTTCGATATATCGAATTATAAATAACAATTGAAAATGACTATTTTACTAAAATACAGTGTACCTTTTGCTTGGGGAGAACCCTCCTAAGCGGACACTACTCTAAACGGACAGATTTCAGGATTTTTCTAGTGCTCCTGCTTCTCAAATTTTTTTTTGTTAAGCGAATACCTCTCTTAAGCGGACATATATTTGGATCCCGTAGGTGTCTGCTTAAGACAGAGTACACTGTACATATTTTAGACAAAATTGGAGTGTACAAAAGGACGTTTTCGAGTTCTCAGATGGTATGATAAGATATGATACGATAAGATAAGACATGAACGATTAAAATGCCGCTTCATATCCAAGAGAAATACGTGTGAAACACAGGTTTACAACGATAGACATATATAAAATATCGCTTTCGATGTCGTGAAAAGTATATCGATGTACGATATATCGCCGAGCAAAAATATCAGTATACATTTTCTATATATCGTTTTAAAAATATCGATGTTTTGATATATCGATATTTTTTGCCCATCCCTACTTTGAACGTTAATTAAATTTGTTTTTACATATCTTCATTTATAGGTATTTTGGTAAATTTTTTTTTATTTAAAAAATTATCTTGTCACTTCAATTATGTCAGATAGTTCAACAAATTCAATTTTAATCGATTTTTGAAAATTACCATGTCAATTCAACCTGAAACATAGTTGATTCAAAAGGAAAATCTTTATTTTTTCCAAGAAAAATATTTTAAATTAAAAATATTCCTTGTTGAAGCCGTTTTGTATGTTTTTCCTTTTGATTTAACTAGTTTTCTGGTTGATTTTTTTTCTCTGTGTATATATCAATCTGCTTGATTACATCGCTGAGCAAGAAATCATTGAAAATGTATATCGATTTGATAAGTGCGTCGATAGTGTCGTTATCTTGACTTAACTCTGGGGCCTAGAACACTTCAAATGATCTGCAACGAGTTTCTTTGGAATTCCAAAAACGCCTTATGATATAACAGTTTTTTGTGCCTCGCCCCAAAGTAGGCCCTCAGTTCGCTCGCTTACCTTTTAGGCCGCTACTGTGCACATGCGTAAAAGCAATGCATCTACTTCATCATTAAGTCGTAAAAACACTCAATCCAATTAGGTTGTTCGTCACGCGTGAAACAAATATTTGAGGTATGACTTTCACGAACGGACAATAAAAAAAATAAAAAGATTTTCTTGAGCCTCGTATCTGAAACGCTTCAAGTTCGATAAGAACCAACGAATTTAGAGCTGATTTTGGTTTTTTATTGCCTTTTGAGGGAAAAACGCGAACGAAGCAGATTTCTGTTCAGCGTTCTGAGTCTGACGAAATTCAACTAAAACGCGCAATTCATGAGTAGATAATTCGAACTTTTTCACAATTCACTACGCGTTTTTTTTAAACAAACAAACCGAATTGTTTACAAAATTGTATCGAGGCTGAAATTTATATATACGTACATACTTATATATATATTTATATATTTGTTTTGTTTATAAACTGCTCCGAGGGAGCAACGAACACTTGAAAAGCCATACCCCAGTCCAGAATTGTATATGGACAAGTGTTTTTATATTAAAAAAGGAGGCCGCCGATTAACGACGAATAAGGCAAATAAATAAAATGGAAGCTAAATTTACTAATGAAATATAAATAAACAAACAAATTGAATGAAACTGGAAAAAATATGATCAAAATACGCGTCATTTCGTAATGACGTATGCTGCTAAGCAGCGAAAACAGTTCGCTTGCAACATTTGCTGCTGTTGCTGGCTGAGTGGACTTATCGCTTATTAACTGGTTGCACGCTAGTTTCGAAAAGTGCATGCAACTTTTTTGACTCATGCAACAAGTTCCTCGCAGCCTATTGAACACATGTTCACAGGAAATCATCAAAAAGAAGCAGCGACTCCAACAAAGAAGCATCGCAAAGCACAAGCACACAGCACAAGTTTTAAGAGAGCGCGCGGCAAATCTAGTTCGGAGGAAAAATAACAACAAAAAAGGCATGATGCAAGATGCACAAAAACGATTACAACAGATACATTCAATTAATAAACCAAAAACAAAAACAAAAAAAAAAGAAGGAAAAACAAAATCGGAGAAACGGAAAAGCAAAAGGAAAACCGAAAGCGATAAAGAAAGGAAAAAACTTGAACTTTGTAAAGAGAAAAGTGGCCGATGTTGATGACTCGATAATAGCACTTGATATTGTAAGGTTCATATACGACGAGGATGACGACGTTGATGATGATGATGATGATAGCTCTGGAGAGTGGAAAAACTGTTGATGATATGTATGTTGATACACTCCTATATGGTGTACACATTGATGGGTAGCAAGAAAGTGATTTAAGGCCGATGTTAGGTAGAAAAAAAATTTTTCAAAATTTTTCGAAAACATGATAAGCTCCAAAAGCAAAAGGATGGAAAGCGAAAATTTTCTTATGAAACCCTGATAATGGGTTGCTTTCTTCGATATTTTACAAAATCATCTCATGGTCTTTATTGCTACAATATTTAAATTTATTTAATTTCTTATGCAGAACGAATTTCCAAAGGCGACTGCTAGCAACATGTTGCGAAACCAGATCAACACTCTCCAAACAACTTGTTGGCGAGTGAATCGGTTTGATTTGAGATGGTTTGAAAGCTTTAGTTGTTGACTCGCCTGTGGGCTGGAAATGCGATTTTGTCAATTCGAAGGAAAGAGAATTAAAAAAAGAAAGAAAAAACCAAGTAAAAAATACATTTCTCTCAGAAATAAAACGAAAAAAGGCTGGATTCGTTACACGATTAGGAATCGATCGTTTTGAAAGCCATTTCCCAATTTTTCTTTTTCGACAGTTTATATGCGAAATATATATATAAAAAAAAATAGTGATTAAGTCCAGCGAAAGCAGTTTCACATCACAAAAAAAAGGAAAAAAAGCAAAAAAAATAAAAGAAAATCACACCCATTCAGCCGTATTTTGAGCCTGACTCAACTTACTTGCGGCTAATGCGAGAAGTTTTTTGTACTGCTGTGTTTTTTTTTTTTTCTTCGGAACGATCATCAACTCATTGCGAATATTACAAACAATAGCTAATAAAGAAAAGGCACTTTAGATATGCATGTTTTTTTTTAGCTCTTTTGTCACATGATCAACTGTAGCTTTTTTTTCTTTGCTTCAAAAGGCATTTTAATGTCAAAAGAGTCACTTTCACAATCCATCAAATCATGAGGAAGAGTTCATATTAATTTCTTTTAGCGAATAAAAGCTTCGGTCGTCCGTTCGGTGCATGTTTTCAGAAAGACTGACTGATTTTTTTTTTTTTTTTCATAAAAATTATTTAATAAAAGTCCATTCGTTGATATATTCCTTCGTTTTGGGGATGTTTTCAATCGTTTATCAGAAGGCATTCGAAATTCAATAACAGGGAAGGAAAAAAGGCAAAAGTATAGGGAAATGATTAATTGAGCTCAATTTCTTTTTGATGAATCGCTTCAAATCAACCAAAATGAGGTAGAAGAAGACGAAAAACGATGAAAATGCAAAAGTACCGGAAAAAAAGAAGAAGGAAAGATTCCAGCTGGTCGTTCGCTTCATGCAGTAACATAAACCCGCTTATTTTTGTTGTCAATTTCACCATTTATAGTTGCTCCTGTTGTTGTTGCTGCTGCTGCTGCTTTACGAAAAAAACATTGCCTTATAAGTACATAAAGAGAAGAAAATTCGAGTGCTGCTATCTGAACTTGTACTCGAAACATTTTGTTATAGTCAGCTAAACGAAACTGAAACGCGGTCTCTTTCACCCATTCGTAGATTTTTATCAAATTGAAGCAAGTTTATTTTCTCAATTGAAATTAAAATAAAAATAAAAATATATTTAAAAAAAAAAATAAAACAAAAATAATAAACAAACACAGAGTAACAATAACAATTGTAGCCCCAAACAGAGCGCGTCGTCACATGTGCCAATCCATTCAATTTTCGCTCCCCCTTTTTCAATTGTTTGGAGAAAATTTCAAAATTTTATGCTCAAAGTTCATTACGTGGTCAGCAAGGGGCAGTAGCATGTGTGTTTTTGATTGCTCTCTGCTATTGTTGTTGTTGGTTCCTCCAGCCTTCGGTTGTTTGGCCTTGCTCGCGCTCCTATGAACACATGCTCATGCACAGACAAATGACCACCGTGGGACAAATACCACATTGCTGCAGCCAATTAAAGAAAGGAAAAAACAACAAGGCTGCAAAGCGATAAGCTGCATTCAGTAGTTTCCGACATATTTGGTCAAGCTAATTGCAATTCATTGCAGTTTTCCTTGCAGGCAGATACGCAGATACAAAATGCTGATATTACTTGCCCAGTATAAAAATGGCCAATGATGAAAAACGACATTTAGTGTTTCGTAATCAAAATCTGTAATCCATTTATGGAAGAAACAAACAACAGACAAGTCTGGATAAAGACAGCCCCGCATAGAGTGAATGTCTTGGTGGTGTGAACACGCGGGGCGGGAGGCTTTTACAACAGATTACACTGGTGTACTAACATTTATCGAAAGGGGCCGTTAAAAAATCGTTGCGAAAACATAAGAAAAATTGTATCCTCGATTGTGTGAACAAACTCGATAGCATGAACATGCCTTACAAAAATTTGTTCACTCCATACGAACATTTATCGAAGAGGCCGTTCAAAAATCGTTGCGAGAACATAAGAAAAATTTATCCTCGATAGTGTGAACAAACTCGATAGCATGAACATGTCCTTACAAAAATTTGTTCACTCCATACGAACATTTATCGAAGAGGCCGTTCAAAAATCGTTGCGAAAACATAAGAAAAATGTATCCTCAATTGTGTGAACAAACTCGATAGCATGAACATGCCTTACAAAAATTTGTTCACTCCATACGAACATTTATCGAAGAGGCCGTTCAAAAATCGTTGCGAGAACATAAGAAAAATGAATCCTCGATAGTGTGAACAAACTCGATAGCATGAACATAATCGGCAAAAAAAATTTACTCTATGCAGAGTGAAATTGAATGTTTTATGAATCTTGCAGTAATTTCAATTGAAAGACTTCACATTTCAACACCACTGTGCAGCTGTCTCTCCTCTATGGAGAACTTTTGTTTTCTTTCCTACAATTATTTAGTTCTGTTGGAGCAAAGAAACACGCCAATTCGAACTCAAACAAAACCACCAACATGGGGCACAACAAACAAGTCAAGAAAGACAAATAGAAAAGGAATTTCTTGCTCTCCCTTTCTCTCCCTCGCACACACACACACACACACTCACACACTCCTTCTCTCTCCCTATTTTCTTTGATTCTTTCCAACGTAAGCAGTAATAAACACTCCAAAGTGTGCCCCAACAAACGACCAGCTGCACAGATCTCAACGCCTGGTAAAATAAGTTTCAAATTTTGACAAATAAAACCGCGATTAGACGTAATTTACGAGCGTCATTTTCATAATGATTGAGTGGATCGAGTTAGGGCCATGGCGAGTGAGTGAGTGAGTGAGCAAAGCCGAATCATGATGGCCACCAATCAAGCAAAGTGTGAAGAAGATTGAAATGTGAGCGAAACGACCCAGAAAGGGTTCGGTTCAGTTCGGTTGGGATCCTTAATACTTCGAGGCCGAAAACTCATTTTAATAAATTTGTGAGCGGAAATAGGCAACATCCTAAGCCTCCGTAGACGTAGGACGATGCAAAAAAAAAAAGGAACGCATTTAAGCAAGGACCGCAGAAGTCGCTATAGGAGCGAGAATCGCATTTTGAGAGCTCTCGTGTAGCGGCTTAGGATTTAAGGTTAAATATCCCGACATCGCTAGAAGGGTATGGGTGAACCTCTGTCTAGACGATTCTAAATAATTGCAGCATTTTTTTATTTGCTGTTTTTTTTTTTTTTCTTTTCTTCATATTGAATTGACGTCAAGGCTTCGAATCAGGGCATAAAAACGTTCGGAGATTCGTGCATGCTTCGAACAAATGCGTGAGGGATTTTACGTGTCGTTTGACTTAAGTATCCCTGGAATGTAAATAACCTTCAGAAATATATTTCAATTTTTTCTCTAATGTTTTTGTTTGCTCCTTTTTTTTTTTTTTTTTTTTCATCGAAACCCACTCAGTTGGGGGTTCTTCTTTGTCCATTCAAGGCGATTATCTCATTTTTATTCATAAATTTATATTCAGAAAAGACGCAATTTTCTGGAAAGGCCATTTCGCGAGCATTTAAGTGCTCAGCTCATTTATTGCGAAAACAAACAAAAAATATACTTGAGTCGTTTGAGATTCTTTGACATTCGAGCCATACGAAAACTATAATAATGGCATAAAATTCATCCGAAAAAGGAGGTCATGACTGTGATTTCATACGAGAACATTTAGAAAGTGGCGAAATAATAAGAAACTTTATACACATTAACCCATTTGAGGCGAAATTGAACGATTCCAATGCGAATTTTTGAGGGTCAACCGAACGAGAATGTAATGTCGATGACAAAACATCGCAAATTGGGATTTTTCGTGTGTGGTAGGCTTGAACCCGAGCAGCGGGTTTTTTTTTTACATTTTCACAGATGATTTGAATGTTTTTTCCAAAGTACCTAAATCATCCGAAAATATGAACATTGCCAAAAAAAACGTATGACATGTGTACTACGGTTTTCAAGGAAATTTACTGCAGTTTCGGGAAAAAGTTTGAAAAGTATGTGTTAATAGAACTTTTTTAATACCAAAATGGCTCCCAAAGTCAAAAAAATTTTTAAAAAAAATTCGAAATTTTCACTTTGATGGCGAAAAAACTCGTGATTCTGCAAATTAGCAGGAGAAAACTTTACATGTCTAAACAGGCCTAACAATTGACTGTTAAATTGCACAAATATTTTTTCCTTTATAGGTATGCAACGTTTAAGCAAAATAATTTTTTTCTGAAACTCCTGGAAATTTCTTTATTTCCCCAATAACTCATCAGGGTTACATTTTAGACGATCCCTCTCGCATGCGATTTTTTGTTCACAATGACCCCCTCTACCAACCCTAAAAAGAAAAGCACGTTAGTACGGACCACCCTGTATAATTGACGTTTTCTGTGGGTCGAAGTTCATTCTGAAATACTTGTTGCTCAGAAGCCCAAATTCTTTCCCAGTCCTTATCTTACATGTCAAATTGGGCTGAAATAGCCCGAAAATGGGCTGACTGGGTTGGCTTCACTGATTAAGGTGCCAGTTTTTAAAGTTATAAAAGTTAATGTTGAAATCTTGGTTCAACGGGAAATTTCAATGGATTTGTCCTTAAAATAACCCGGTAGCACCGAGGTACCTCAGTGCGGCTTTGAAGAAAACAGAGATCTCCGTTGAAGGATTTCGAATAGACGTCATTTTTTGAAATTTTATATTTAAAAACCTTATGGGCAGTTCACATATGCTTCAGGCCATTAAAAGAGGACCTACTGCTACTTCTATAAGAAATTGACTCATGTAAAGACGAATTCGTCTCTTTGAATTGAAAAGGTTGGGTCACAGCGTCCTCTAATTGTGGTAATAGAAAAAATGTTGAAGGCATTATTCAATTGAAAATTGATGAAATTTTTTGTTGCTTTAACCATTCTTTTGAGCGGGAAATTGAGTTTTCTGAGAGTAAGAAATCGAAATAGGTTGAAGATTAAACTAAATGTGTAAGTTTTCAGTATTCCCCGGATATAGGCACCCTGAAGAATACATAAAGTCCCGTTATTATAGGGAAGGGGAGCTTATATCCAAATTAACTCAGTAGATTGAAGGATGACAATGGCACAAGGTTCGATATTTTTAAGCGGGAATATTGTATTTTAAATCCCTTTCCATAGTAGTAAACACTAAACATCGCAATCGTCGCATCAATGTTGAAAAGGACTTAAACTCAGTTTTGGTTTCCAACAGAGAAAGAGAGAGGGAGAGTCCTGAACTCCTTGTGAATTCGTTGAAGCGTATTTAATCTTCTTGATGCGCAAAAAATGAAATAAAATGAAAGAATAAAACGAAGAGTTGAAGTCAATCGCTCACCACTGTATTCGTATGCACTTCTTGTTGTTGCTGCTCACTGTTGTTGTTGTTGTTGTTGCAGTTTGATGCTGCTTGCAGCTGGTGACTGGTTTGTTGCTGTTGTTATTGTTGTTGTTGTGTAGATGTTGTGCCCTTTTTTTGGCGCGAAGTTCTGGTTTTTGATCTCAAACTGTTTTCCTCTCACCACTGCACAAATCCTTCATTCTCTTTAGAGATTTTAGAGATATTCCTTGAGGGTTTTTTTTTTTGGTTTGTTAAATTTTTCTTTTTATAATTTTCGGTGTATCTTTTTTTTTGTTTTCTGTTGGATTTCAAATGCAATTGCAGCAAAACGCACCATTCGACAAACACACAGCAAAACACATTTTTTTTTATTTTTTTTTTTGTGTTCTTTCAGCAGAAAGAAAGTGGAATGAGAGGCAAAGTAAGTGCGACGCGAAAAGCACTCAAGAAAAGAATGCGAAAAATTCCGTTAAATTCTGGCGAATATTTTTTGAAGCAAATTTTTTTCTGTTCAATGAAAAAGAATAGATTTTCTTGATTTTCTTTTCTGCGATTTTATTTGGAAAACTTTTGTTTTTCTTTTTGGAAGACAAAATTGAACAACATTCGCATCAGTTGCGCACAAAGTCGTCCGAAACGACCACAACACGACCTTCCGATAAACTCGCTTTTTCGTTACTGTTGTTGTTTGCTTCGAAAAGGCAAAAAGAAAAAAAATCACTTCAGCAGGGTTTCAACTTCTCGACGAAGCAGATGTAAACGCAAAATGTATGAAAAAATCTCAGTAATACTGTGTCTAAAAAGTACCGGGAAATATCCGAAAATTACTTCGAAGTAAATGCCTTAGTCGCCGTGCATATAAGGCGACGAATCAGCTGCGTAAAAATTGTCGTGAGGGTAACCTTGAGAGGAGGGTAACTGCTCCTAAGCGGACACCTCTGTTTAGCAGATATATTTTTCGGTGCGCTCGGTGCCCGCTTAAGGGAGAGAAATTTCACACTTTACTGCATATCGGAGCACTGTTGCCAGTTGAGGGGAATATCCCATAAATTAAACGACATTTATGATCTTTAGTGGAGTCCTTAGGGCAGGAAAGTGGTCAGGGAAATTTTTTGGGACCTTATGTTTTTGTTTTCAGAATATTTCAAAATTAAATTTTTGAAAGTTTTGGCCTGTTTTGAGACATTCAGGGGAATATTCCCATAAAAATCTGCCAAAAGTGTACCGGAATATAGGCTCTTGTCACAGATAGATATGGTAGTTGTGCAACGAAATGGGTTGAATTTTCAGAAGAGAATTTCTAAATTCACATGAAGAAAATGGCAATAAATTTGGTACAAATAAAAAATTAAATTAATAAAAATATCAAATTGAAATTCGAATTTCCCGGCATTTCTTAGACACAGCGTCTCATCGCCAGCGATTGCAAGAAGTTGAAACCCTCTTTACGGTTATTCACAGCTGTTACTCTCAGTACAAAAAGTACTTTTTTCAATAAAATAGTACGAATTGTTTTAACTCAAAGTAGCGAGCTCTTCTGGGTTCATAATTAGGTTGATTTTTCAAAGTTTTTACTTTTTATTATATTTTTCGTGGAGGCTAACATATTTATGGGGTTCCCATAAAATAATTCTAAAAAATCCGTTACCAAATAAACTGATAAAGTTCAAAGTAGGTACATTCAAAACTACCATGCGAAGAATTTCAACCATGGCTCACTCACGCGTTTCTCATATTCCCATTTTTCGCTCTCTACTTTAAATTCTCTTTGCCGTAGAGTTGCCGCTGTATTTCAAAGTAACGTAACGTAAAATATCAAATGATTTGAAGTTTTTCACAATTTTTTCGAAATGACTGGAAAACTTTTTCCAAATAATAACACTGTGCTTGAATTTGGTACTTTTTTTTTTTTTACCGAAAACAACAACATGGAGAGAAATCTCGTAAACATAATTGCGGGGGCGTTGAATTCAGTCCCATCAACCGTTTTTTTTTTTAGATTGGCTCTAGTTTTTGAGATATCGCGGCTTAAAATTTATGACTAGCTTCATTAAAAAATATATAAGTATATTTAGTTCATTTTGCTATATATTTATGAGAGAATAATGACGTTAATTACTTGTATTTATTAGAATTCCTGTGCAAGACTTCGTTGTAATCGCAACGGTAATTGGTATTTTATAAGTGCTTATTTTCAATTTCCATCACATTTAATAGAAAAGTGAAGCATACTTTTAGGGGAAGTAAAATTGTTGACTTTCGAATTTTTTGAATATATTTTTTCAGTTTGAAGAAACTGTTTTCAAAAAGAACTTTAAGAGCTATGATGTTTTTTTGACAGGGCGGTGTAATGGGAAAGCAAATTCAACTGGTAGTTCTGAAGTTCAAACCCTGCATTTTGGAGCAAGTAAAACGTTTTAAGTAAAAAACAAAAAAGGCCCAAAAAATCAATATCATTATTGTATTCAGAGTGTTTTAGTTATTATTTCTAGATATGAAAACCGTCTGGCGGTTTCTTGAACTAGCACAGTGTAATTAATAGTTAACCTTTTTACGACAAATATGAAAATTCATTCTTTATATTTGATATGCTTCACCAAAAACTTTATGCGAATTTTTATTTAAAAGAATTTCTGCTGGAAATGTGCACACTCTGAAATAGAGACCTGTTGGAAACAGTGGCTTTCATAAGGTTCAGGCTTAAATGAGAAGGGGTATCAAAATGTTTATGTTATGGTTAGCTTTGTTATGTTATGTTACCTTAAGGACTAAGGTATGTTATCTAATGATAGTTTATGTTATGTTATGTTATGTTATGTTATGTTATGTTATGTTATGTTATGTTATGTTATGTTATGTTATGTTATGTTTTGTTATGTTATGTTATGTTATGTTATGTTATGTTATGTTATGTTATGTTATGTTATGTTATGTTATGTTATGTTATGTTATGTTATGTTATGTTATGTTATGTTATGTTATGTTATGTTATGTTATGTTATGCTATGTTATGTTATGTTGTTATGTTATGTTATGTTATGTTATGTTATGTATTATGTTATGTTATGTTATGTTATGTTATGTTATGTTATGTTATGTTATGTTATGTTATGTTATGTTATGTTATGTTATGTTATAGTTATGTATATGTTATGTTATGTTATGTTATGTTATGTTATGTTATGTTATGTTATGTATATGTTATGTTATGTTATGTTATGTTATGTTATGTTATGTTATGTTATGTTATGTTATGTTATTGTTATGTTATGTTGATGTTATGTTATGTTTATGTTATGTTATGTTATGTATATGTTATGTTATGTTATGTTATTTATGTTATGTTATGTTATTTATTATGTCTATGTTATTATATGTCTCAAATAGTTTACGTCGTTAGCAATTTTATCGTGTAGTGATCGTTAGGTAGTATTGCATTAGTATGTTATGTTCACTGTTTTTCAAGAATGTCAGTATTGCTTGGATATCATATATTATGTAATTATAGTTATTGTATGTTAATATAATATATGTAGTATGCAATATCAGATATAGACGAACAAGGAAGGATAATGCTTACATCTGTGGATTGCTGTAATGTCAAATAAGGCGGTACGAGCGTCTTGGGGACTGTATAAAAATTTCATGCCTAAGTTAATCCGCTTCGAGAGCTTTATATGCATACATAGTATGTACATATGTACATACACATATACCGTATTATTCTTAGTCCCCGTATTACATACGAGTTATTTTCCGATTCATTAAATGTGCATTGGCCATTGAGCTTTATGCTCAGGCAGAGTGCAGTCAATTGGAGCGACGTTCTTTGAGCTTTCGGGGAACCGTAGGTTGAATTTTATTAACGAGCATTTCAATTTAATTAAATAGATATGTAGATACATTTTCAGATTCATAATTTATTATAACTGGCAGAGTTGCTCCCGTTCTCACTCAATCATCCGATGTGAATTCCCCTCGCAATGAATAATATAACAATCTCCATTTCCCCTTTTCCGGATGGGTATCAAAACTCGAGCGCATGCCTCGAGATTTAAGTGCGAACCTAAAAGCACCTAAAATGCTTGGTAAATCTTTTCACTGGATTCAATCAATCAGCCAGTCGACCAGATGCAGTGGCGACTGGTGAACGGACGCACAACGGAGCAGTAAAAGATTTCGAAAAGTTCGAAGAAATTCAGATTCCACAAGATTTTACGAGATTTGAAGCACGCCATGCAATTTCGCGCAAAACTCTTGGCACTCTAAATGAACAGGCGAACAGCAAAAATCGCACGTCGCCTCGCATAGTTCGAAATCTTTCTCAACTTGGAGCTCTTTTCCCCCAGTCGCACTCAGTTTCGTGTGCGCAGCGTTGTCTGGCATTGTGCTTGATAAGCTTTTTTCTTTCGGCTCGTAGCGACGAATGTGCGTCACCATGTGTGTGAGAGCGAGAGACAGAGAGAAAGGGTGTATTTGTGTGGTGTGTGTGTGTGTGTGTCGAACTTGGCTCTTGTTTGGGGCCAGCTATTTGACTTTGCTTTTGTACGATGTTCTCTACTGAGAGCAAGCGGTCTATGGTGTGTAATATGTACAATCGAATGGGGCGTGCGTTTTCAGTCCCGGGATTTAATAACCGTTGTTTTGGGATGTTTAAATTTTTATAAGCAAATAAAAAAGCGAATTTTTTTTCGGTTTGATTTCGTTCGAAATTTATTATTCATAATTATTTATTTAATTAAGTAATAACTATAATAATAAATCTTGGTACAAAAGTATGAAGCTACATAGTTTTGGGAATATATTTCTGCGGCAAACAGCAATAACAGCTTAAGTCATTATTTGCAGTTTCGAGAAGAAAGCGCTTTAAGGTTTCAATTCGTATGCCTTCCCATGCTGAATGGAATTTTATTTTTTGAATAACTTTTTTTCTAATTATGGTAGGGAGTCAAGATTTTGCTGGAGTAAATGTCTCTGCGAAAGGAATTTAATGGCACCAATAATTTTTTTTTAGCTTAAGTCGACTTAAGCGGTTATTGCTTATTGCCACAGATTTTACGGACTTCCCCTTCTATAAGTAATTTCGACACTTACACAAAGAATATGCTTTATGGAGCAAGCTCAGTAATCCTTGTCACCATCTTGGCACAAATCAAGGTGTATTTAAATGCACCTTGGGCACAAAATCGTATTCAAAAAATTGTCTATTAAAATATTTATTCTTAAATTAATTGCAGCCAGTTGATTTTCTATATCAAACGATTTTCTTCAATATTTCTTTCCAAAATTTCAACCACTATAACGCATTCCACAAAAACTAGTCGAACTGGAGCTTTGACAATACGTGCTTCACAAATATGACGCATTAATTTTCTCAGTGGGTTAAAGCTCTTTTCATAACCTTCGAAATACTTAACCTCATTTTTTGTCACCTTTGCCGAGTTCGGGAAACAGGCCAACAGAATAAATAGCACGCTCAAAATCTTTGCCACACACACATACCTATGTCGCTATTTACGTACATATGTCGAATGACGTACATATAATTTAGTCAACATACCGTCATCCCAAAACCTAACAACAACAGCAACAAAAAAAAAAAAGATCAAAAACAGCATCCCACAACAAGGTCGAAAAATCCTTGAACTTCTTTTCATCTAACTACGCACGCACGAGGGTAAAGATATTTCAGGCGAATTTTCTCTCTTTCGCTACCCACCCGACCCCCTCCCCACTAGCACAACAAGCTAGTTAACGTGCGTGTCGTCAACAATGACCCTGAACTCGTTCAATGCTAAATGCATAGAATATATTGTTTCCCAAGGTTGAGTCCTCCAAAAAAATCCTTGAAATTATCGACAAACCAGGAGAGCAGTTTTCTGCAGTTCAGGATTTCATTGCCAAGGCAATTGAAAACGACGACTCCTTGGTTTTATTTTTCTTATTGGATTCGATTGCAGAGTCGAACAGAGTCGAGCAGAGTCGAGAAAGCACGTTTTATGCAGTTCTTCAGATGTGTTAGAAAGAAAGAGGAAAATCAACAACAATTACAACAAAATTTTGGTCCATTAGGCAAGCTTCCATGGCGATTGCTGCAGCAATGGACCAATTGAATTGGCAAGAAACTTTTTGTTGCCTCCATGTTGTCGTCGTCTTTGTTGTTGTTGTTGAGCTGATGGTCGGCCAATGCACTTGAACGTTTTCTTAGTACATTTATGGCTTCATGGTCGTCGCTTTTACTTTCTGGGTTACCAGTCAAGGACGTTCTTGACGCACATGACGCAGACCGACATTGAACTTTATGCTTGACAAGGGCCAATGTCCTTTGTTGCAGGTAAATGAATTTCTTTATTAGATATGTATGCAAAAATGAATACTCTAAAATTTGTAGAATGCCTGAAGGTATACATACATATACATATCTATCTATTGATTTAAAGTTGCTTAAAAGGTGCTTGAAACATTGAATGAAACTTCAGAGCAGCATGTGTCTAAGCAACATATTGCATGCTGTTTATGTTCCCAAAGAAATTTATGAGTCCAAAAATGATTATTTGCAAATTAAACGAACGTTAAGAGAGATGGAGAGAGAAAATATGTATGTGCAAGGGGTGGTATCTATGTTAATGAGATTTGGCTTTGATGGTTCCTAGGAGTTAAAAAAAAAAATTATTTATGCAAACATAAAGATCAATAGGGAATCACAACGGACCTTAAGTCTAAGTGTGACAGCCCAAGTAACCTAAACCTACTATAGATCCAGTTCCAATAAATCAATGCACCGTCGATTGGAACTAGTTCCATATGTGTGCATATGTTGATAAAGTGCGCCAAATGCTGTGAAGACTCTCATTTAAATTCATTAAACATTTTAAATTCAATTCCTTAAAACAATTTTCCATTCATTCTTTCTTCGAATTAATTTTCCTTAATCGAAAGTAATTTCCATTTCCAAAAAAAAACAAAAAAAACACCCTCAAACAACAAAAACTATTGTTCCACATCTTGATTGAAAATTATTTGCTTAACTGAAGACAGTGAAAATGACTCAAAAGGGACACAAAGGCAAAGGCCTTCGAGGCTCATGCAGCCAAGCTCAGCGGTTGCAGCAATCAACAACAACTGAGGCTGCATCGCAGCAAAGCACAGGAAAGAACATTGAACTTGAAATGAAATTCAAGAAGGTTGCAGCAGACGTGCAATGCGCACACACTCGCACGCAAAGATGTTGCAAAGACGTCGATGAAACAAAAAAAGGTTAAAAAAAAAAAATTGAAAATAAAAGGGATTTCATGAAAATCACGAAGAAGACGCTGTAAAGCTGATAACGAATTCGAGACTCGAGGTTTATTAAGCGAGTGAGAGAGTAGAGAGAGAGAGAGAGAAAGATGCTGGCAGGTAAGCCGCTGCCGATGAAGATCGTTTATGTGCACATCGTGCTGGCAAGGTGCATGAACCGACGACGACGGCAACATGTTGTACTGCGGATGGAAACAAAAAAGAATCCGGCAAGTCTCAACACCAGCGGCAGTTGCAGCGACCAGAATCTCTTTGCACTATTGAAAATATTTTCAATTGCAATACAACGACAGCAGGAGAACAATGGGCAAGCAAAAAACACGAACAAAATAAATAAAACAAAAAAAAAAAAACAACAAAAAATGTAGACCCTGGGAGCAAATATGCGGCAATAAAAATGTCTGCGAGTTGGTGTCTGTCTTTCAGTGTCTTTTTTTTTTTTACTTTTTCTAAACAGCACTTCTGGGTACACAGAGAAAAATCCCCATCACATGTATGTTTGCAATTTAAGAATGTTTCAATTCAAGGACAACATGTTCGTGCTTTGCGGCAACAAAAGTTATCGCATATTCTGCAACAATGCTTAGGGGCAGTGTCATGTTTACTCGTTTGATTAATATCATACCGATGGCGACACATCTTTTATTTTATTTCAATTTTTTTTTTTTTTATCAATTAAATCAATTTTACTCGATTCGGTCATAGAAGTTTTTCTGTGTGCATCACCGTCAAAGGCTGCCTGTTTGCCGTTTATGTTCCATTCTTGCTTCTTCTTCTTCTTATTCGAAAAATACGTTAAAACGAGATGTGGCAACCGAGTATGTTGTTGAGTCGGTAGAGTATCCGTCCGTCCGTCCGGGCAGGGGAACGCCGCAACTGTGGGAAAATTCAGGCCGTGGGAATTCCATGTGAAATTCCGACATTTTCATAGGTGTTGACGAACAGGCGAACAGAAGCGACTGGCACGTCATGAGAACAATTGCAATTCTCTCACCGAAGGCCGAAGGCAAGTGGATGAATAAAACGAACACCAGAGCAACACAGTGAGTGGAAGCGGCAAAAGCAGCGGCACCACCACCACAGGAAGACCAACAAAAGCAAATAAACAAAGCGACGTAGCGACAAACAAGCAGACAGAGAGCCGGACAGACAGTCAGCAGGCAGGCAGGCAGAAAAACGACATGACAATAGCGTCAGAATGCCACGCAGCACCGATGAGGCTGCTTTGTTGCTTCATGCGAAGGCAAAAGTAAACAACTGACACTGGCTGCGAATGATTGGACTTCTCGGGAATCTGGCAAGGGATGAATAAAACAATTCAAGAAAAAAGGAATGAAAAAAGTGAGAGAACAGGCAGAGAAAAAGTTATGATACGATTACACACGATGTTTTGTCTTGCAGGGAGTTTCTATTGAAGCCTTTCGAGTTTCGGCGAGTTACTTGTGCGAGTGTGTTTAGGTGCAGGATGTTGTGCTTCCTGCATGCACAACCATGAACATCATCAGGGCATTCGTATTTTAGGTAGGTAATTTTGCACTCTTCATGCATTCATCGTTACAAAAGACAAAACTCATCAGATATGCCTTTTAAAATCCCTCAGCGAACATGAGATCAGCATGAGATACCCCGATGCCTTTCATTTAGCATGCACCATGCTGCATGCAACAACACGCTGCACATATCCTTGCAGCATGACATCATCATGTCGCACAGATTTTAACGTAACACCAAATAACAGGAACCCATAAACCGCAATAGCAAACAAACAACATCAACATTAACAACATCATATCAACATGCTGCAAAATGAACAATAAAGGGAGAAGCCCTTCGAGTCGAAAATTCGAAAGGAACCAGCCAAGCAAGAAATAACAAAAAACGAATAAATAAAAAAACATGCTCATGCTCATTTATAGAAAACAAGAAGGAGAGACACAACACGCAGCAGACTTGCTTTAACGTTTTTGCAGCTTGATGATTCGACGCAGGTTGATGTTGATGCAAATGTTGCATGCAACTTTGCCCTTTTGTGTCTGTACATATGAATTTTTTGATTAATTTTTTAAGCTAACAACACAACATTGCTCCAAATTAGGGAGTCCCGGCGCACTCTCTGGCGTATCGATGCGTTCAAGGCGTTTTCGTTGGATTGATTTGCGTGTTGGAACGATCCTAAAAACAAAATACCCGCAGGCAACATTAGGGTGGAAGGTTTCAGCGATTAGAAATTTCAACAGGACATCAGAAATATGCAGCAACGAGACCACATTGTCGAATCGTTAATGGTTCTGCTGTTCTGCCCTTAATGCGTCTGCCTTGGTTGTCTGTTCGTCTGCTCGTCTGTTCGTCTGTCTGTTTTGGTCTTTGTCCGTCCAACGTTCAACCCATCTGCCCGTTGCCATGGTCGTGTTGTCTGTCTGTGCTGTGTCTGCCCGAGTACAGCCTTTGGCATGGTGGCCATTGCCAGCGATTGCCATGAATTCCCGTGTCTGCTTTTCTCAATTCCATCGCGCGTTGTCTTTTAGTCCCTGTAATGAGCTATTTCGGTCTCATGTCTCTCTTGTATGCTTCTCCTTTATGCTGCTGCCTACTGTTGCCATACAGCACGCTCCCTTTTTCGAATACATTTCTTCAATTCGTGCATCGGTGCTTCATTGTTTTTCAATGTTGCAACAGCGATTTTATGAATGGATGAGCTGAAGAATGCCAGTGTCGAGAGTTCCAAGCTCTTTTTTTTTTTTTTTGCTTTGGCAGATCTGGAGATATGCTTCAGCGAAATTCGACGAGTGTATTCAATGATCATCTCTGCAGATTCTCTAATCAATCTATCAATCCACATTAAATATTGTATAAAAAAAAAGGTTTTTTTTTTAAATCCAATTAAATTCAGTAGGCTTTGTAGTATCACTAAATTGCGCCGTGTTTTAAGTTTAGTCGCACAATCAGTTTCTGTTTTACTTAATAAACAGCCTTTAAGACTGTTGGGGAGTTTTTGATTTTGATTTGTTGATTTATAAAAATTTTTTTGCGATCTTAAAATATACTTTTTAAATTTTTTTTTATTTTTTTTTAACAATTCTAGTTTGTTGTTTTTGTTTGAACGTTGATTGAAGTATTGAGTAAACGGAGAGAAGAGGAAAAAAATCGCAATGACATCTGGCATGAAGAAACCCCGCGTCTCAATTATACATGATGATGTTAATCGTGAACACACTTCCGAATCGGAGGCCACACAAGATCGAGATCGGGCCAGTTTGTTGGTCCCAAGGCCATCGATTTTGCAAAAAACCGCCACGGGCGGAAGCTTTCGCCTGACTACCCTCAGTAATTTGATACATAATTATTCGATTCTCGAAAATGAGCGTCAAAGTTCGGTGCTCAATCAGTCGCCCGATTACGATGAGATAGCGAAAGTCCAAAATATGCTTAGATATAACAGGCCGCACTCATCGACTGTGTCCATACCATCGAATTGGGAAGTTTATACACAACCACGAAAGACGCTATTTATGGCACAGGAATCGGCAACGAATGTGGAGGTCAGTCGAAAGGCATGGCGTAAGAGCGAAATGCATCGAATTTACAATTATATCAGCGAAATGGCTTTGATCAAGCTGAAAGCGGATACAATGAAGAAATTACAAATCGTTTATAATGTTCATAGTTCGATGGTGACCGAAATGCCGGACCGTGAGACAGCATTCTCACCATTCGGCTGGACGTTGGAAGACTTTATAACGCGACGAAATGAAAACGGAACCGTCTGGGTTGAATCGTTGCTCAGCATGGAGGAGAAGGACCTTGATATGCTTAAATTCAAATATGACATGGAGGAGCTATTTAAGATACTTGATTTGTTATTTAATGCCACAATTGAGTCATTGGATGGCGACGGCAGTGATGCCGAATTTCAAGTTTGTGGAGTGAGTAATTATCCTTATGCCTGGCCTTCTTTGTGTGTGTTTTCGTGTTTCGGTGCTTCTATTTGTGCCGAACTATCTTGCAAAGAATTGTGATTTGCCTTATAAAGCTCGGTAATAATTTGGAGAGAGGTATGACTGAGACCAAACCCCGATAGGAGAATTAATTGGCCTATTTTTGGGGGGGTATTTCTCGTCCAAGGATCAGTCGGCTTAATCGTGCCTATTATGCATTCCGACGGATTGAATCCGTTCGGATTCGGAATATTTTGTAGTTGATAAATAGTTCCGAACAATTGCATCAACAGGTCTATGTTTTTGTATATACCGAGGGCGCTCGCTTAACTCTGCTGATACCTCAGGACCATTGGGTCTTAAATGCAACGTTTTTGAGTATAATATCTGAAGAGATGAAGTATAAAAGGGGTATCAAAATCTGTTTCGTAAACGGCTCAAGTTCTTATATTTACCAGGTATTTGATATGGAAAATACACCGTGGTCTAAATGGTCTCTAATTCATTTTGAGTAACTTTCTTCTTAAAGATAACAGCAGGGTTTATTAGTATGAACATTATCTTTGTCGATGGTACAGTACAAAAAAAAAAAAAAGAAATTAAGCATCTCAATATCCATCTTGAATGGTTTCAGTTCCGTAGTATTTTTTAAAATAAATATTCCTTCTAGCGATATCTATGACTTCCTTCGTTTCCCCTTGATTTTAAAACTTGAAGCCAAACGAAATATGGAGAAGCTCCACGATCAGGTGAACACTTATTTGGATATGTTGAATTTCAAACGCGGTGCCGAAGAGCAAGCGTATAAGCAATCGCTCGAAGAGAGATTAATGGATATTTCAGGTTGGTCAGAAGGAAAAAATTGTATCCGCGTCCATTTACATAAATATTTCGATTGAAATTCCTCAGTACTGGGTCCCATTGAATTGCGTTACGAAGTCAATTGGATGGAAACGAAGGTCGCGCAAGCGGTCATGAGAATTTCGAATGAGATAAAAGAAGTTGAGGACCAGATTTTCGATTGCAATAAAGAGCAAAGTAAGGAAATGTACTGCAGTCGATGCGCCTTAGATATGTACTATTATGACATTGAGGTGAGGGTTGAAATTTCAAAAAAGGATAACCGAGAAATTATTAAATATTTTGCGCATACTTTCAAGAGCTTCAAACGTCGCATCGCCGAACTGTCCCATAGATTCGAACAGGAATTCGAGCAGATCGAAAATGAGATATCCTACAAGCAAATCTCTTTAGATAAATTGCACGAGCAAAGGAAATTCTTGGAAGAGCAAGTTAAACTTTTCGATGAAGAAGTCGCACAGTTGATTCAAAAGGAAATCGATGACCGTTTAGCTGAGGAGGCCCGCAAACGCGAAGAAGAGGAGGTGGATGATCAATTGATTATTTTTAATTTCCTCCATTAATTTTGATTTTTGACAATTGTTATAGCGGGCCCTCGAACTGGCCAATCAGAAGGCAAAAAAGAAGGGAAAAGACAAGAATAAGAAAAAGAAATAGGCCCCAATGTTCATCGGAGGGATGGATGAGGAATAGCATCAATTTGAAAATCAAGAAAAACTTCTTTTATTTTTATGAAAATTTTGTATATTTTTTATTTGTTAGTGTTGAACAAATTTCATAAATTATTAAATCTTTCCTCCTCTATATTTTAGTGTAGGAATATTTTTTCCTTTTTTTTTTTTACATATTTGTGAGGTAATCATTTTCAATGACGCTTTCGATTATCAAGTGAAGAGAGCCTTATTAAAGACAAAGCTTCAAGAGCTGGATAGATACTTTCAATGAAAGTTATGAGAATCGAAGGCGGCTTTACAGGCACATCAATTGGGTTGAAACCTTAGTAGGCATAATTTTAATTAGCTCAATTGCAAATTCGAAATCCTTGAAATTTTTTTTATTATATATTTTCCTCAAATTTTTCATAAACATTTCTATTTTCATTTTTCTTAAAAAAAGAATTTTTTGTTTACACTTCTTAAATTGGTCAACTTTATAGAAGGGCCTTACTCTCATCCATATTAATTTTTGGGTAAAAATTCTCCAAACTTGAAGTAAATCATTTGAATGATAATGTCGATCAATTTTCTTCCAGCTATATCTTAGAAACCTTTTGGTAATGTCAGCGAGAAGAGGAAAAAGTGTCGACATGAATGGGCTTGACGGTGCCCCTAAAGTTGATTCTTTCGCGTCTGGCCATGTAAATGATATCAATTTGTCGGTACAGTTTACTGAAATGGAAAAAAAATGCTTGGAGGTCGACTCACCGGAGGAACTAGCAAAATCGAAATACGATCTACCGATCGAATTCCAACCGAAGCTCTACAGAGCATGGCACGAGAAGGAGTTCGAAATCGATTCACGCCGTACGGTCAATACGATTAAGCGTAAAAGCTTCGAACAGTATATTTTATCGCAGAAAACATCGATAATGTACTTGTGCACGAGTCAAAAGCCCGAACGGCATTCGAGATTTGAAAATGTTCGACCGCAAGTTCTATTGGGTGCTCTAGAAAGTCGTCCTTCGTTTGCTGGAATACGCCATATGGGATTGCAACTGCTAAGAAGTAATACGCTGAATATGTTAAAACTGATTGCCGACAATGAGAGATGTCCTGGGCTGCCGCATCAATTGACAAAGACATTATTTAGTTGGTCCGCAACGGAATATTTACGGCGTAGACGTTCGTCCAATACGACGTGGTTGGATGTATATGAGCGTGAATATAAACATTGCTTAGAGACAATGAAATTCAAAACGGATCTTCAAGAGTTGAGATACTATTTGGATATGATATTTTGTGGTGCACTCACCGAGGATAAGAACTATTCATTTGAAACTGGCGTTCTGCAGGCGTTGGAGTAAGTTCATTTCTGGCATTTGAACCTTAGCTTTGGGATTTTGTAAAATTTTGCCTAATATGCTTTCCAGATGTACATCGAAATCTCGGGATTTCAGATCAAATTTGAAATCGCCTGGATTTCTCAAATGTCAAATGAAATCGTCTGAAATCTCGAGATTTTGTTGTACGTCTGGAAAGCATATAAGGTTAAATATTTTATAGGGGCTGAGATCTTTGGGGGTGTTATTTTGAACTGTCAATCTCATCGATGTCGTCCTTGGCTTCCATCACAAAAAAATATAAAAATTATAATCCCATTCCATTCATTTCAGAGATGCATCCGATCTCTTGAGTGCTTACGATCGACTAAAGGAAGAACTGGAGGAAAATTGTGAGTGTGTTGCGGAATTGAGAGAAGAATACGAGAATCTGCAACTACAGGCGGAGCTTTTGCAAAAGAAACAACGCTCGACCACAATGGAGAATTTGTATACCATTAATTGTGAGTATGAAGACGTTCAAAAGGATAACAGCATTCAAAAAATTTCTTTCCCCTACGGAAGTAAGCAATCCCATACTGTATCGGTATGAGGTGGGTTGGTCCAATAGCCAGACCGATCAAATGGGCATAAATTATCAGATAGCACTATCGAAAATGCAGGAAGAGCTAAAAGACTGGAGGGTAAAGACAAATCAAGAAGAAATCGCAATAAGGAATATCCTCAACGTGTATTATAGCAATATTGAGGTAATAATATTTCTCAATTATTCTATATAACATTGGAAATAGATTTTTCTCCTTTTTTTTCGCCTTAGCTCTACAGAATAAGAGTTAATACGTTGAATATGAAATTCGAACACGATTTGGAGGATATTAGCGATGACCTCGCATTCAAAAGACTGTCGCTGGAAAAGCTTGAACAACAACGTAAACTTTGCGAGGAGGATATGCAGATGATGCGTGAAATGGGCGAGGTAATTAAATTGAAAAATCAATTAGAAATGGAGCGCAAGTCATATAAAGAATCTGTAAGGAATGGAAAGAAAAACGAATTGTTTCATAGGTTAAAGTTTGATTTTTTTTTTTTTTTTTTTAAGATGGTCGAAACTCGGGACAAGAAGAAGAAATCAAAAAAGCGAAAAACTAAAAAGAAAAAATAAGACAAGACTCTCTCTCGATTTGATAAATTTGTTGAAATTTCTCTAGCGTAATTGCTTCCAAGTATCGTTATTGTTTCTTTTCCTTCTTGTTCTTTTGCCTTGTTTAATTTTATAGATCCGATCTTTTTTTCTTTTTAAATAAAATTGCATCTTTCTATGGCAATAAGCAATAAAAGCTTAAGTCGCATTCTTCTATTTCAAGAAAAAATGCTTCTAATATTTTAGCACATAATTGTTCATTATTAGAGGTTTTTTTTTTTTAATTTAACGAGTCTAGTTTGAACTAAAAGTGAGTCTTTTAAGGATAAGTGTAATGGGATCCAACAAAAAAACTCACTTTTACCTCAAATCGACTTAAGCGGTTGTTACTTATTGCCACAGATTTGATAACTTAACTTCATTTGTGGTTCCGCTAAGAGAGTTCCAATTCTGAAAATACTATTGTAGGCAGTATGAAGAGAGTCGTTTGCCTCACTTTCGTCCTTTATTAGGAGAGATATGCTATTGACGCTTCCACTTCGACATAAGAGTAAACACCAAGCATTATATTAGTAAAAAATTTAAGGTATTCTGTAAATTTTAATGGAATGCAATGGATTGGAAGGCCGATTGCCTAGTCTTAGAAAAACCTTCTTGCTTGGATATACAATATTGACCCCAATTCAAATAGCTCCCACTCCCACCAATTCCAATCGTGATCTACATACATTCTTTAAGCAGATCATGTCTTCATGTGTCACGCCTTCTCACGTCCCGTCATACCATGCCGATCCCAATTTTTCCTCAGGATACATCCGTTGAAGACATTTTCAGCTCGATTCTAAATATTCCTAGTGAGTTTTCCGTGCAAAATTGAATAATTTCTGCCTTTCTAAGCGCACTGGAGAAGTAAATAGGCATATTCACGAGATTTATTGGTACTTAAAGTACTTCCTTTTCCCCTGGCAAAAAATTGCTAGTGACAAAAATCTCCGAGGAATTTTAATTTAGAATAGGGGTGTTTCTTTTGCTTGCTTCTTCTTTGTTTCTGTGCGACTATCTATCTATGTAGAGATACTAAGCAATCCAAAAAGGTTTCCATAACCAGCATGACAGAAAGAATAGTGGTTTCAACAGTAGGATTAGGTCACAATATCCCGCAGGCGATCTTGAGGGACAATGTCATTGCAGAAGGGTGCTGTTCATGTGCTTGATTCTCATTGGCTACTGACATTTAAAAAAGGCTTTAGCGTCAGTTGAGTGTTAGCATGAAGTGGCGAATTGAATGCGTGCTCGCCTCATAATCCGAAGATCGCGAGTACGATTCCTGGCTGAGGCAAACAAAAATTCAAAAAAAATAAAAAAATTAAGAAAAATTTTCGAAATATTCAAAGAGAAGACTTGAAGAGAGATTTCAAATGATTTCTAGAAATTTAACGGTAAGAGAGAAAATAGCTGTGCTGCTGCTCTCAAATGCTTATTTGTCATCGCACCCCCTAGCAGGAAAATTTCCTGCTAAACTTCATCAGTGACTTTCAAACTCTATGAAGAAAAAGTCACCCGGAGCGTCGGTGTTAGTTTGTGTACAAAATTCATACAAAGTGTTCTACGAAATGTCATGCAAAACGTCTCTGAAGCAGTGATGCCCAAACCTTTACGTAAACATTCATAATTGTGTGTGTGACTGCGCTGTCGACTTCGGTGTGAGTTAATCCGATTTGCATTGACGAAATTTGTTTTTTACACACACGAACGCAGCCGACCGGTTTTCGCACGAATCGATATACGCTATACGTGTGCGACTGCTGCGTCAGCAGAAATTTGTCTTACAAGCACATGTGCTCGAAATTTGGCCGACACTGCTCAAAAGTCACCCTTAAATCATCGGTTCTGCCAGGGTGACTTTGAAGAAAAATTCCTGCTGGGTAACTATTAAGAGTTATCTATCTACCAGCATGGTTTGTACTTTTCCTATGCATCCCTCTTAAAAAGTATTTGAGACCACCACCACTGAATGCGCTCGCTCGCAATCTCTACATGCGTTTCAAAATAGTCCCGATAAGCTGCTGATAAGAGTCGCCGTTGGCTGTATTTAATGCGAGATGAATTTTCTTTGATGCTTTATTTCAGTTTAGTTCATCGGCTGACTTGAGATTTGAGCGCTTCTCGAAAATCGAATTCAATTGAAAATGTCAACGTGCTTGAGACTTTTTGCTGGACTTTTTGTCGTTTTCTGCGTTATGCAGGTAAAATCATAAGTTTCATTTTATTTTTATTTGAATTTTTACATATTTTTCTTCATTATTGTTATGATTTAAATAAAATTTTTCTTTGAATTTCGAACAGATGATTCAAATGGCGTCTGTGGAAAGGACACTTCATCGTTACCGTCGAGATAATCCTCCGGAAGAGAACAAAGTCGAGACCTTCTTTAAGCAAGCCGAAGAACAAATCAACAAGTTTATGAAAGACGAGAAAACGCAGGTTTGTATCTATTTAAATTTTAAAGCCACAAAATATTCGATCCAATAAATGAATATGCGTTGTATGTATTTTCAATTTTGAAGGAATTTCTAAAGTCAGCTGCAAGTGCTTTCGGTGAATTTACACAGAACGTTGAATCGAAATTCAAGGATCTTAAAGAAAAAATTTCGACTTCGAGTGAACAAAAAACTTCGAAATAGATTTATGTTGAATGAAAAATTTTATATCTGAATAAATATTTCTACAAAGTAAGACTTCAAATGTTAGCATGCACAGTAATTGTGTGAGAGTAGAGATGCTTTCGTTTGATTAAAAATATTCTTTTATGTAGTAAGTTATTTTTGTTGTTATTGGAATTCATCCGAAGCCTTGGGTTTTCCTTTAAGAAGGTTCAATCAAAAACGGAAATGGAAAGAGTCTGGGAACTTTTATGGTTGATATATTTTCAATTTGACTTCACTAAAAGTCAACGAAATCGAAAAGCTTAAGGATAGAGAGATTTGTCACGATATCAAATGCAAGCGCTCTTCAAAAGCGACACAAATCGAACAATGATTGTCTAGTATGACTTATGGGTGGCTTCGTTTTCCTTTAAAAAGCTAACGTGACGAACATTTTTCCTAATTTCAAACTGTCACGCTTGGTAGGAATTGTTCAAGTATTCAACACGTGCAAACATATACAACGAGTTTCAATAAAATGCGCTTTTGATTGTGACTGGTTTCACATGTTTGCGTGTGTTGAATATTTGCAGGAATTGAGGCGCATGAGTTTCCTTCGGTAATCGAAACCACACATTAGGCGTTTTCTTAAGATCATATACTATTAAGATTAAATAGGTCATACATACATACATTTATTTTATTTACACTTTTTTAAAAATTTTATATTACAAAAAAAAAAAAAAAAACATTAAATCTAAGAAAGCAGAATCGAACCAGGAGTTTCCCATTAACGTAAGTTTTAAGAATCCCCCTGCGATATTAAAATTCTAAATTAATTTTTTTTAGGTACATATTTAAATTCATTTTCAATTTGATCAATAAAAAAAATGCAGTTACACAACCAGTATGTACGCTGCTTCAGGTCAAACTCGGTTCTTATCGTTTCATCTCTTATAGAGACGGACCAAATTGAATTACTCAATATGTTTTCAAAGAAATCTTTTCTTATTAAAGGGCATGATGATAAGAGCTGGTAATCAGTCTTTGCCGGATTTTCATTTATTTAATCAATCGTTTCTTATCAACAAACTGAAAAATTTTACGTTGAATTGTATGCATTCGAGTCGCATTGTTGTGGCGTACCAATGAAATCGCTGCTTTCAATGCAGGCTGAGCCGACTTAGCAAGAAAATGGCAACAAACTTGGTTTGGTTTCATATAAAAGTTTTAATGTGGCAATATTGCGACGCCTTAAAGAATTCAGTGTGAGCAACCCTTCATCAAAACAGCCGTATTAAAAAATTAATTGTTATAAAGCAATTCCAAAACGAAAAAAGGCTTTTGAATTTGTCGATTGATTTTCAAATAAAAAAAAAAAAAAAAAGACGTCGCAATATTGCCAATTTAAAACTTTAATAAGCCTTTGTGAATACCCTTAATAGCAACAAATTTTCTCAATCGTATTAAAGTATTAGAGAGCATTCACTATTTGAAATTCAAAATCATTTAAATTTCAGTGTGCTCTACATAGTGTAGATCTGTGCAGCTCTTTATTATTAATCTTAATATTCCAATTCTCCAACAGTTTTCATCGAATTCCTTTTGATAAACTTCAAAATATTTTTGGCATACTTTAAAAAACTCTTCACTTGGATTTTGGAGAAGCATATATTCATCCAGGCAATTTTTAACTCAATAAATTCTTCTGATATGTTAAGCTGGCTATTGTGAATTTGCTTTAAATACTCATCGCATTGATCACATTCCAATTTCCTAAAAGCTTTGGTGCTTAAATACCCAGAGAAGTATCTTTCAGCGGCACTTTTCGCAAAGTTTTGAATGTGGCTTTCATCATTTTCATCTATTGTGGACGCTGTTAAATATTTGATAGTGCACGCCGCTTCTTGTGATTTTCCA
Organism: Chlorops oryzae; assembly: GCA_020466095.1. Classification (NCBI taxonomy): domain Eukaryota; kingdom Metazoa; phylum Arthropoda; class Insecta; order Diptera; family Chloropidae; genus Chlorops; species Chlorops oryzae. The sequence continues at coordinate 105,547,245 of CM035807.1, forward strand.
CTTTTGAAGTCCGTTATATTCCAATCTAGATCCAATTCTTCACATTCCTCTTCGGTGCAATTTTTGTTTTTCACATAGTTCTGTCGCGCATTCTCATCGACATCAATCTTGCTGTTAAATATTGAACTTCTCTGGCCAATGGGTTGGAGTTGTGGCCGAGCTTTGACCTTAAAGCTGCAAACAGGTTTTCGATACAATCCAGATTAAAACGGCCTGGCATAACGAAAGTGACCTCAGGCATTTCCAAGAGCTCTCTGGACAGGACTATAACAGCTTTCGGTTCATTTTTGAGTCCTGAGATGCATCGCACGAGCTCCGCACGTGTTTGTTAACGTTCGCCTGCGACCTCTACTTCAAACAACATAATATACTTCTAAATAGAGTTTAGGTCAGCTCTGGGGAGGTCACTGAGGTGAATGTTTGGAAAGCTATTAAGGGAATTTATATTTCTTTGGGGAAGGAAAATACAAAACTATTTTCATATGGGTGGAAAATATAGAGTTTTCCAGGAATTTTCTTCTCGTAAATTTTCTTTACGATTCAAGGAAACATTCAGCAAGTAAAGTTGCCGATAAACCTGAAGGAAATGTCTCCCTGGCATAGACATCAAGGCATTAAGGGGCACAATATCATTTATTTGAGGTCAAAAAGACATTCTGTTCAAATTTTGAAAAAACCATAAATAGCGGACAATACGTGAGCTCGATCAGGGCGTATCCGGAAGTCGGCCCGGTAAGAGCTCAGCATTGAACGTGTTTGTTCAAGTTAGCCTACGACCTCTACTTCAAAAACATATAAATAGCGTGACAATACGTGAGCTCGATCAGTGCGTTGCCAGCCGTCGGACCAGTAAGAGATCCGCAATGAACGTGTTTGTTCTATTCGCCTACGACCTCTAGTTCAAAAACATATAAATAGCGTGACAATACGTGAGCTCGATCAGTGCGTTGCCGGCCGTCGGACTGGTAAGAGCTCCGCAATGAACGTGTTTCTTCATGTTCGCCTACGGAAAGCTAAACTTTACGATGGCTAAACGAAGGCTATACGAACGCTATACGAAGGCTATACGAAGGCTACACGAAGGCTATGCGAAGGCTACACGAAGGCTATACGAAGGTTATACGAAGGCTATACGAAGGCTATACGAAGGCTATACGAAGGCTATACGAAGATTATACGAAGGCTATACGAAGGCTATACGAAGGCTAAACGAAGGATATACGAAGGCTATACGAAGGCTATACGAAGGCTATACGAAGGCTATACGAAGGCTATACGAAGGCTAAACGAAGGCTATACGAAGGCCTTACGAAGGCTATACGAAGGCTATACGAAGGCTATACGAAGGCTACGAAGGATTTACGAAGGATTTACGAAGGCTATACGAAGGCTATACGAAGGCTATACGAAGGCTATACGAAGGCTATACGAAGGCTATCACGAAGGCTACACGAAGGCTACACGAAGGCTACACGAAGGCTACGCGAAGGCTACACGAAGGCTACACGAATTCTATACGAAGGCTACACGACGGCTACACGAAGGCTACACGAAGGCTACACGAAGGCTACATTAAGGCTACACGAAGGCTAAACGACGGCTAAACGAAGGCTCTACGATGGCTAAACGAAGGCTATACGAACGCTATACGAAGGCTATGCGAAGGCTATACGAAGGCTATACGAAGGCTAAACGATGGCTAAACGAAGGCTAAACGACGGCTAATCGACGGCTAATCGACGGCTAAACGACGGCTAAACGACAGTTAACGACGGCTAAACGAAAGCTAAACGAAGGCTAAACGAAGGCTAAACGAAAGCTAAACGAAGGCAAAACGAAGGCTAAACGAAGGCTATACGAACGCTACACGAAGGCTACACGAAGGCTACACGAAGGCTACACGAAGGCTACACGAAGGCTACACGAAGGCTACACGAAGGCTACACGAAGGCTACACGAAGGCTACACGAAGGCTACACGAAGGCTATACGAAGGCTATACGAAGGCTATACGAAGGCTACATGAAGGCTAGACGAAGGCTACACGAAGGCTATACGAAGGCTATACGAAGGCTACACGAAGGCTACAGGAAGGGTACACGAAGGCTTCACGAAGGCTACACGAAGGCTACACGAAGGCAACACGAATGCTATACGAAGGCTACACGAAGGCTACACGAAGGTTATACGAAGGCTATACGAAGGCTACACGAAGGCTAAACGAACGCTACACGAAGGCTACACGAAGGCTATACGAAGGCTATACGAAGGCTATACGAAGGCTTTACGACGGCTATACGAAGGCTATACGAAGGCATTAAGGAGCACAATATCATTTATTTGAGTCAAAAAGTCATTCTGCTCAATTTCGAAAAGAGTATAAATAGCGTGACAAAACGTTAGCTCGATCAGTGCGTAGCCGGCCGTCGGACCGGAAAGAGCTCTGCAATGAACGTGTTTGTTCATGTTCGCCTACGACCTCTAGTTCAAAAACATATAAATGGAGTACTATACAAAGGCTATACGAAGGCTAAACGAAGGCTAAACGAAGGCTAAACGAAGGCTAAACGAAGGCTAAACGAAGGCTAAACGAAGGCTAAACGAAGGCTAAACGAAGGCTAACGAAGGCTATACGAAGGCTATACGAAGGCTATACGAAGGCTATACGAAGGCTATACGAAGGCGATACGAAGGCTATACGAAGGCTATACGAATAGCTATACGAATACTATACGAAGGCTATACGAAGGCTATACGAAGGCTATACGAAGGCTATACGAAGGCTATACGAAGTATCGAAGGCTATACGAAGGCTATACGAAGGCTATACGAAGGCTATACGAAGGCTTAGTAACGAAGGCTATACGAAGGCTATACGAAGGCTATACGAAGGCTATACGAAGGCTATACGAAGGCTATACGAAGGCTATACGAAGGCTATACGAAGGCTATACGAAGACTATACGAAGGCTATACGAAGGCTATACGAAGGCTATACGAAGGCTATACGAAGGCTATAATAAGGCTATACGAAGGCTAAACGAATAATATACGAAGGCTATACGAAGGCTATACGAAGGCTATACGAAGGCTATACGAAGGCTATACGAAGGCTATAGAAGGCTACACGAAGGCTACACGAAGGCTAACGAAGGCTAGCACGAAGGCTATACGAAGGCTATACGAAGGCTATACGAAGGCTATACGAAGGCTATACGAAGGCTATACGAAGGCTATACGAAGGCTATACGAAGGCTATACGAAGGCTATACGAAGGCTATACGAAGGCTATACGAAGGCTATACGAAGGCTATACGAAGGCTACACGAAGGCTACACGAAGGCTACACGAATGCTATACGAAGGCTAAACGAAGGCTATACGAAGGCTAAACGAAGCCTAAACGAAGGCTATACGAAGGCTATACGAAGGCTATACGAAGGCTATACGAAGGCTATACGAAGGCTACACGAAGGCTAACGAAGGCTACACGAAGGCTATACGAAGGCTATACGAAGGCTATACGAAGGCTATACGAAGGCTATACGAAGGCTATACGAAGGCTATACGAAGGCTATACGAAGGCTATACGAAGGCTATACGAAGGCTATACCAATACTATACGAATACTATACGAAGGCTATACGAATGCTATTGGAAGGCTATACGAAGGCTAAACGAAGGCTATACGAAGTCTATACGAAGGCTATACGAAGGCTATACGAAGGCTACACGAAGGCTACAGGAAGGGTACACGAAGGCTTCACGAAGGCTACACGGAGGCTACACGAAGGCAACACGAATGCTATACGAAGGCTACACGAAGGCTACACGAAGGTTATACGAAGGCTATACGAAGGCTACACGAAGGCTAAACGAACGCTACACGAAGGCTACACGAAGGCTATACGAAGGCTATACGAAGGCTTTACGACGGCTATAAGAAGGCTATACGAAGGCATTAAGGAGCACAATATCATTTATTTGAGTCAAAAAGTCATTCTGCTCAATTTCGAAAAGAGTATAAATAGCGTGACAAAACGTTAGCTCGATCAGTGCGTAGCCGGCCGTCGGACCGGAAAGAGCTCTGCAATGAACGTGTTTGTTCATGTTCGCCTACGACCTCTAGTTCAAAAACATATAAATGGAGTACTATACAAAGGCTATACGAAGGCTAAACGAAGGCTAAACGAAGGCTAAACGAAGGCTAAACGAAGGCTAAACGAAGGCTAAACGAAGGCTAAACGAAGGCTAAACGAAGGCTAAACGAAGGCTAAACGAAGGCTAAACGAAGGCTATACGAAGGCTATACGAAGGCTATACGAAGGCTATACGAAGGCTATACGAAGGCTATACGAAGGCTATACGAAGGCTATACGAAGGCTATACGAAGGCTATACGAAGGCGATACGAAGGCTATACGAAGGCTATACCAATACTATACGAATACTATACGAAGGCTATACGAAGGCTATTGGAAGGCTATACGAAGGCTAAACGAAGGCTATACGCGCTGCTACTGCGCTGCGACCTACGCTGCTACTGCGCTGCTTTTGCGCTGCTACTGCGCTGCGAATGCGCTGCGAATAGGGCTGCTATGATCTCGCGAATGCTCGCTGCTATTGCGCTGCGACTGCGTTGCTTCGCGCTGCTGCTGCGCTGACGACTGCGCTGCGACTGCGCTGCACGACTGCGCAAAAACTGAGCTGCGAATGCGCTGCGAATGCGCTGCGACTGTGCTACACTGCGCTGCGCTGCGTTGCGCCTGCGTCCTGCGCTGCCAACTGCGACTGCGACGGCGGCTGCTTCTGTCATATGTACTGCGCTGCTTCTGCGCTGCGAGCATGCGTTGCGTATGACGCTGCGACTGCGCTGCTACTGCGCTGCTACTGCGTTGCTACTGAGATGCTCCTGCGCTGCTGCGATATAGCCTTCGTGTAGCCTTCGTGAAGCCTTCGTGACGCTTTGTCGTAGCCTTCGTGTAGCCTTCGTATAGCCTGCGTTATAAGCCTTCCTATAACCTTCCTAAAGCCTTCCTATACGCCTTCCTATAGCCTTCCTATAGCCTTCGTATGACCTTACGTGTAGCTTCGTGTAGCCTTCGTGAGCCTTCTTGTAGCCTTCGTATAGCCTTGTGTAGCCTTAGTGTGTAGCCTTAGTGTTGCCTTCGTGTAAGCCTTCGTGTAGCCTTCGTGTAGCCTTCGTTTTGCCTTCGTATAACATTCGTATTAGCCCTTCGTATAGCCTTTCGTATAGCCTTCGTTATAGCATTCCGTATAGCCTTCGTATAGCCATTCGTATTGCACCTTCGTATAGCTTCGTTTAGCCTTCGTTTAGCCTTTGTTTTAGAGCCTTCGTTTTGCCTTCGCTTCGTTTGCCTTAGTATTAGCCTTCGCTATAGCCTTAGTTTTTGCCTTCGTATAGCCTTCGTATAGCCTTCGTTATAGCCTTCATGTAGCCTTCGTATAGCATTCGGTTAGCCTTCGTATCTGCATAGCCATCGTATAGCCTTCGTATAGCCTTCGTATAGCCTACGTATGCGTTCATATAGCCTTCCTAATTGCCTGCCTTTAGCCTTCCTATAGACTTGTGTAGCCTTCAGTGTAGACTTCGTATAGCTTCGTAATAATGAATAGGTTTGATGAGCCTTCGAGTGATAGACCTCGTGTAGCCTTCGGCGTTTAGCCGTTTTGTATTTAGCTTCCATATAGAGTAGTCTGCCTTCGCTTATAGAATAGTTTTGTTCGGAGTTGCCCTCGTTTTTACACCTTGGATAGCCTTTTTTTAGCTTGTTAGCCATTAGTTTTTTTTTAGCCCTTGTTCTAGCCTAGTTTTCGTTTAGCCCTTCGTTTTAGCTTAGTTTAGCCTTCGTTTAGCCTTCGTTTAGCCTTCGTTTTAGCCTTTCGTTTGAGCCTCGTTTAGCTTCGTTTAGCCTTCGTTTAGGCCTTCGTTTATCTCTTAGCTTTGTTTAGCCTTCGTATAGCCTTTGTATAGTATCCATTTATATGTTTTTGAACTAGAGGTCGTAGGCGAACATGAACAAACACGTTCATTGCAGAGCTCTCTTTCCGGTCCGACGGCCGGCTACGCACTGATCGAGCTAACGTTTTGTCACGCTATTTATACTCTTTTCGAAATTGAGCATGAAATGACTTTTTTGACTCAAATATATGATATTGTGCCCTTAATGCCCTTCGTTTAGCCTTCGTATAGCCGTCGTAAAGCCTTCGTATAGCATTCGTATAGCCTTCGTGTAGCCTTCGTGTAGCGTTCGTTTAGGCCTTCGTGTAGCCTTCGTTATAGCATTCGTATAACCTCGTGTAGCCTTCGTGTAGCCTTGTTATAGCATTCGTGTTGCCTTCGTGTAGCCTTCGTGTAGCCTTCGTGAAGCCTTCGTGTTCCCTTCCTGTAGCTTCGTGTAGCCTTCGTATAGCCTTCGTATTGCCTTCGTGTAGCCTTCGTCTAGCCTTCAAGTAGCCTTCGTATAGCCTTCGTATAGCCTTCGCTATAGCATTCGTGTAGCCTTCGTGTAGCCTTCGTGTAGCCTTCGTGTAGCTTCGTGTTAGCCTTCGTGTAGCCCTTCGTTTGTAGCCTTCGTGTTAGCTTTCGTGTAGCATGTGTAGCGTTCGTATAGCCTTCGTTTAGCCTTCGTTTTGTCTTCGTTTTGCTTTGTTTAGCCTTTCGTTTAGACCTTCGTTTAGCTTTCGGTTAGCGTCGTTAACTGTCGTTTAGCCGTCGTTTAGCCGTCGATTAGCCGTCGATTAGCCGTCGTTTAGCCTTCGTTTAGCCATCGTTTAGCTTCGTATAGCCATCGTATAGCCTCTCGCATAGCCTTCGTATAGCGTTCGTATAGCCTTCGTTAAGCCATCGTAGAGCCTTCGTTTAGCCGTCGTTTAGCCTTCGTGTAGCCTTAATGTAGCCTTCGTGTAGCCTTCGTGTAGCCTTAGTGTAGACTTCGTGTAGCCGGTCGTGTAGCCTTCGTTTATAGAATTCGTGTAGCCTTCGTGTAGCCTTCGCGTAGCCTTCGTGTAGCCCTTCGTGTAGCCTTCGTGTGCGCCTTCCGTAATGCCTTTGTATAGCCTTCGTATAGCCTCGTATAGCCTTCGTATAGCCTTCGTATAGCCTTCGTAAATCCTTCGTATAGCCTTCGTATAGCCTTCGTATATAGCCTTGTTAGCCTTCGTATATTGCCTTCGTTTAGCTCCGTATAGCATTCGTATAGCCTTCGTATAGCCTTCGTATAGCATTCGTATAGCATCGTATATCCTTCGTTGTAGCCTTCGTATACCTTCGTAATAGCCTTAGTATAAATCTTCGTATAGCCTTCGTATTGCCTTCGTATAGCCTTCGTATAGCCTTCGTATAGCTTCGTATAGCTTCGTAAAGCCTTCGTTAGCCTTCATATAGCCTTCGTTATAGCCTTCGTATAAACTTCGTATAGCGTTCGTGTAGCCTTCGCATTAGCCTTCGTGTAGCCTTCGTATAGCATTCGTATAGCGTTCGTAATAGCCTTCGTTTAGCCATCGTAAAGTTTAGCTTTCCGTAGGCGAACATGAAGAAACACGTTCATTGCGGAGCTCTTACCAGTCCGACGGCCGGCAACGCAACAGATCGAGCTCACGTATTGTCACGCTATTTATATGTTTTTGAACTAGAGGTCGTAGGCGAATAGAAACAAACACGTTCATTGCGGATCTCTTACTGGTCCGACGGCTGGCAACGCAGTGATCGAGCTCAAGTATTGTCACGCTATTTTTATTGTTTTTGAAGTAGAGGTCGTAGGCTAACTTGAAACAAACACGTTCAAATGCTGAGCTCTTTACGGGCCGACTTCCGGATACGCCCTGATCGAGCTCACGTATTGTCCGCTATTTATGGTTTTTTCAAAATTGAACATAATGTCTTTTTGACCTAAATAATGATATTGTGCCCTTAATGCCTTGATGTCTATGCCAGGGAGACATTTCCTTCAGGGTTATCGGCAACTTTACTTGCCTGAATGTTTCCTTGAATCGTAAAGGAAATTTACGAGAAGAAAATTCCTGGAAAAACTATATATTTTCCACCCATATGAAAATAGTTTTGTATTTTCCTTCCCCAAAGAAATATAAATTCCCTTAATAGCTTTCCAAACATTCACCCTCAGTGACCTCCCAGAGCTGACCTACACTCTATTTAGAAGTTATATTATGTGTTTTGAAGTAGAGGTCGCAGGCGAACGTTAACAAATACGTGCGGAGCTCGTGCGATGCATCTCAGGACTCACAAATGAACCGAAAGCTGTTATAGTCTGTCCAGAGAGCTCTTGGAAATGCCTGAGGTCACTTGCGTTTATGCCAGGCCGTTTTAATCTGGATTGTATCGAAAAACCTGTTTGCAGCTTTAAGGTCAAAGCTCGGCCACAACTCCAACCCATTGACAAGGAGAAGTTCAATATTTAACAGCAAGATTGATGTCGATGAGAATGCGCGACAGAACTAGTGAAAAACAAAAATTGCACCGAAGAGGAATGTGAAGAATTGGATCTAGATTGGAATATAACGGACTTCAAAAGTGTAAAATCACAAAGAAGCGGCGTGCACTATCAAATATTTAACAAAAGTCCACAATAGATGAAAATGATGAAAAGCCACATTCAAAACTTTGCGAAAAGTGCGCTGAGAAAGATACTTCTCTGGGTATTAAGCACCAAAGCTTTTAGGAATTGGAATGTGATCAATGCGATGAGTATTTAAAGCAAAATTCACAATAGCCAGCTTAACATATCAGAAGAATTTTTATTGAGTTAAAAATTACCTGGATGAATATATGCTTCTCCAAAATCCAAGTGAAGAGTTTTTTTAAAGTACATGCCAAAAATATTTTGATGTTTATCAAAAGGAAATTCGATGAAAACTGTTGGAGAAATTGGAATATTAAGATTAATAAAGAAAAATTGCGTAGCCGATAACCAAAGATTGGTTTGCAGAAAATAATGCTTGCTTAGAGTACCGCTTAACCATATTAGAAGTGCTGCTTAAAATATTGATACGAAGCACTGTCGCTGTGCTTATGCAAAAAAAATATTTAGATATAAAAAGAAAACTTTCTTCACGAGCCTGCCACGAAAAAACTTCGCATACTGAAAAATAAATAGACCAGAACACTGTAGGTGGTGCATTAGCTGCTTAAGCCAAAAAAAAAACAACCCTTAAGGCTTTATGCTTAAGGTCGCATAGAGTTCGGATAGATCGTTTCTACCGAATAGATATTTTCTTGACTTGAATGCTTTGAAAACGCTAACATACACACAAGCTTCTATTTAACAATGCATGCATACCGATTGACAAATCCCGTTCATTGACAAAGCCAAACGAACCAGAGGTTGCATCAACCGCGATTTTCGTGTGCTCGACCGGATCTAACACAAAAGGCGTGTTTGAAGAAGGTTTTGAGTTCGTTTCCCTCCGCTGCTGGTCCGGGTGAATTTCAAAATACATAACATATATAAAATGACTAATCTCTTGTTGTTCTATACCAGTGTCGGCCGAATTTCGATTTTCCTCTAAACACTTGTGCTTGAAAGACCGAATTCTGCCGACGCAGCAGGTCGCAGACCTATAGCGCCCAGTAGAAGAATCGTCCCGGGACTATAAATAAGGCTATACGAAGGCTAAACGAAGGCTATACGAAGGCTATACGAAGGCTATACGAAGGCTATACGAAGGCTATACGAAGGCTATACGAAGGCTATATGAAGGCTATACGAAGGCTACACGAAGGCTACAACGAAGGCTACACGAAGGCTACACGAAGGCTACACGAAGGCTATACGAAGGCTATACGAAGGCTATACGAAGGCTATACGAAGGCTTTACGAAGGCTATACGAAGGCTATACGAAGGCTATACGAAGGCTATACACGAAGGCTACACGAAGGCTACACGAAGGCTATACGAAGGCTATACGAAGGCTATTCGAAGGCTATACGAAGGCTATACGAAGGCTATACGAAGCGCTATACGAAGGCTATACGAAGGCTTTACGAGGCTATACTAAGGCTATTACGAAGGCTATACGAAGGCTATACGAAGGCTCTACGAAGGCTACTTCGAAGGCTATACGAAGGCTATACGAAGGCTATACGAAGGCTATACGAAGGCTATACGAAGGCTATACGAAGCTTTACGAAGGCTATACGAAGGCTATACGAAGCTATACGAAGGCTTTACGAAGGCTATACGAAGGCTATACGAAGGCTATACGAAGGCTATACGAAGGCTATACGAAGGCTATACGAAGGCTATACGAAGGCTATTCGAAGGCTAAACGAAGGCTATACGAAGGCTATACAAGGCTATACGAAGGGCTATACGAAGGCTATTGAAGGCTATACGAAGGCTATACGAAGGCTATACGAAGGCTATACGAAGGCTATACGAAGGAGTCACGAAGGCAACACGAATGCTATACGAAGGCTAACGAAGGCTATACGAAGGCTAAACGAAGCCTAAACGAAGGCTATACGAAGGCTATACGAAAGGCTATACGAAGGCTATTACGAGGACTATACGAAGGCTACACGAAGGCTAACACTCGAAGGCTACGAAGGCTATACGAAGGCTATACGAAGGCTAATACGAAGGATTTACGAAGGCTATACGAAGGCTATACGAAGGCTCATACGAAGGCTATACGAAGGCTATACGAAGGCGATACGAAGGCTATATACGAAGGCTATACGAAGGCCTATACGAAGGCTATACGGAATACTATACGAAAGTAATAAGGCGAAACGAAGGCTAATACGAATGCTATTGGAAGGCTATACGAAGGCCTAAACGAAGGCTATACGAAAGGCTATACGAAGGGAATATACGAAGGCTATACGAAGGCTACACGAAGGCTACAGGAAGGCTACACGAAGGCTATCACGAAGGCTACACGACGGCTACACGAAGGCTACACGAAGCTATACGAAGGCTACACGAAGGCTACACGAAGGTTATACGAAGGTTATACGAAGGCTACACGAAGGCTATACGAACCGCTACACGAAGGCTATACGAAGGCTATACGAAGGCTATAAACGAAGGCTTTACGACGGTCATACGAAGGCTATACGAAGGCATTAAGGAAGCACAATATTCATTTATTTGAGTTCAAAAATAGTCATTCTGCTCAATTTCGAAAAGAGTATAAATAGCGTGACAATTACGTTAGCTCGATCTCAGTGCGTAGCCGGCCGTCGGACCGGAAAGAGCTCTGCAAATGAACGTGTTTGTTCATGTTCGCCTACGACCTCTAGTTCAAAAACATATAAATGGAGTACTATACGAAGGCTATACGATGGCTAAACGAAGGCTAAACGAAGGCTAAACGAAGGCTAAACGAAGGCTAAACGAAGGCTAACGGAAGGCTATACACGAGGCTAAACGAAGGCTATACGAAGGCTAAACGAAGGCTAAACGAAGGCTAAACGAAGGCTAAACGAAGGCCTAAACGAAGGCTAAACGAAGGCTGATACATGGGCTAAAACGAAGGCTATACGAAGGCTATATACGAAGGCTATACGAAGGCTATACGAAGGCTATACGAAGGCTATACGAAGGCTATACGAAGGCTATACGAAGGCTATACGAAGGCTATACGAAGGCTATACGAAGGCTACACGAAGGCTACACGAAGGCATACCGAAGGCTATACGAAGGCTTACCAAAGGCTATACGAAGTACTATACGAAGCTTTACCGAATTGCTTTCACGAAGGCTATACGAAGGCTAAACGAAGGCTATACGAAGGCTTTACGAAGGCTATACGAAGGCTATACGAAGGCTATACGAAGGCTATACGAAGGCTATACGAAGCTATACGAAGGCTATACGAAGGCATTCGAAGGCTATACGAAGGCTATACGAAGGCTATTGAAGGCTATAAACGAAGGCTATACGAAGGGCTATCCGAAGGCTATACGAAGGCTATACGAAGGCTATACGAAGGCTATACGAAGGCTATACGAAGGCTATACGAAGGCTATACGAAGGCTATACGAAGGCTATACGAAGGCTATACGAAGGCTAAACGAAGGCTAAACGAAGGCTATCGAAGGCTTTGTTTAAACGAAGGCTATACGAAGGCTATACGAAGGCTATACGAAGGCTATACGAAGGCTATACGAAGGCTACACGAAGGCTACACGAAGGCTACACGAAGGCTATACGAAGGCTATACGAAGGCTATACGAAGGCTATACGAAGGCTATACGAAGGCTATAAGAAGGCTATACGAAGGCTATACGAAGGCTATACGAAGGCTATACGAAGGAATTATGAAGGCTACACGAAGGCTACACGAAGGCTATACGAAAGCGATAACGAAGGCTATACGAAGGCTATACGAAGGCTATACGAAGGCTATACGAAGGCTATACGAGGCTTTACGAAGGCTATACGAAGGCTATACGAAGGCTATACGAAGGCTATACGAAGGCTATACGAAGGCTATACGAAGGCTATACGAAGGCTATACGAAGGCTATACGAAGGCATACGAAGGCTTTCGAAGGCTATACGAGGCTATACGAAGGCTATACGAAGGGCATATACGAAGGCTATACGAAGGCTATACGAAGGCTATACGAAGGCTTACCGAAGGCTATACGAAGGTATACGAAGGCTATACGAAGGCTATACGAAGGCTATACGAAGGCTAAACGAAGGCTATACGAAGGCTATACGAGCTATACGAAGGCTATACGAAGGCATTATGAAGGCTATACGAAGGCTTTAACGAAGGCTAACGAAGGCTATACGAAGGCTACACGAAGGCTACACGAAGGCCATACGAAGGCTACACGAAGGCTATACGAAGGCTATACGAAGGCTATACGAAGGCTATACGAAGGCTAAAGAAGGCTATACGAAGGCTAAACGAAGGTATACGACACTAACGGGCTAACGAAGGCTATACGAAGGCTTTACGAAGGCTATACGAAGGCTACACGAAGGCTACACGAAGGCTATACGAAGGCTATACGAAGGCTATACGAAGGCTATACGAAGGCTATACGAAGGCTATACGAAGGCTATACGAAGGCTATACGAAGGCTATACGAAGGCTATACGAAGGCTATACGAAGGCTTACGAAGGCTATACGAAGGCTATACGAAGGCTATACGAAGGCTATACGAGGCTATTCGAAGGCTATACGAAGGCTATACGAAGGCTATACGAAGGCTATACGAAGGCTATACGAAGGCTATACGAAGGCTATACGAAGGCTATTCGAAGGCTATACGAAGGCTATTCGAAGGCTATACGAAGGCTTATACGAAGGCTATACGAAGGCTATACGAAGGCTATACGAAGGCTATACGAAGCTATACGAAGGCTATACGAAGGCATATCGAAACGCTATACGAGGCTATTCGAAGGCTATACGAAGGCTATACGAAGGCTTTACGAAGGCTATACGAAGGCTATACGAAGGCTATACGAAGGCTATACGAAGGCTATACGAAGGCTATACGAAGGCTATACGAAGGCTATACGAAGGCTACACGAAGGCTACACGAAGGCTATACGAAGGCTTACGAAGGCTATATAAACGAAAACGGAAATACGAATGGCTACACGAAGCATACACGAAGGCTACACGAAGGCTATACGAAGGCTATACGAAGGCTATACGAGGCTATACGAAGGCGTACACGAAGGCTATACGAAGGCTATACGAAGGCTACCACGATGCTACCCGAAGGCTTATACGAAGGCTATACGAAGGCTATACGAAGGCTTAACGAAGGCTATACGAAGGCTCTATACGAAGGCTAACGAAGGGCTAATCGAAGGCTTAACGAAGGCTATTCGAAGGCTAACGAGGCCATATAGCAAGGCTATACGAAGGCTATACGAAGGTTTTAAACGAAGGCTATACGAAGCTATCGAAGGCTATACGGAAGGCTATACGAAGGCTACACGAAGGCTGCCACGAAGGATACACGAAG
>CM035807.1:105568726-105571226 GCA_020466095.1 Chlorops oryzae
TAGCCTTCGTATAGCCTTGTGTAGCCTTAGTGTGTAGCCTTAGTGTTGCCTTCGTGTAAGCCTTCGTGTAGCCTTCGTGTAGCCTTCGTTTTGCCTTCGTATAACATTCGTATTAGCCCTTCGTATAGCCTTTCGTATAGCCTTCGTTATAGCATTCCGTATAGCCTTCGTATAGCCATTCGTATTGCACCTTCGTATAGCTTCGTTTAGCCTTCGTTTAGCCTTTGTTTTAGAGCCTTCGTTTTGCCTTCGCTTCGTTTGCCTTAGTATTAGCCTTCGCTATAGCCTTAGTTTTTGCCTTCGTATAGCCTTCGTATAGCCTTCGTTATAGCCTTCATGTAGCCTTCGTATAGCATTCGGTTAGCCTTCGTATCTGCATAGCCATCGTATAGCCTTCGTATAGCCTTCGTATAGCCTACGTATGCGTTCATATAGCCTTCCTAATTGCCTGCCTTTAGCCTTCCTATAGACTTGTGTAGCCTTCAGTGTAGACTTCGTATAGCTTCGTAATAATGAATAGGTTTGATGAGCCTTCGAGTGATAGACCTCGTGTAGCCTTCGGCGTTTAGCCGTTTTGTATTTAGCTTCCATATAGAGTAGTCTGCCTTCGCTTATAGAATAGTTTTGTTCGGAGTTGCCCTCGTTTTTACACCTTGGATAGCCTTTTTTTAGCTTGTTAGCCATTAGTTTTTTTTTAGCCCTTGTTCTAGCCTAGTTTTCGTTTAGCCCTTCGTTTTAGCTTAGTTTAGCCTTCGTTTAGCCTTCGTTTAGCCTTCGTTTTAGCCTTTCGTTTGAGCCTCGTTTAGCTTCGTTTAGCCTTCGTTTAGGCCTTCGTTTATCTCTTAGCTTTGTTTAGCCTTCGTATAGCCTTTGTATAGTATCCATTTATATGTTTTTGAACTAGAGGTCGTAGGCGAACATGAACAAACACGTTCATTGCAGAGCTCTCTTTCCGGTCCGACGGCCGGCTACGCACTGATCGAGCTAACGTTTTGTCACGCTATTTATACTCTTTTCGAAATTGAGCATGAAATGACTTTTTTGACTCAAATATATGATATTGTGCCCTTAATGCCCTTCGTTTAGCCTTCGTATAGCCGTCGTAAAGCCTTCGTATAGCATTCGTATAGCCTTCGTGTAGCCTTCGTGTAGCGTTCGTTTAGGCCTTCGTGTAGCCTTCGTTATAGCATTCGTATAACCTCGTGTAGCCTTCGTGTAGCCTTGTTATAGCATTCGTGTTGCCTTCGTGTAGCCTTCGTGTAGCCTTCGTGAAGCCTTCGTGTTCCCTTCCTGTAGCTTCGTGTAGCCTTCGTATAGCCTTCGTATTGCCTTCGTGTAGCCTTCGTCTAGCCTTCAAGTAGCCTTCGTATAGCCTTCGTATAGCCTTCGCTATAGCATTCGTGTAGCCTTCGTGTAGCCTTCGTGTAGCCTTCGTGTAGCTTCGTGTTAGCCTTCGTGTAGCCCTTCGTTTGTAGCCTTCGTGTTAGCTTTCGTGTAGCATGTGTAGCGTTCGTATAGCCTTCGTTTAGCCTTCGTTTTGTCTTCGTTTTGCTTTGTTTAGCCTTTCGTTTAGACCTTCGTTTAGCTTTCGGTTAGCGTCGTTAACTGTCGTTTAGCCGTCGTTTAGCCGTCGATTAGCCGTCGATTAGCCGTCGTTTAGCCTTCGTTTAGCCATCGTTTAGCTTCGTATAGCCATCGTATAGCCTCTCGCATAGCCTTCGTATAGCGTTCGTATAGCCTTCGTTAAGCCATCGTAGAGCCTTCGTTTAGCCGTCGTTTAGCCTTCGTGTAGCCTTAATGTAGCCTTCGTGTAGCCTTCGTGTAGCCTTAGTGTAGACTTCGTGTAGCCGGTCGTGTAGCCTTCGTTTATAGAATTCGTGTAGCCTTCGTGTAGCCTTCGCGTAGCCTTCGTGTAGCCCTTCGTGTAGCCTTCGTGTGCGCCTTCCGTAATGCCTTTGTATAGCCTTCGTATAGCCTCGTATAGCCTTCGTATAGCCTTCGTATAGCCTTCGTAAATCCTTCGTATAGCCTTCGTATAGCCTTCGTATATAGCCTTGTTAGCCTTCGTATATTGCCTTCGTTTAGCTCCGTATAGCATTCGTATAGCCTTCGTATAGCCTTCGTATAGCATTCGTATAGCATCGTATATCCTTCGTTGTAGCCTTCGTATACCTTCGTAATAGCCTTAGTATAAATCTTCGTATAGCCTTCGTATTGCCTTCGTATAGCCTTCGTATAGCCTTCGTATAGCTTCGTATAGCTTCGTAAAGCCTTCGTTAGCCTTCATATAGCCTTCGTTATAGCCTTCGTATAAACTTCGTATAGCGTTCGTGTAGCCTTCGCATTAGCCTTCGTGTAGCCTTCGTATAGCATTCGTATAGCGTTCGTAATAGCCTTCGTTTAGCCATCGTAAAGTTTAGCTTTCCGTAGGCGAACATGAAGAAACACGTTCATTGCGGAGCTCTTACCAGTCCGACGGCCGGCAACGCAACAGATCGAG